>CAWUFW010002679.1:1452500-2030000 GCA_963921515.1 Calotriton arnoldi | reverse complement strand
TGAGCTGTACTTCTAGATAGCCTTCGCGGGATGAGTCCCTGGAGACCTCTAGTATATCGTCGGGTGTCGCAAGGAGGGTGGGTTGGTGGAATTTGGTCCGATTGGGGGCCCAAAGTGAAAGGGGGGGGGAAATGTATGTTGGATGCTGTTTGCACTCCTTGGCTGTGTCATGTAGTTCCCACTAATCCATAGGACCTGCACGTTTGTTGGACAACATAAACCTTGAGTGAGGTGCCTAGACTGATTCCGGGGACCCCCACAGGACACAGCCTAGAGACTAGCTAGCTCACAGTGCCACCGTAAGCCCCCTTAGCCTTCCCAGGCAGGAAATGGTTGCTGGCAACCACTGAACATGACAACCCTGACCCCTCAGGGATCGTGGAAACAGATCAGAACCTTTCGCTCAGTCACTCGTGCTTACTTGTGCTCAGAAAAATATACAGAATACACAGTAGGACGTTTTCAATATATTTATTGAACCAACGTTATACTGGTATAAAATACATGTGCTGCGATAATCAGTAGACAGAAGCAGATGAAAGTGATTACAAGCACTAAAAGCGTAAATAGTAGATATAGTTCTACTTTGGTGCTAAAACAGTGTATATATGCAGGCATATAAACAAGGCAGTAATCAGGTGTACACCTCCTAAGCAGAACCCTACTCTAAGTGTACCTAGAGTGTGTGTAGGTGTGAAGCCAATAATCCCTCACCCCATTACCTGGTGGGAGAGAATGTAGGAGCCAGTTTTGGTCATGAACTGGACACCACCTCGCAAAGAGGTCAGACCGCTGCGTGGTGAAGTCTCAGCATGCAGGGACCCTTGGTGTCAGCAGAAGGGCCTCCTCTGCTAATCTTATGAGATGCTCTTTATTGATAATAGAAAGCAGCCTTGCAATGTGCTTATAGATTAGCGATGTTATGGATATGTAGATAGCCCTGTCACCCCGTGGACGACAATAGAAATGACATTTGTACATAGTGCGAAGAAGGGCCTTGTACATGATGTAGGCATCATGATAATGTGCGAAGCTAGATTTGTAAACAAAGTAGTTTCAGGGAAACTAATCCAACATAGTCATGCACGCAAATATGTGCACAAGGTCACAACAGAAATGTTAATGTGAGAAATAAGACAATTCATGAAATGAGCAGCATCGCTACATGGACCTAGCCAGGGTACATAACAGCTGCCCACTGTTTTTTCGGTCCATTCCCTCAGAACCACTCAGCACGCCGATCCAGCTTACATGGCTGGAGATTGCTCATTCAGTGGCAGGGAATCGCCGCACCAATTGCTTGCTACCCACGCAGTCAGTTAAGGTTTTAACCTGGGACGTCCGGGGTGTTAATGATCAGCGCAAGGCGCGACATGTCCTCGCATACCTGCAGAGATGCTCCGTGTATATCTGCTTTTTGCAGCAGGTGCGTCTTACAGAGAGTACCCAGGTGCGTTTGCGGGCGGGATGGGTGTGTGGGGGACTTGGGTGGGTGGGAGAACGACGCAGCTGATCTACAGCAAGCAACTCACAGTGGTGCGGCAATCAGTGTCCCTTGCTACCAATACTTGTTCAGTTTTCTACCTAAGTGTACCTAGCATGTATGAGGGTGTAAAGCTAAGAATCCCCTAGGAAAGAGCCAACCCCATTACCTGATGGGAGAGAACTCAGGAAACAGTCTAGGTCTCGAGTTGGACACCCCGCAAAGGATGTCAGACCACTGTGTGCTGGAGCTTCTGCGTGCAGGGACCTCAGTGTCTTGTGTCATCGTGGAAGCTTCTCCTCTGCCTATCTAGTGTTGGTATGGTTCTTTTAAACCATAAAGATAGCTTTGTGGTTTCTTACACAATCAATATGTTGGGAGTACGATTATGTAAATGAGCCTAAATCAATACCTGCAATTATGCAAAGTAGTTATTTTGCCCTAGGATGAAGATGACCATGACTTTTATACAGAGTATGTTAATCCGGTTATGTGCGTCATGTGCAGGGACTTTTCTAAGAATCCTCATGCAAAATAAATGAGGATAGTTTCAAGGAAACTGATCAACATTTATCCAGCACATAATTGGGTAAAAGGTCCGTGCTAGAACGGTTATGCAGAGCAAGGTAGGACAAATGTAGGTGAAAGGTTGTGTAGCTACCTAGGCCTAGATGGGGGTACATAACACCCACTCCACACCCCAAGGTCGATAAGGTCAACTAATGCTAAAATATGCCTGTTAAAAAAGCATTAAAACATTTTCATAAAACTAGGGTCTAAAAACATGGTATATGTAAAAAATGATGCTATAAAAATTAAAGAAGCTCTATAAGTCCGCTAAATAGTCAATATACTGTAAGACCAACTGAGCACATCAAAAGCCTTGTTGCTCAGTGAGAGCAGATAAAGTTAAAACAAAACGAAGTTTTTGCATTCCAATTTGGCTTGTTTTGGAAAAAGGGCCGAACTGTTCCCATCACACGGACACCCAAATGTGTATCCTGTGTGGGAGACTAAGCATCACCGTCGCTTGCATTCGCAGATGACGGTCCCTGTAACACCTCTTGTATCAGGTCAATGGAGCAAAGGCGATCATCTTCAGTTACCACGGGAACACTCGATACCTGTGAACCTGTTGTAGAGCCGTTGTGTGTTCCGACAGGAGCATCCCATGGAGGCTCTAGGAATGCAGTCATCAACATGGGAATACGCTGAGGACACCAACACGTGGGCCTTTAAGGGGTCCAGTAGTACGTCTATGTCCGGTGGCTCAACCGATGGAAGAGTCAGACATATGTCCAACACGCATTTGTATCCGCAGAATAGGCAGCGGAGAACAGGAAGGAAGCAGTCAACCCAGACTGGTCTGAATGATAGGAACCAATACTTGCTTAGCTCCCGAAACAGAGGTGTGCCCAGATAGATTATCATGCGTTCACAGCAACGTCGCACCAGGAGTGTCTTTTCCATCTCTTGAGGAACTGGGCCGTCCATTGCGTAGCAGGAGCATTAAAATCAGGATATCCACTACAAGTAAGAGGACCAGCGGAAGCCCTCCAAAACCGCTTCCCAATACGGAGTGTATAAATGCTAGAATAACTCCGAGATTGTTTGAAAGGTGCTCAATAGTCCAGAACCTATGCTTTTAAATAGGTGCACGATCCCCCTCGTATCAGACATGTTAAAGATACGATGAACCATTTCCCCGAAATGAAGTGGAAAGTTTGTACGGACTAAAGCCTGTATCTCAGATGAAGACCTTGCAACCTGGAAATCGAAAGTTTCTCGGGCTGAGGTTAAGGCCACATCCTTCTGTCAAAGCATGGCTTTCAGTCTGTTCAGAGAATCAAACCATATAAAGGAAACAATCAATGAAGGCCATAGCGTCGCCTTCCTAACTGTGTGGGTCAGTAGAAACAATACTTGCATACAACAAGTAACCCTGGAACTTACTGTGTTCATAGATGTGCTATGTCTGGTACCATCCCACAACAGCCTTGATCATTCAACATCAAATAGCTCCCATTCAAGAACAGTTCGAACATTGGATGAATCCAGGCAGCTGGGGAACCCTTCACGTGACAGCATAAGTTGGCAACCAACGCATTACAGGCTCCGTGAATTAAAATTTCCTTACAGACTAGAGACCCACTTAAAGCAGTTTCACAGTTTGAACCACTGAGAAAATATTCAGTGTCCCCATTCCTGCATCTAAATCTGTACGGTAATTCCCAGTACTCATGTATGTATCCCTCTCCCAACGCTTCATACTTGCCTACCTGCTGATACTGTAGACAGTATTGGGAATGTTGTGACTGGCAGTCTGAGGGCCTAACAAAAAATCCCTAAGATCCATTTCATCTGAGAGTACGGACAAGTGTTGTTTCACCTGGGACAGTGGTGAGGTTTTTAGCCAGTCTAGGCACAACTTCCCAACACTGTAAGTTGTCACCACCCGCGAGTGTTCTGAGTGTACATAGCGCTGGTCAGGCCTATGGATACTAAACCCTTCGGTGGTACCTCTGATTCGGGATTGACACCGATTTGTCTTGATAGGCCAAACCGACCATCCCTTCCAATTGGGGTCAGATGAACTGTACAAACCATTGTGTAAAATGGCATTTAATGTATCCTCATGTTGTGTGTAATTTTGCCATCCCTTAAAGTGTGTAAGTGAGGGAATCCGAGGTAAATTCCAATCCTTAATCTTGGCTAGCCCAAGACAGGAAGTTTGTTGCACAGTATTGTTCAGGATGATCATCTGATGTGGTATGAGGCATGCTCTAAATAAGGCCTCAGTTCCCTGAACCTGCCATTCTTTAGTGCCCCAGACAGATACAAGTCTATGGTGTCCTTCCAAACGTCGAAACCATGTACAGACAGCTGGGCAAAGGAAGCAGAGTATATCTGTTTCGTGTTAGTTAGCATATTTTTCTTTGCAGATGTAGGTGCAAGCTTATAATAATAAGAGGTCGGGTCTGAAATGTTAAACCCAGAAAAATAACCAAACTTCTGTGCAAATGTAATTGAACTACCTTTCGGCATTGTTGGGCAATGCTCCCATTGATGGTAAGAGAAAACATTACGTGGGATACTTGCTTTGTGCAAGAAATGATTTCCATAGTGTTGGTAACAAAACATGGTGTCAAAATTAGATGTCTCATCATACAATTCATTTGAAAATGCAGCAGATTGTCCTAAATCAGACAGCAGGTATTTACAGTTTCAAAGTCCCAATCATCAGAGAAAGTACTAGAGGTGATGATATCACTAAGAGAAATTTTAAACAAGTGTGGTATTTTTAGAAGTTCAGTTGGACCATATACATCATATGAAACTCTGTTCCAAACTATTCCTTCAGGAAGTGGAACTGCTGTAATTTTCACTAAGGACAAGTCTTTCTGTTCACGGTATGATGATGACGCATGTGGTTTCAGGACCATGTTCACATGTTGTACTGCAGAGCGTTTGGGAGGTAATGTCCATTCAGGGGAAGAAAAAAAGACAGTCTGAACTGAGCTGAAAATAACTTTATTTCGGTTCAAAGAACCATTAAAGTTTAGTTTGTTTTTTAAACATACTTTATTGATTTTCATTAATGACATCCTATCATGACACAATTATGCTGTTGTTAGGTACATACCATTAGTCCCAAGAGAAGGAACCAACCACAATGTCCTCCATAATCCATGGTGGGTATAACAGCAGTGAGGCCATAGTTAAATGTCAAAGTATCGCAACAATCGTGCTTACAACGCGGTTCATGGTAACAATCTGCAAATCAAGGCAACATTTCCCCAACCCCCCCCCATAGTTGAATATACACTGTCAGTGGTGTGTCCTGGGGAGCTCTGGCACCGTACCTACGGTGAGCATGACCTATGTTGCTATGTCCTACAGCATATCATGTTGGTGGGGATTCCGAGGCAATGAATAACTCGAACATTGAATCCCAGTCCAGTGAGATCGGCGTCTTTCGTAAAAAAGAACCATTAAAGTTTACAATAAAATTATCACATCATAAAAACAATTATAATCAGTAAGGTAAAAACAATTCATAAAATTTCAGGGACAAAATTCTTTACATACAGTGATTAAAATGAAGCAGCATAGGAGCTCTTACTCATAGCGTTTTCTAATAGCCATAGAGACTTTTATATAGTTGGCTACCGTGATGCAAATATCAGGGGTAGCCAGTGTGTGCAAGAATTTAAAACCGTCAACATATGTACAGGGGCAAATTTTCTTTAACAGTGGGACTAAAAATTTGCTCCTCGCCGTTTTATATAAAGTGCAGATTAGAGTTAAGCGCATAGTGCTTTGGCTTGTAAAGTTGTCACACGGGGAAAGGTATGAGTTTATCAACCCACCCTCTTGGACGTGGAAATGCCAACAAAAAGTGCACAGTACATAAACGGAATCTAGTTATATAAAATCTAGTCTGCAAGTTAGTAGTAAATGTTAGATAATATAGCAATGGGGCAGGGGACATCTGCAGTGGGCCCATCTCCGCTTGTTCAGGATAAAGCCTAATGCGCCTGGCATAAAATGCCTCTTAATTGCTTTAGCGTTTGATGGAATACTTTCAGAGTTATCATAAAAGTGCCCCAATCCTATTTCATATTTGTTTCTCAGGAAGCGGAGCCATGGTATTTTTAGGGAATTGGCCAGGTTTTGACAGTCTATAATTATTTCTCCTGAGAACGTTAGTTCTTCAGATAGCCACATTTTAGCTCCATAGAAATAGAGGGGCGCAAGATATGCGATCCTCTATAAACTAAAAGTCCCAATTCCTTGTGACATAGGCGGGTGGGGGCACTATTCGGCGTCATCAAAAGCCTTTCGGTAAATATATTTTCCAATATTTGTAACTGACGGCCCCATACCCCACCCCCATATGTTGCAATAGAGAGGCATTTGGCTTTATGAAAAGTAATTAGTTCCCTCACGGGCTTATGGCCTAGCTTGCATGCAAAACTAAATAGCCCGTCCACTGCCCTAGTTGTATGGTGGGCTCTTGCTATAACAAGTGGGTCCCAACTCAGCTTATTGTTAAATAAATTCCCCAGGTACATAAAGTTATCTACCTCTTCTATTCTCTTGTCCCGTGCGACGAAGTTCTTGGTTCTTAAGCTCTTCGGACCGCATACCAGAATATAAGATTTGATCAAATTTACTTTTAGATCGAGTGAGGACATAAAATCAATAAAAGTATCAAGGGAATTCTGAAGGCAATTAGCTGTCGTAGCCATTAACTTGGTGTCGTCAGTGTAAGATATTAAAGGCACAAATTTGCTACCAATTTTTGGAAAATCAAGCTTCCTGCTTAATAAAGAGGCTTCCAAATCATTTGTGTATATTAAAAACAGAAAAGGGGCTAAAATACACCCTTGTCGAACACCTTCTGATGAGGTTATCGGACCAGTATTTTCCCCTTGAGTGCTGTATCTTATAGTAACTGTGGTGTTAAAATGTAACCAGCAGATGAAGGATACCCGTGCTTCTTCCACACCCAAACTTTCCAGCATATCCCACAGTTTCTCCCGGTTAACAGTGTCAAAGGCACTAGGCAAATCCATGAAGGCCAGGTGGATCAAGCCCTTCCTGGCCTTCACGTATTTGTTAATAATTAAGGACCGATTAAGGACCGATTAAGGCATTGCTCAGTAGTGCCTAGCCCCCTCCTGAAACCATATTGCGTTTTAGATATCACTCCTGTAGTGGTTGCCCAGGTCTCTAAACGGGCAAGGAGGACTCTGCCTAGCACCTTAGCTGTGGCATCAATTAGCGAAATTGGACTATAGCATGCCGGGTCACTTCTATTTCCCTTTTTACAACCAGGACCACTAGTGCCTCCTTCCAGGATGCAGGCATGGGACCAATAATTACTGCCTTAAATATGTTCCTCAGCAAGGGTGCCCACAAGTTAGGATTACTTTTGCGCTTTCAGGCAAGTTCCCTGAGCTAACGCCTCCTCAACCTCAGATACTGTGATGGATAGACTGAGATGGGTCGCTGCAGATAGATCTACGGGCAGATCCCTTGTAAACTCCTCTACCCTCTTGTGCTGTGGGTTAAAAATGCCAGCAAAGTGAGCTACCCAAGCATCTCCCAGGATCAGTGAATCCATCTGCCTGGCTCCTTCGGTAAATAATGGGCGGTTAATAATTTCCCACAATTCTTGTGTGTCTTAGGGCTCCTGCTCCTCCATATCTTCCCATGCTAAGCTTCTCAATTCTGCTTTTCTAACCTCGATTGCGATATTATATTTGTACCTTGCGGCTTTAACTAGATCACTATTGCGGGGAGTAGCATGGATAGCCCTTTTTAGGTCGAGCCTATAGCGGCAGCGGGCATGCGCTGCTCGCTTTGCGAGGCATGCAGTTATCTAGTATGGAGTGGAAGCTCCGTGGAAGCTCCGCCCACTTCGCAAACTCTCCGCCCATGTTTTTAATTGGCTGGTGTCATTGTGTTTTGTAAATGCTGCCGTCTGATTGATTATGAGGCTTGTTAGTCCTGCCTTATAATGGCCATGTCATCATTAATACCCTCCCATGGCTACTAACCCCTTTACTTCGAGTGTTACACAGTACCTACATGTTATTTAGACTGTGATCACTACTTTGTCCGTGCCATCTCGCCCCCTTCTCCCCCTCCCCCCCCACTCCCGTGCTTCCCCCCTCCTGTTGTCCGTGATGCAATGCAATAGGTCTCGCGTAAATGCGAGTCCTATTGCATTGCAAATGCTTGTTATCCTAATCCCCGTGTATGTGTGAGCGCGTGTATGTGTGAGCGCGTGGATGCGTGTGTGCGCGCGCCACTGAGGCTGCAGGAGTGGATGGATGGCAGATTTCACGCATGCCAGGCAGCCCGGGATGTTTTCCTTCTCCGCTGCCTCCTCCGCCGCTTCACCCTCGCCGCCGGGCTGCAGGGAGAGCTGTGCCCCAGACACGCGGCCAGGGGAAGGCGCGGAAGAAAGCTTTCTATCTGGTGAGGATAAAGCGACTGAAGGAGCCAAGCACCAACAACATGTCCTTTGTCATCCACTGTCACATCGGCAAGGAGATCAAGCACATTTGCAGCAACTGCAGCCGCGGAGAAAAGGCACGGGACGGTGAGCGCTGCGGGCTGATTTTATGATGCGCCGTGTGGGGTTGTGTTTATCTGCCTGGCGAGTGTGTGTGTGTACGTGTGTTTCTGTGTATCTGTACGTGTGCGACGTGTCTGTGAATGTGTTTCGTATCTGTAGGTATGAAAGTCAGTGTGTGCCTGTGTAGTTTACAAGCATTTGTACTTTGTGTACATGGAGCACACGTATGTGTGCGGCGTGCCCGTGTACATGTTTGGAGTCTGTGGGTATATGTGTGTGCTTGTGAGTCAGTAAGTACTTGTGCAGTGTGTGTGCTCGTGTATGTGTGTGGTGTGCAGGGGCAGTTGTGTGTGGCATCAGTGGGTGTCTTTATATCTGTGCGTGTCTCTGTATTTTTTTACGTCTGTGGTTAGTAAAATATCACCCCAGCCTCCCAGCAGTAAGTAGAGCTAACTCCTGGCGTGCCTTCGATCATTACCAATGGCAGAGCTAATAAGGGTGCGAGGATGGGGGCACGACCCCCTTGGCTTGCTCTGTCCTTCCCGAGGCGCCCCCTCCCTGCTAACGATAAAAATCAGGATACGTGCTTACATTTTAAAATTGAAATCATGCTGGCATTTTTTTTACTTGAGCAGTAACCCCTGCCTAATTTTACTAATTAATTGTTTCATTAGTAAATTTTTCATTTCAAAAGTAAATAAATGCCTCATGTTGCCAGACTTGCTTGAAGGGGCACAGGCCAGGGTTACTATCTGTGACAGAATGTTTGTTTCTGCAGATGAACTGGGTCACCAAGAAAGGCAGGTTTCAGGGGTGCAAGAACTGTACCTCCCACCCCAGCCCTAAAAGCAGCGCTTCCTCTTGTTTTAAAAAAAAATGTTTTAACAACTTCATTTAGAAATTTGTAATATGAAAACATGACCCACTTTTCAGAGTCGTCGTACATAACCAAGTTAGAGAACAGTGTGTTAGGGCTAAGCACATATCCATCTCTCGAAAAACGAACAAAAACAGAATTGGTTTGATCATCAAAGGGCAACGTTTCGTGGTTCTTCATGTAGGACTGCCCCCCCCCCCAAACCCCCTCCGCCCTCGCCCTCCCAGCCCGACGGAAACTGTTAAGAGCCTGCACCAGAGTTAGGGTCACCCTCCCCATCCGAAGAGGACATCACCCACAGCTCCGAAGCCCCCAGTGTCTTGGACTTGTTAAAAGCAGTCCTCCAGTTCTTTGTTGTCTTTTTATGTAGGTGGTGAATGGGCGCTATGTTGTGTCAAACTTAGCAACTCGGTCACTTGTGAGTGCTGCGAGCTTCTCCAGGATAGGATATATAGCCCACACCTTCCCCCAACACAATGTAGGCGCTTGTGCGGTTGTTTCCACATCTGGGTTATGCTCATCCTTGTCGCCAGGAGTTGGTAGCAGCGCTCCGTTTTAGCCCGACCTATGTAGGTTTGGCCCGATCTATGTAC
This sequence comes from Calotriton arnoldi, assembly GCA_963921515.1. Taxonomy (NCBI): domain Eukaryota; kingdom Metazoa; phylum Chordata; class Amphibia; order Caudata; family Salamandridae; genus Calotriton; species Calotriton arnoldi. The sequence continues at coordinate 2,019,957 of CAWUFW010002679.1, read as the reverse complement.
CCGATCTATGTACCTTTGCAGTGTAAGAGCCGAGTGGGCTCCAGGCATGTCATAAACTTCCATTGAAGTTGTTTCATATTTATTTTAGGAATGCGCATTCAACGCACGCTATCTGTAAGACAAAAGCAGACACTCTGCACAGAATCGGTTTGAAAGGCCTCTGTAATACCAAACCCGCTCTTATGGCAATTATGTAATGCTTGAAACTATTTAGCAGGAGGAAACAAGTCCATGGTCCGTCCTCCAAGAGAAGACGGGCTGCATTGCAATAAATAGTGCAGTAGCTGCAATGAATGGCACCGGGGCAGTGTAAAGAGCCTGCAGCTTTCTAAATTCTAGCTGTCTTAATTCCAAACTGAATTGGGGGTTTGATGGTCCATTTTTCGTACTTGCATTAGGGCCCCGGGCACCTTGGCTTCTCCACTAAACTCAGCATCAACTTATAAAACAAAGGCCTTGTCGGTCCCAAAGCGCGCAGATATGCGATTTGGGTGCACGAGACGCGCTGTAGGAGGGCAGCCTGGCGTGACTCTCCAGTAAACGATATCAGGAGGCAGTGCTCACCTTGAGAGCCCCGATGGAGCCTTTAAAATGATCCTTCTAGGAAATCTCAGCAGCTATTCTGTGAGCCACATGGTTCGTAAAAACATAAGCTTTGTTCTAATCTAATGCATACTTTGTACTCATTTTGTCAATGGTAGGCCACGCCCAATGTATATGTATATTTTTGTATTAGAAACAAAACCTTGAACAGTTCCCAAAATTAATTATCTTCACAATAAACCCAAGTGTTATGTCGCACTTGCACTACTACCCTGCATGAAGTGTTTACCCAAACAAGCATTTGCAATGCAATAGGTCTCGCATGTACGCGAGTTCGAGCTATTGACATTGCAAATGACAATGCCTCTTATTTTTGTTTTCGTTTTTGAAACATAAATATAAGGCATTGTCATTTACAATACCAATTGTTTAAACTCGCGTAAATGCGAGAGACCCATTGCATTGCAAATGCTTGTTAAATCCTTGTGGGCCCTGGAGCAATCGGAGTTAAACCATCGGGCCTCCTGAGGTTCCCCATGCTGAACGCTCCTATTCAGCCGCTTGGCTAACTCAGAGCACAGTGACCCAAACTCCCGGACGACATCCTCTGGGGAAGAGTCTGACTGCCAGCACCCTATTATTGGGTGGCTATTTCCTTTGATAATATCTTCAGCAAATTTAAGGGGATTGATCTTACCCCAATTTAACCTAACTCCTTTGTTTGGGTGGTAATCAATCGGGGCAATCATCGCCCTCCCTCGCCGGAGTCTTTAAGTTGAGGGAGACGATAAGGGGGTTATGATCACTCACGTAATGAGATTCCACCACAAAATCATAAACAAGCCTGGTGAAATTTCTAGAGATTAGCATGAAATCAATAGAGCTAACCCTGCCACAGCCGACATATGTGGGGCACTGCGATGAGGAGTCACTAGCCAAGCTATTTATAAGGCCTAAATCATTCCCAATAAGAATAGAATTTAAGGCTTCGCCCTGGGGTGAATGAACGAAGCGAGACAGGCCCTCTGTATCTTCCAGCCCACACACACGTTGGGAGCTATGTTTACAGATTGTACAATTAAAATCCCTACCCAGAGGATGCATAGCGGCTGACACTTCCCTGTGATTTGAGTGATCTCATTTTGTAGGGCCTCAATAACCTGACAATTATTTTGATCAAAGATGTTGTGGTACCAATTCACCAGTAGTACTCAGACCTTAGTTAAATTAAGTATCATAATTAGTTGGTACCAGGGTGATGAACTTAAACAGTTGGCTTTTATAAATCCATATTTTACTGATATGAACACCGCAATCCCTCCTTTAGCCCTCCCTGAAGTTGAAGGTAATGCAGGAACACAAAAAGAACGATAACCGTCTAGGGAAAAATCATCTCTAGACCAAGTTTCCTGGAGGCAAATGATGTCAGAGCCTCTGATATAATGAAAGAAGAAAGGTACCTCTATGTAGTTTCAGGTCCAAGAGGAGGGGGAAGCAATGAAGACTGTAAGAAAAACCTCTATTCTGACCTATATTCCTTTTACAACCGGCCTCTAGGGCTCATACCAAGAACATATCCCCAAATCAATTTCTTACCAAATAATTCCAAAAACTGTTTTTTTATTTATAAAAATATTTTTTTCTTTTTTTCAAATATATATCTGATTATACGTTATTTGTACACATTCATATATTTACAAAGTCATATCACACTTATCACAGAAACATATGTTGTTATTCCGACGTCTTCGTAGATCATGATTCTCCAACAGGTGAGCCATTTAGGTCAACACATATATACAAATTATTTGCATGATTTCAAAGTCTGACTAATAAATCCAATTACTGTAATAAGTATGACAAGACAAACAATACAACCTTAAAAATGTTAATTCAAAAGATGCAGATAACCCCACACTCATCCATCAATACTGCAATCTCACCTATCAAACCGACTCACCCATACTGACAATCATACAGCAAAAAAAGGAAAAAAAGAAGAGAAAATCCAAAGCTTGTGTGGTATCCTATGCCCATTTGCAGAGACACTTAGCCTTTGTATTAATAATGCGATTGCGTCCCATCAAATTCTTCTCCTGTGTGTGTGTGTATCTGGTAGGATTCCCATATATCTAAAAAGTGGTCAACGCAGGTTTCGGTGGGACATCAATTAAACCACCTTCATCAGGACCAGATATGAGTCATATTAATCTCAAAGGAAAAGTGGACAGGGGTTATCTGAATTGATCTGTTAGATTCCCAAGCAAGGAGGAATGGCTGAACTCTGCCACAAACCATGTAGGACCCTCATTGTATTTTTCCAAAGATGCCAAGCTGAATCTATCCTGATTAAAAAGCAGATCAAGTGTACGACTGCAGCTGTAGTCTAGCGATTATAGAGTAGTGACAGTTTCTTTCTGGTAGTCCAAATGGATCGGTAGATAATCCGTGTAATAAAATGTACACTCTTGCACGCGGCCGCGTATCATCAGCGTTTTCCCATACATTTCCCCTCACTTCCGTGCTCACACGTGTTAAGGGACACTGTTTAGTTAATAAAGTTCTTCTCCAAGATGGCCGCCCCGGTTTGCAGTCTAGTCTACCAGGCAACTATGCAACACGGGGCTTGCTCAAATACCGCAGACCCGGAAGCAAGCATTACGGGGCCCGGAGCAAGGGTAGGACGGACGCTAGTTGCACTGCCTCCCTGCGTGAGTATGAATGCCCGTATATGTTTGTGGAAACGCCGCATCAAGTCCCTGGTAAGAAATGCACTTTAAAATTGTGATTTGTACTTTCTTTTTTTAGCATCAGAGCAACAAGGTGCTCTGCCATACCCGCCAGCACAAGCCCTAATCTCTAGGGGTGAGTCCCCGGTCACACAACCGGTGACCTACAGCAAGTTCGGTCTCGTCGTCACGTGTTCCACTATTTCTTAATTACCAGCACACCCATGGTGGAACCATTTTATTTGAAAGGACGCTAATTTTGGTGTGCGAATTTCCGTCTAGTAGCACCCGCCATATTTCAAAGATATTGACAATCACAATGTCTGTGCCTTGTTACGATTACTCTCAATGTGTGCCATACCAATTTTAAACTATGCCTTTGACATATTCCCTCAATGTCACCATGTATATTCGTTGTTGGTAACAGCTGTTGAAGCTACTCTCTTTCATGATTCTGGCCACTGCGAGTACTATTTAATCTAGGTTGGAACGCCACCACCGACCCAATCACTTGTGGTGCACGGATGAATATTAGCACCCGTTGCACTGTATAGCCACGGCCATAACTACTGGCGTTTTCACCTACTTCACACCTTTTGTCATTTATAGCATAACGACTGTACGTTTTGATCTATATTTAAACCAGACCTTGGTTCTTTTGTTCTTTTATTTCCCTCCCCTTTTCCCTTAGGTCTTTCACCTCGGGATCACTCAACCCGGGGCGTTTAACTGCTTCTGGTTATCAGTTAAGAACCACTGAACCAGGTTTGCGGTAGTGCTAAAATACCTTCATCATTCTTTTGGTCCTGATGAAGTGGCACCAGACCCGTTAGGGGCTAACCTGGCATGAAACATGTCGACCCTATGCACCACACAAGCCCTATAGGATCATTATATCCAGTTGGGGCTCATTACTTTTAATTAGGCTAGTGCCCCCTGGTAATAAACACATTTAGTTAGGACTGCCCTAGACCTATTTTAACCCACTCACTCACCGCGCTACCTAGCCCACACACCCGCACTCACCTTACGGCTTCATCTATAAAAAGACCTCCGCCAAAGAGCCCCTTCGCGTGTGCCCGTTGGGCATTGCAGCGCCGGCCCGACGAGCATGACATCCTTCGGGGTGTGTGAGGGCACTTTTTAGAAAAGACCTTTCTTCCCCTACCCTTAGGAACTGCACACTCCCTGTATTTCGGACTACTGCCCTGGAGCATGTGTGCAGGACCTGCTTAAATATAGCTCCTGGTTCCTCTTGTTTAAAACAGTTATTGCAGGATCTTGCCTGGTTTTTTTGGTCACAGGTAGGTGGTCCTTTGGTTTACGTTCTAACCCCACCACCTCTGTTCTCGTCCTCTTCCCCCCCTACTTATGGAGGACTATTCTCCTCTGAGATCACGCATATTTTGCTTATCTTTTACATGGACATCATCATTATGCCGGATTGTCACAACAGCCGAGAGTGGTACTAAAGTCCTCCGGTCAGTGTCCATGCCAACAAGAACTGCATTAGGATCTACAGGGGTTGGTGGGGATGGAACAGCTGTAGGAACTAACGAAAGTCTACGTTCTGCTTGCTCAATTTCCTTGGTGATAGTCCACACAGCTTTTTGAAGGAAGCCGTCCAACGTGTTGCCAGTAGGGTTTACAGCTGGCATGGTCTTTAGTTTGCCCATAATTTGGTCGATCCAATAACTGATGTAATGTGGGACGAGGGGAAATAGCAAAATGCAATGCTGTAATGGGCTTTTAGCTCTTGTATATTACAAAGCTAGGGTTAGTCTCCGAGTCCCAAGGTCCTTGGATCACAGGTCAGAAAGAGATGCAACAAAAGATTACAATAAGAAAATTCCATGGGATTGAGCAGCAATCAGGCCCCTCCCAGTCAAAGAAGCCAGCAAGTTTTAACTGGAAAACAACAGAAGAACCAAGCTCCAGGTAAGGAGGGCGGGAACGTAGACACAAACAAGACAACCAAAGGCTATTCAAAATCACAAAATGTGTCCCTCGCTTTCACAGGGCTATTGTTAGCACGGCGGGATCCAGCAGAGCAAAACCACACACCTTCCTATGAGGTTCTTACGAGGTTACAAGCAGCGTCCTCTTTTCCAAACGCGCTTGAGGAGACGATGCGTGGACAAGGGTGCATCCCCCGCCCATACAATGGCACACAATGGCCCCCTCCCGAAGGTCGAGAAACATAACTATATATACTCAGTTATTGTTTGGAGGGCACAGGAAAAAAAAGATCCACCAGACAGAGGAACGGGGGCACAGACCAAAGCAGTCAGTGGGAGTAAAATTGCCCTCTCACCGTCTTAAAGCACTCCATGGTCCAAGTTACCGGGTGAAGGAGAGGGGGGGGGGGGCGGTCTATGGCGGGCTCGGCTCTTCTGGGTTGTTCTAGTGCCTTGTCACGCACCCCTCAGCCTCCTCAGATGCAGCGAAATCGCTGTGCTGGTTTGCAAGCTCCCCATTAATTTCCTTTAATTAAAGTTTGTTTGCTCCTTTCCTTTCGGACCGTCCCATCTGTTCATCAGCTACTTCAAACTGAGGAGTACGAGCGAGGACTGCAGCCAGACCCCAGGCCACACCCGAACCTAGTCGGGCTGCCTCTGCGGACCTTCTGTGACACACACTTAGCGACCGCCAACTATCGGCGGCCGCACTCATCTGCACACCCCGCACTCGCCAATGGAAGCCGCAGGCAAACACCAACAGCAGGAGGACAGAAGGACCCCCGCTGCAGAGGGGCGGAGGAGGGGGACGAAAAGCGGAAAGATTGGGAACAACAAACTGGCCCAGACCGATTCCAGCACCAGCTCAATCCCGCTCTGGCTCCCTCCCCAGAAGCTCCTCCTCTCTCTCTCTACACCTCACCTATCCAGAGGACTAGGAACAGTAGACCAATTGCAATGCAGAGCTGTATCCAGGGAAAAACAAGGTAAGTCTTTTTCAGCCAAAAGTAGAAATCACTAATCTTTTGTTTGTGGGAAACAGGCAGTGGCTGTAACTCTGGTTCACTTGGATCCAATGAGATATTGTCAAAATCGATGAAGTAGCTAGACACAGTTCGATCTATCTTTGGTAGCTCAGCAGGTTTTGTGGAACTGGCAGATGTCTCCGTCTGAGACATATTCACATAGATGTCGGTGTTAGGCAGAATTGAGATCTCTGTGTCATTTGTAGATTGAAGTTGTTCAATTTCAACAGCTACAAGTTGCATTCCGTGGTTGAGAACTCCTTCACTTTGTGGAGTAGAATCTTCAAACGTAATTAATCTTTCTTTCCATCTGAACTTCCTGTATGGTAGCGAGAGGAGATCTGGTGCTACCCAGGAGCCCACGCTTCCTACTATTGAGTATCGGCCACATAGTGTGGTTTCATCAGATCAATTGAGATAAATCTCTTTTTTTTAGCGGCAAGGGGCGGAAGAAGTACTATTCTTGTTCCTTCAACAGCCAGGACAAGCCAGGACAAGTACAGGCTCTGTAAGATGGCCCAAATTCTTTTTTGTCCACTATCTTTTCTCTGACCAGGTCCCCAATCTTCGTGACCCTGGCAGGTCTTGCCGGTACAGCTTTCACTTCTCCAGTGGCGGTGCATTTTACTTGAACGATGCTTTGTAATACCCGGAATTCACTGAGTTCCTGTAAAACAGCCAAACGATCATTGATGTCAAATGATTTTTCATCCACCACTGTGCCACAGTCTAGGTCAGGTACCCACATTCTAATCCCAAATAGGACTTCGTATGGAGTACAGCCCCCCAGGGAACTTCTTGACATGTTGGTAAGTGCCCTCTGGACCCCATATAGGTGACTGACCCAACTGCCACCCGAGCCCAATACCCTAGCTGTTAAAGATTGCTTTAAGTCCCAGTTCTTCCCTCGGGATGATACGGGTAGGAGTACCGCAATGCAACACCCAAACTTCCCAAGGCTTCTTTCTAAGCCCGTGAAGTAAACGCAGGGCCACAGTCAGAATGTAATGTGCCAATTGCGAATGTCCCTATGAAGACTCGCAAATCCTTTATAACAGTTCGGGCGTCAGCCGAGCACTGAGGCCAAACCCACAGGAATCTAGAGCATGAATCCACTGCCACCAGGATGTACCTGTAAGGCCCGCCAGATTATAAGGGGCCGCAGTGGTCCAAATAGACACATGCGAGAGGTCTGCCTGATATCAGTAATGGTGTTTGTGGTGGACTTACTACGGAGGAACCTTTCATCTGCTGACAATTGTCGCACTTAAGGACATAACCCTTGATCTGTTTAGAAAGATCTGGCCACCAATAACACTGCTTCAGTAGTGAAATAGTTGCAGCGAAACCTGCTTGTTCTGAACCCAGACCCTCGTGTGCAGCTAGAATTGATCCTAATCTGTGATCCATGTTTGTATTACTCTATCCCCCACTCCTGGAATTTGAGCATACGGAATATTTTGCGCCTCTAACTTGTAGGAGTACTTGAGTGGGAAACCTTTTGGCAAGGCTGAGCCGTTGTCGCACGTAGTGTTCACAGCTATCATCTGTCCTTCTATTCTCGTACTAGAGTGAGTGATTGCAGCAACGGCAGCAGTTCGCACTGTTGCCTTGGCGGCTTCATCAGCCAGTGAATTCCCTTCAACGTGCATGCCAACACTCTGATGACTCAATGTGTGAATTACATGAACCCGTGGCAAGCCTTTTTCAGCTCTGCCACCTGTTCCCATAGCAACTTGTGCTTTAATTGTGCAACCTTTGGAATCTCTAAATCCATTCTGGCCCCAATAGTGAAGATATTCATTGTATGACTGGACACAGTAAAACGTATCGCACACGATGAGTGTGGGGAATTCCGGATCCGTATTTTTTAGTGCCAGTATCAAGGCTTTTAGTTTTGCCAGCTGAGCCGTGCAATCTCCTAGAGACTGCGTCAGTGTATTGCTAGGATGGAACTTGCCAGCCCGCATACGTCCCTTCACAATGGCACATGCTGCGCTATATTTCTGACTACTTCCTACGGCAGACTGAGCAGATCCGTCAGTGTAATGATGTATTCATGGTGATCTAGAGGCACTATTTCATTTGGGAGAGGATATTCTTGTTCGTTCTGCAGAAATGCTTGTGTTTATAATGTAGAATCAAATTTGTAGTCTACATCTGTTGCTGTGAGAGAATTAGCTCATTGTATCTATTGTGGATGCAGTGCTTTTCCTTTTGGAATGCTTACTTTGGTAACCGCCTCTAAGGTTGGTACCAGAAGTCATGACAATTATGTGTTTCCCCTGAGCTAGTGCTCTCTCTCACTACAGCAGTTTGTACTGCTGCCAGTATTTTTTCTGTGGATGCATTACGCATTTCAGTGTTTGTGTACAAATGAGATTTGTATGTAATGGGTATAGTTTTGCTTTCATTGAAGGTGCGGTAAGTGTACCCTGATTGACCCGTGACCACACGGATCACCAAATTCGTACTGTTTACACCTGTGTGTAAGTGATTGGAAGCTATCCTGTCAGCTTGTACCGAACAAAGAATTTGTAGGTGTTCCTGTGTCCAATGTTGAACTGAAAAATCAGGTCGTAGAAAGGTTTTACCTTTATGCGAAATCCAAAATGTATGTTCTGCCAAAATTTAGGAATCCTAAAATGGATTGCAAGCCTTTCAGAGTCTTTCGAGGTTGGAGCAGCGACATTTTTCTAAAAAATTAGTTGCTAGGCTTTTTCCTTCACTTGATAACTCATATCCCAAAAATAGGACATGGAGGTGGGCAATTATTATTTTTTTTTTTTTTTTAAGTTAAATTTGTAGCCCACAGTGGCGAACCCCAAAATTATGTTGTTCACCCTGTGCAAGTGATCCAGTAATTCATCATCTGTCAGATAAATGTCATCTACGTAGGACAATGCCTCATCACAATTTTGAAGTAACTCTGATACTCTTGCTGAGAACAATCCGGGGCTATTCTGATACCCTTGGGGCAGTCTACAGAATTCGTGTTAATAGCCGAGCGCTGAAAATGCTGTCAGATATCTACTTTCAGGCGCTATATTTTGGCAGAAGAATCCATTTGAGATATCTAGTGTTGTTTTGTATTTCTTCCGCACAATGTTTTGCATTAATGCCGCACTGTGTGCATTTTGTACTGCAATTGTCTTGTGCATGTGTTCAAATGCCTGTAGTCTAAAACTAGACGGTATGAATTATCGGGTTTCATTACGAGAAACAAAGGATTATTCATGGAAGAGGTGCAGTTTTCAATCACACCTTGGTGCTCAAGTTGATCTAAAATCTCCCTGACTTGTTTCTTTGCGTCATGTTTTATTGGGTACTGCCTCTTTGGTGTAGTAGTAGTTTTAATGGGATTTCATGGTGAGGTGACTCAGCAGCCAACCCTACATTATTGCGATAAAATGCGGGAGCTAGCGCTAATGCCCACTCCTGCGAGTATGAATGTTTTACTGACTCTGGAACGACGTCGGAGAAAGTCGGTAAAATTACATCTTCCCCTTTGGGCACTCCATGACGAACTCAGGCGACCAATCTTTTTCAGCCAAAAGGAGATCGTATCCATATGTCAGGTTCTCCTAAAAGAGACCTTTCACTTTTCTGGGTATGTCCCCCTTCATCTGGAGGGTGATTTTGTGTAAACGATGTGGGACACATCCCCTAGTATCCGGTGTCTCCACCGCGATATGTTCATTCAACACTGCTGACAACAGAAATTCCATCAGGTTCTGGCGAGTTATTGTTACTTCTGCTGCGCTGTCTAGCATCGACAGAGCCCATTCCCTGTTCAGAAGTAGAGTCCTCAGTAGCCAGGGCATTTCTTATCTAAAGGCCAGCTACCTTCTTATTTTAAATTGAGGTTAACTTTTGGGTTTATTTTCTAGTTTGATAATGTAGTCTGAAGTGCAACGTGTGTCTCTTGGCTTGGCTCGCTCTTTTGATCTGTGTTCTGACCGTCCTTCCATCTCAGAGTTTTTTGATGAACCCTGAAAGGAACGAGAGGAACGTGCATCAGTATCCTGATACCCGTCAGGTTTTTGACTATTATCATGGTTTGTAAGGCTGTATTTTCTATCGGAGGGCTCCTGTTGAGGAGACACACCCCGTGATCATGATGCATTTCGCTTAGGATTTTTGATGGCTTGTTATCCCATTTCGTTTTAGAAGAATCGGGTGCTTGCTTTGAGTTATCCTTTTCAGGATTGCATGTTAATTGTGGTTTCCCAGGTCTAGCTCCCAAATTATCTCTACCCAGCGAAGCATAGGTTTCTTCGATAATCTTAGGTAGTTCTCGCTCCTGTTGTGCAGGAGTAACTTCCCTCAGGCATTGGCGTATAGCCACCGCTGCTGCCTCCCCTTTTATGTTAGCTAACATAGTTGTTGATACCTGGGCAAAATTGCCTATCAATTTCATCCCCAAGTCCAGGGCAGGTTCAGCCCCGTACTCATTCTGTATGCGTTTCAATACATCTGGTACGCTGTTGAGGGGGTACCATGAGTTCTGGTATAAACGGCAGCGAAAACTGTACCCCAAGTGGAACAATCCTCGATCGGGGGAGCTATCCCCATTGGTAAGCAAATTGTTAGTATTCTGTGTTTTTCCTGCGGACCCGTATGGGGAAATACTGCTTCAAGCTGTGCTATCTAGAACAGCATTTGCTCACGTTTTGTGGTCATTCTTCCCATGATTGCGTTCAGCGTTTGTGGGGTGATATTTGTCGTAGTCATTTGAGGTTGCCCAGCTTGAGTAATCCATGCAGGTTGAATTGTAAGAGTTCGCATTACGAACTGTGTGGGTATTCTGTATAGTTTTATTATGTCTCTGTAAAGTGTACGTAATTCTGCTGCTGGCAATGTATCAATCTCTGGATGCGGTGTGTAAGCAGCTAAGACCAGCCAGATCGCTCCTTCTCTGCTGAGCGGACCGAGTCTCACATTTCTTGTGGTGTGGGGGAGGGCAGGGCGCCTTTAAACCAATTATGTTTTTTTTTTTTTTTTTTTTTTAAACAAATTTTATTTATTTTACACATAGCAGCCAATAGTACAGTTATTCAGCAGGAAAATATAAGTAATCATATAAGCGAAACAATGTGACAGTTTACATTATGCCTCTAACACAAGTGACTGTACCAATTATTATGTTCTTGGTAATTTAACAGGACTTATGTCCTCGTATGGAGAGAGTTCTTTAGGTGTCTCATCTGGAATGTAATTATGAAACAAATGTGTGCGTGCATCTGCAGGTGGGATTTTGATCCAAGAATAGAATACCTCTGTTCTGAATGCCTCATGTGCCTCAATCACGAAGGTAACCGTCCCACCTATTGATGAGAGGCCATAATCCACTAATTTCATAGTAAGTGCATATCTGCAATTTTCTGAATGTTAAGAGCACCTTCCTGCTCAGCTTCCTCTGTACTAGCACCACTCGCACCAGCGTCTCCGTTGTTAGACATTATGGGCAGAAGTATTAAGGAAAAGAGTTAAAGTTTTGCACAATGCAGGGAACTATAATCCTTCAAGCTTGAACAAACCTACAGCCAATACATAGGGTATACCTACTCAGCTCTGGCGGATTTTCCCTTCCCACTCCAGATGTCGCTGGGTAAATGAGAGTAGGGGTCTCTGAGAAAGCACAACTGAACTACTCAGATTTGATTGTAAATGAGAACCAAACCAACGTTGGCGGCGCCATGTTGTGTAGTTACTGAAAAGTACATAGGATCTGCGCGTTTAGACAACATAAACTAAGGGATTGGTGTCCAGACTGATTCCAGACACCCCCAAAGGATATGTTAGCCTTTGACCAGCTAGCTCAGAGTGTCACGATAAGCCCCCTAACCTTACCATGGAGCGAATAGTTTCTGGCAAATATCGAAAATGACAACCCTGGATCCTTTAGGGATCGTGGAAACAGTACAGTGCTTTTCGCTCTGTCAAACGTGCTCACTTAGTCTCAGAGAAATACACAGAATAAACTATGTGGACGTTTTCAATAAGCATTTATTGAACCAGCGTCATTCTAGTATAAAACATGTTTGCTGCGACAACCATTAGACAGAAACAGATGTATAAGATTACAAGCACCAACAGAGTAAATAAAATGTAGAATTCTACCACGGTTCTAAAACAGTGAATATATGCAGGCATATAGATACATGACCGTAATCAAGCGTACTCCTACGATGTATACCCTACCCAAGTGTACCTAGCATGTATGTGGGTGTAAAGCCAAGAATTCCCTAGGAAAGAGCCAGCCCCATTACCTGATGGGAGAGAACGAAGAACCCCGTCTTGGTCTCGAGTTGGACACCCAGACCACTGTGTGCTGGAGCTTCTGCGTGTAGGGACCTTAGAGTCTGGTGTCAGCGTGGAACCTTCTCCTCTGCCTATCTAGTGGTTTTATGGTTCTTTTACACCATAAAGATAGCCTTGGGGTTCCTTACACAATCAATATGTTGTGAGTACGATTATGTAAATGAGCCTAAATCAATACTTGCAACTATGCAAAGTAGTTCTTTCACCCTAGGATGAAGTTGACCATGACTTTTATACAGAGTATGTTAATCCTGTTATGTGCGTCATGTGCAGGGACTTTTCTAAGAATCCTCATGCATAATAAATGAGGCTTGTTTGAAGAGAACTGATCGACATTTATTCAGCACATAACTGGGTAAAAGGTCAGTGCTAGAACAGTTATGCAGAGCAAGGTAGGACAAATGTAGGTAAAAGGTCTTGTAGTAACCTAGGTCTAGATTTGGGTACACTGGGGTACATAACACTTTAACCTATTCTCTACTCCCGTAATCCCAACGCCCAAAAAAAAAAAAAGGAAATGGTTTCTGATGCTATGCCAACCTCATCATATCCTTGATTCAAGGTGCTTTAGACAGAGGTTATTAGTTCCGATGGAACCCTACAAATTAGATTGGGTCAAAACGTTGACACTGTTCCCTGGTTACATAATCACATGGAGGGAATATATGAATTAATATAATCCTCCAAAACAAGCTGTGTTCCAAACTCTTGAGAACCAGGGATATGTACAGTGTATTTTGTTTCACACTTGTATATATTCCTATACACCAGCAGTGCATCTGCACTTTCCATTGAACAATTTGCACCTTTTATGTATAAATCTTATATGAAGATCAATATAATTTCTATTAAGGAGTGAAGTGCTGGGTCTTGACTAATGTTTGTATGAATATATAGCAAGATAGCACTAATTACCGTACAATTCAACTGAATAACTGAACTCAGAATACAGTATTCATTCTAATGGCTCTCTGTGAGAGACACACAACAAATGACATAATGAGGACTATATTTTTATTATTTATCACATAGAGAGAGTGTGTGGTCACATACCTCCAGATGTAAGAAAGTGAAAAATTATTTCATTTTTCATCATCCAAAAATAAAAAGCATTGGCATAGCCAATAGGTCTCGCTTTGGGATCTTATAAGTATTTAGCCATGCAGCACATTAATGCTGGGTGCAGCACCATGTACTGTTATTTCACATGGCAGTGATGAATGACCACACACCTAAGCTGCATTCTGGGGTCGGACTTCAGATCTCTGGTTAAAGGGGGCAGTGGATCCTGTCACAGTCTCCCCAAAAAGGACATACTCCATAACTGAAGACAAGCAAGAACATACGGCATGGATAACGGAGTCTTACCTATTCCAGGTGCGACTAGATGAAGTAAAGGACGGACGAGGAAAGCGAGACGAGAAAGAAGGCCACCACGGTGTGTTTCGGTAAGCGGAAAAATGTGTTCATGGCCACGGGTAGTCAACGATTAAAATGTAAAAAATAAAACACTAGCTCAGAACACAGCAGACGCATCTGTAAGAAGTCACATTACGTGATCACAACACAGGCAATACATTAAAAATGCAGATTACCTGCTGCACAGTCTGTTACGGTAAGCCCCACCGGGGTGGGGTGGGGGGGGGGTCACACACTGCCGTAGTCTGCAGGAGGCCTCGCTGAATATCCCTGCGCATTCGGAAAACAAAGGCGGCTGCCCACGGGTGCGTGGTGCAGCTGCAAAAGACAGTGAACAACCTCTCTTACCAGGTCAGGCTGCCACAGAAGGAACGAAGGATAGCCGTCTACCCTGTTCAGCTACGTGTGTACACAAACCTCTGTCGATCCCGACAGCAGCTAATGGCGGCAGATCCCGGGAGCGAGACCCGTGTTGAAGAGCTCCTGCTGCTCATGCTCCAAACCATGTGGACGGGGCCCCTATGATCGCTTGACCCGCACCACTCTTCAGAAGCACGCTTATGCACCGGCCCCAGTCATGCAGCCTTCACACATTGATGCAGAGGCAGAGGGCGCCAAAGAAATAGCGTGCACCCTTAGCATGCCGTACCAATCAATAAAATGTAGACGCTCAAGATATTCTTACCTCAAAAATGTGCTCATGTCGCTTGCCCCAAACTTTCAACAGCGTTTGCGTGAATCACTGTATCGGAAGTCCTCCATTAAGTACATTAAGTGATCCTGATGGGGGTGTGAACCTAGATATTGTGCTGTCGTGAAACGGAACGAAAAACAAAAATAAACAAGAGACTTTTGAAATGTGTGTGGCGGGGGAGCAAAAACATAAATGAATGAAGGACTTCTAAAACGTGCTTCGCAACGAAGAGACAAAGCTGTTGTGTACACAGCACGGGACCAAATTTGTGAGGGAAAAAAAAGTGCAGCAAACAAAAGGAAAATACAATCAGATTGTAAGGGGACATGTAACATGGTTGGTCGCCACAAAATTAAAAACACACCCAAAGGCGGGCCAAAGAGCAACGTCTTGCCAATAAGAACAAAGGCATTCAGAAAGGCAGAAGGAGGAACAAATGGAAAGAGGTGGGCGAGACCTACCCACCCCGACCAGATACAACAGCCTCGCAGAGCATGCGCGCTGCTAGGCTCGACCTAAAAAGTACCCAGAGGAGGCTAAAGAAACGTGACAAAGCAGAACTCCTATTTTGCGGGCAACGTTTATGTTATATGGAAATGCCACTGAGCATCAGGCACATGTTTTATGTACCTGAGCCACATAAAATCAGCATACCAACAATATAGGCTGACCAACAGGCAAAAGGAAAGTGCTCCATCAACAACAAAAAAACATCTTTTGGGTGTTTCTAGAGGCCAGATAATTGTTGATTTTTTTAATCCACAGTGGAAGCTTATTCTATTACATGGGGCCTAGATATCTAAACAAGCTCGACTGCCAAGCACCCTTTTGAGCAACGTAATCTGGAGCAGTGAAAGAGCATCCCAGCACATTGGTCTAGCAGGGATGTACTGAGAGAGAGGACTACCAAAGCACAACACCTCACGGCTGTGCAAGACTTATTTATCAGACTAAACATTTAAATTGCACTTTTTTAACTGGTAATCAATGCAAGTATTTGCATGCATCCAAGTCATTATTGAATATGCAGACATTTAGCATGCACCAGCCTCTGTACCCTCTACTAGATGGCAAGTAAATAAGAAAGCAAGGCTGATCATGGTTCAGACTTTTGCAGGACTTTAGCCTAAAATACATACATGAGATAGTGATGGTGGCATGGGATTCCTTTGGAAAGGAAAGTAGAATCGTTATTAGGAGATAAAGAAGTTAAAAGTAGGAACTAGCAACTGCACTCACCTTCACTTTAAGGGAGCTATCCTACTCTGGGATGACACCCAACAACTTCATTTTAGGGGCTTGGTGGGAAAAAGCCCCCATACTGGGAGGCCACAAGGTACTGTTCCCATTAGCAATGTCGTCTCCAGCATCCCACAGCTCTATTTTGCTTGTGCTGTTTTAAGTAATTAAGGCCCATTCAGTAGTGGGCTGGCAAAAGCTAACACTTAAGTAGGAGATGGCGTCTCTTTGTCAAGACACAATCACAAGGATGTGTCAGCATATGGCAACACCCTGCTGAAAGATATTTTTCAGATTTAAAAACCCATGGATGTAATAGGCAGCTTATTTTTATGATATGTCGAGAAGAGATAGTAGGAAGGAACTGTTGGTTGAAAAAAAGAGCAAATTAATTTTTCGTCATCCGTGACAAAATAAATTGTCCTGAGAAAGCCTTACAAATCTGTGCCACAGCTGAAACTTAACTACTGGGGTGGATACTCTAGTTTGAACTGGATGGATAAAAAAAATTAAAATAAAAAACTCATAACTACAAACTATATTTTGAGTTTATAGCTAGAGGCACTATTAAATACGTGAACTACATTAATCAATGTGGGCTTGGCACAGATGATAGAGTACCATGAGTGGGTATGAATGACAAGTCTGTAGAACAGAGGAAACGATGTGGCACAAATTCAACATGTACATGAATGAAAAAATTAAAATATGACGGCATTTGTCTTACAGTGTATTCAAATTAATTATATATCTAATTCTCTTTAACACCTGCCTGGATGGGCAATTGGATAGACAGGGCAGTGGGGTGGCGCGACAGAGACAGGCCTCGGAGGCACTGCTGGGTTTCTTAGACGCAGGGACTGTACAGGATATTTGGCACATGCAACACCCGGGAATCTGTGAAAGCACGTTTATTTCTACTGTGCATGACTCGTGGTCCCGCTTGGACTACTGGCTCCTGTCAGAGGTTGCTTGCACTTGGGTAGTTGATGTCCGCCACCTGGCAAAAACATTGTCGGATCACTCTCCAGTGCTATTGGAGATGCAGACTCCCTCTTGTGAGCGGCCCCCTTTTCAGTGGCGGTTACAGCCTTCCTCTCTCACAGATCAGGTGTTCGGTGGGCGCGGCTAGTGGTAACTTTTTTAAAGAAAATGTGGGCACTGTGGAAAGCGCGGGGGTTCTCTGGGAGGCATTCAAAGTCACCATCAGAGGTGTCTGCATGGGAGCGCAGGCTGGTGTTCTGAAAGATCTGCGTCGCCGGATAGCAAGGCTGGCAGGCGAGATTTCTGAGCTGGAGCGCGAGTATGCCCGAAGCCCAGATCCGCGCATAGATCGCGACGTTGCACCGCTCGGTATTATGGGGAAGGTGGGCGTCCTAGTCGCTCGCTTGCTCAGAAATTATCTGCACCCCGTAGTCAAGACTACATTACTGAGATGTTGGACTCTGAGGGCATAGCTCATTACAACACCCCTGAAATTAGTGAGGTGGTGCTGGATTTCTATTCCAAACTATATGGGTGTCAGATGCGCGCGTCAACCGACGACATAAATGCTTACCTGGAGGATGTCGCGCTGGGGTGGCCGTCTCTCAATCAGCGCGAGTACCTTACACAGCCTTTCGATGTGGAGGACGTGAAACTGGCTATCTTGTCGCTGCCCACATGTAGGGCGGCTGGCCTGGACGGGCTCCCTAGCGAATTTTACAAGGCTTATGCCGATGAACTTGCGCCCAGGCTTTTGGAAGTCTTTGCAGAAGTGTACGATACGGGCACTCTTTCTCCTCACCCCCCCTCGCTGAAAGAGGCCCTCCTGGTCATGCTACTTAAACCGGATAAACCAGCCAATAGCTGCGATTCCTACCGCCCTCTGTCTATTATAAACATAGATGCCAAAATGTTGGCAAAAATGGTTGCCACCAGGCTCCAACCTCTTGTTCCACACCTGGTCCTTATGGACCAGTCGGGTTTTGTTCCCGCCCGGTCAACGGCGCATAATTTACGCACGATCTTCTCCACTCTCCATTATTTCGAGGCTGATTTTCCAGCGGTAGCTGTGCTGCTCGTTGCAGCGAAAGCTTTTGACTCCCTGCAATGGGAATTCCTGTTTACTGTTTTACTACGCATGGGGCTGCCCCCCTTCTTTCTTAAATGGGTTCAGTTGCTGTATGAGGCGCCTGCGGCACGTGTGCAGGTCAATGGGTGGGTCTCCGATGCATTCCCAATAAGGCGTGGCACACGACAGGGTTGCCCCCTGTCACCGATGCTTTTTGCGCTCGCAGTGGAGCCTTTGGCCTGTAAGCTCCGTCAGTGTCATGTGCATGCAGCGCTCCGATTCACTCAGCGTCCATTGATTATGTCAATGTATGCCGATGATATGCTGCTGTATGTTCGGGAACCTGCACGCTACCTTCCTGAATTGTTACGTGAATATATCAAATTTGAACGCTTTTCTGGGCTTGGCATAAACTGGGCGAAATCTACAGTATTCCCGCTGACGGCTGGTACGCAGCGTGTGGTGCTAGATTACCCACTTACATGGTCGACCGACCCTGTACAGTATCTAGGGGTTTGGTTACATAGAGACCCTGAGGTTGTTGTGACTGAGAATTATGGCCAGGCCCAGACCCATATTGCTGAACGTGCGGCGCGATGGGCCAAACTCCCGCTGTCACTGGCGGATCGTATCGCAGTGGTAAAAATGACAATCTTGCCCAAACTACTCTGTTTATTAATATCCCTATCCGTCTTACCCTCGCGGTGTTTAGCTCGCTTCAATCAGCGTTGCTGTCCTTTGTGTGTGTGTGTGGGGGGGGGGGAGAGAGAAGCCTCGATGCAGCTGGGAGGTGCTGGTATTACCGTTTGAGCGAGGCGGTTTTGAGGCCCCCGATCTACGATTATACTATCTATGTGCACAGGCACAGTTTGCGCATTATTGGTTCTTCTCGCAGCGTTTTCAACCTCATGTCGCCGTTGAGGCAGATGCTGTGAAACCGCAGGCACTAGTCTCGACCACCCTCTCTGGTGGAAGTGGGGGACCAAGGAGGGAAATTAACCCCGCTCTTTGCACAGCATGGGCGTGGAAGACTCTGGCGTCGCGAGCGCAGCTGCAGTATTTCTATGCCCCAACGCTGCCGCTCACTGCGCATCCGGACATTTCGGCGGCGCGTGAGCCGGCTGCTCTTAAAGCATTGAGCACGGTTGGAATAACGCAGTTGGGGGATCTTTATACGCAGGGTCAGTTCCGGCTGCTTGCAGATCTACAGAAGGGTAGGGACCGGGGATTGATGTTGGGGTTCACTTATGTGCGTGTGCGGCAGGCGATCAGAACTAGTTACCCTGATTATCCAGCTGAGCCCAGGCCATTGCGAGCATTGCAGGCAATGCTGGCCAGCGCGGATCGCACAGGTTTGATCACAAAGTTATATAATGCGTCCCTCGGGGAAAGAGAACAGCTGGACTCCCCGTCATATAAAAAATGGGAGGCACTACTGGGTTCTTCGGCTGGGTGATGACTCTTAAACCCTGCAATCGCAGGCTGGTGGAGGTCTCGACCTTGTTGGCCAAGAGGGCGGTGGCCCAGTGCTGGGGTGCAAAACCTACTCCAACATTGGTGAAATAGGTACGTGATCTTTTGTTATTGTAAAGAACAGCTGGAAACGTATGCTGAAGAATTGCCAGCTGCCTCACGTCCCAAGGATTTCTGGGCCCCGTTGTCTATATATCTTCAGGGAAACCCTGACTTGGGACACTCAACGTAGGCTGGTGCTTTTCATTTGCATACGAACGGGACTGATACTGTTTGGCTGCACTATGTGGGAGGTTACGGTTCATTGGAGCTATAAGTTATTTCAGAGTGTCGGGGGGGGGGAGGTCAGGGTAAAGGGGTTCGCAGGTTAGCACCAAGTCCACACCGTCGAAAAGTAATTACAAGCTTTTCTGAACAGTTTACAAATTGTTTCTTCCATTGAAAAATGAATCTGAATGTTCCTACGAATTCCAGTATTCACTGTATTGCTAACAGTAAAATTGTATGAGAAGTACCACTTACCTGTTGAGTCTACCTTTGTTCTAGAAATAAAATAACAAAATAACGCTTTATACAAACAATTGGTCTGGATTCAGTCTTTGAGTGTGTGAAATCATTTCTTGCCTGAGTGTGTACAACAAATGCTTAACACTACCCTCCTGATAAGCCTGGCTGCACACTACCACAAAAGAGAGTAAGGTATTATCTACTTTAGCCTCTGCTATACCTCTGGGGATCCACTGGACTCTATACCTTACTTTGGCATAGTATATACAGAGCCAGCTTCCTACAGTCACTGCTCCAACGTATCACTCCTTGAAATTAGGAGCACCAAGTTGACCTCCAAAACACTAAAGCTTCATTTGTGTCTGGCACCGATGCAAAACTGGAGGCCTTGAAAAGCCTAATAACATTGGCTCAAGCTGATGCAGGTGCTTCAAACATTGGTAGCTGCTCTCCCTTCATCGACAAACTACGCGAACTCCACTCTTATATGGCTGAGGTAATGCTGGCATTGAAATCAAGGCCCATGTCGCCCTCACAACGGGTATCTAACTATGCATCTTCCGTCAGCAACTCTAGCACGGCAAAAGTAACTGAAGGGGACTCCCCTAGAGCTGCTGACTCATCCACTTCCCACACAGAGAAAGCTGTCATACCAACTGACATCTTATCTTCACCAAGAGGTCATCTCAAAGAAAACCAACAGTGCTTCCCCCTCTGGAGGCAACCTGTCTGTCTACCAGTGGGGACAACAGACCCCTTTCCAAGAGGTAAAGGAAAAGGAAGAGTAAAAGCCAAAACAAGCACCTGAAACTAACCCAATGGCCAAAGCGACTGCAAGAGTCCAAATTCCTCCCCATATTTACTTCTAAAATAAAACAGTACCCTTGGGTCAAGCTACAAAACAACTACATCTGGCAATTCGGAGGTACCTTCAAAACACTTAAAATACCCCACAGGAAGCCACAGTGGCAGCAGATCAAACAATGCTCAAAACCCATGGGTGAATGGAAAAGCAATAAGAGTCTACAGCACCTCCGCAAGCAGCACCAGAGGAACTGGGAGAGAAGGTGCAGCCGAGTCCCCCCGCCCCATGCCTCACTGGATGCCAAGAAGGGACACAAACAGACCCTTGGGTATGGCGGGCATCCTTTCCGTTTTCAGACGGTGTATTTGAAGAGAAGCACCTAGCTCTGCAGTCTTGCCTGTTGGTAACCCAGCAAGACGCCCCACTCAGTCTTTCCGCTCCCGTCTCCCAAAATCTGCACGCCCAATGGAATCAAAAACCAGACAGTAACATTGAAGAAACAACCATACTTAACTACCCATCAGACCAAAAAATATAGGTGCACGACTCCAGTTTTACCCAGAATATGAAACAAAAGTTCCCAAAGACATTCTAAATCGAGACAACAGCCTTACACTTCTCCATGCCATCCCAGATCTGGAACACATCAGATCCCTGGAAAAATGGTCTGTAAAATTTCTACCAAGACGAGGAAAGCAGGATAAAGAACCGAGCCGGATAACATGGGTTTCACCAAATAAATCACCCACCTGGTCTTAATGAAAAAGAGGCAGTTTAGAGATTGGGAAATTAAGGTCTGGAACAATTCCTACCCTGCCCCCTTGTCTCAGAGCTCAGTCGTAAAACAAGGTCATGGCCAAGACTGCCCTCCCATTAGGCCTCAGGAAAATATAAGTCCTTATTCCATTTTGAAGGGCACAAGAGGTGTAAACCCTAAACTAGCAACAAGTACGACTACACTGCCCCAGAAAATCACCATAACTAAACCTTACAAACATTGCGCTACTGCATTCTAAGAGGTTAGAGCTGTATCAGCAACCAAGAATAGGGGTCCCCGAGGGAACACAGTTAGTAACACTTCATTCAGATTGACTAAATCGTGATTCCGTCGCCCTATCCTGTACCTGGTTGCCATCAATTAGGGAAAATTGAAACCCATAGTGCAGGGAGGGGGGGGGTGGGGGGAGGTGGCGCAAAGGGCTAACAGTCTGCTCTTGGAACGTCGGCAGCCTGAAACCCACACTAAACAACAGTGACATAATTCATTACTTTCAAAAGTATGACATACCCTTCAGGAGACGTGAGCACTCGAGCCAACGCCATTAATTGGATTTACCGAGTTGTCCAACCCATCGAAAAAGAGCAAGCTCAAATGCAGACTAAAAGGGAAGAATCTCTACCGCTATGTCTCGGCCAAATTATCCCTAAAAATCACCAAATTAGAATCAACAGATTCATGGCTACAACAGGTATTACTCGAAAACTTGCCCCATGGGTCGGCTTTTAAATTACAAGCAAAGAAGCGACCTCATCAGCAATTTACTAAATCTATCATCACGGTGACTACTGCTGAACACTTATCTATTGATCACAGGAGATTTAAACATAAAATTATTTGTTACTCCCATTACTGACGAGATTACAACCATGTATGATAGCTACTGGAAGATACCTCAAGCTAAACCAGAAAAACTAAAAAAGATAATTTGGGTGAATCATTCATAAATCACTGCACATTCCACAGTCTTAGAGCTCTCAATGGCCAACTGAAGAACAGTTCATTTCCAGAACAGAGTACCCATGGGCGTAAATTCGCTAAAATGCCTGGGGTAGTGGAGGTGATATCACATAATGTTCTTTTGACCCAATGACATCACAGGAAGTGATATCATATGTTCGGACAATGAATCCTCCCTGGAAGTGACATCAAATTACCTTAATTCTGATGACATCACAAGAACTGACAATGTGTAAGAGACTCTTAAAAGCTCAATTATATATTAACACAGGTTACTAACAAAGATAAATGTCTATTGTTTATATCACCCACGTGTTAAATATGGTACTGACATGATAGGAATTGCACACACTTCTATTTTTTAATGCACAAAAAAAAATATGTTTGCTGGACGAGGAAAGCATAATGCCACTAAAACACAAAATAACCCTGGGAAGGATAATTATTTATAACTCAAAGTCACAATTTATTAGTTTCACTAATATATACCTTGAAGTTCAAATGTATTGGAAAATTGCAAAAAGACGCACAAGAAGATTTAAAAAACATTGTTTTTTTTTCTACCTGCGTTCCTTTAAGTATAACTATGATAACAATGTCATTGAGTAAGAGCGATATAAAAACAATTACAATACATACAGGTTTCTTTAGCTTTGTTAATGCATTTTGATCAGCACCACTTTTAAACCCACTACAGTACATAGATGTGGTTTTTAGTCAAACACAATTTTATGTGCATTCACAATAATAAAAATCTGCAACTTTTTGTTCAAACGTGCATTTTCATTACATCTTTTTAATTTTCTTCAGCAGAGTAGACATTGCACATAGCTGCAGAAAGTAAATAGTGCACATGCCAGTACCGTTTACTTTCTGTTTTCTATTTTTTTTGGCACCTCTGAGGCCAGGGGTAGCAGAGACAAAGGTCGCACCTGCGACCTCTGGGAACCCCTAATTAACGTCCATGAGAATTGAAGTGATTACACAAAGACAGGTAAGTGTAAGAGCACTTAGTTTATTGACAGTTCATCTCCACAGCTTCCAGGGATAGTCACAACTGACCCGGGACTTCAAAGAGCAACATTCCGTAACCATGGAGGGGACATCATAGCAGGGAGAAATAGGTTGTCTCATTACTACAACATCTCCCTTCTTTCCATAAAAGGAACATAGGGATATAGCATAACAATATAAATTGGAAAGAACAAAAGCAATGCAATAAATAAAGAAAAATGAGCAAAACAGAGAAAATATTGAAAAGGTACAATGGAACAAATACGAAGGTATTTGCAAAAACAGTAGCATAAAAAAACATTCACTTTGCGTTTAATAAAAGAAGCAAAAGCATAAGAATTACAAATCCAAACGTTTAGGTGGAACACTGCTTCTAACACTCCTACATGTAATGGAAAGTTGAGGAGACCCCCGATACAGAAGGGTTTTGGGTTGGGTCTGAACAAACTCAAAATCACAACTCTCGAGTCCCAATTTGAGAACCACGCTCCTGGGAATCTTGTAAATTCTGAACAATTCCACCAATTCTTTCCATTAACCCTCACAGCAAAGCGTTAAGTGGCATCAACCTTAACAGGAGGACTGAACGTAGACAAACCCATGGCCACTTTTAGTGGAAGCTTAATTTTAATCCAATCGCCCACCGAAACCTTGGAATTAAAATCATAAGAAACCTGGACAGCATTCTTAGACAACTTATTGGAGGCATTCTTTGACAAATTATTAGATGCATTAGCTGAACATTTGTCTGCACCCACTCCTGAATTAGGAAAAACTGTCACAGCACTGTCCGATGCCCCAAACTTGGTACGCAAACCCCACTTCCTCATCCAAGCAGGACACGTCAAAAGTTGCAACTCTTCCATGCAACAACTCAAACGGACTCTTACCCAGTGTTTGATTGGGGGTAGTGCGATACGCCCATAACATGCTATGTACCACTTCCTTTTTCCAACCCGATTGGATAAAGCACACTGCACACACTCAACCAGGATGCAATTCATGCGCTCAATTAAACCATTGGCTTGAGGATGATATAAAGCCACACGGCGATGCAGAATGCCAGACAGACAAGAAATCATACATTTCCCTTGATGTGAATTGCACACCATTGTCCGAGACAATTTCTTTAGGAAATCCTTCCCTTGCAAACAAACTTTGGAAGAAACTGATAACTTCTTTAGTATTGGGATCAACCATGAAATGGACCTCCCACCACTTGCTGTAATAGTCTGCCACCACCAACGCAAATTTGTATCCGTGTGGCAATGCATCGAAAGGCCCTACAAAATCTACAGCCAGCTACATCCATGGACCAGTAGGAGGTTCAACTTGGATCGGGGGCTTGACAATCTTGATGACCTTATCACTCGTACAACAAATCACACACCCCTTGACAACATCATCAACCTGCCTGTCCATGGATGGCCACCAATACAGAGCACAAATTCTTCTTTTAGCGCTGGTTTGTCCCAAATGTCCTTCGTGTCCCAAAGTAATAATGCGTGACCTCAAGGATTCAGGTGGAACAAAATTGTCACCACGCATAATCATCTCTGCACCCTCAAGGTAAGCTCAACAGCAATCTTGGAAAAGGGTTGAAGTTCTGCATCAAGATGCTTCTCTTTAGGCCAACCTAGAACAATGTGTTCTTTTACTTTCTTGAGAACATTATCTGACTGCATAGCATCAAACCACTCCTTCTCTGGGAAACCACCCACACTACAAACATCAATCGCCGCAATCAAACACTCTTCATCTTCATCACACCCAACTAACTCATCTCCCAGAGGCAGCGGTGATCTGGAGAGAAAATCCGCTCGTGTTTTTTTCCTCCCGGAATGTGTGCAACCTCGAAATTGTACTGTAACAATTTTGAACTCAATCTCGCTATCCTCGGCGTATGCTCCTTAACAATGTGTCCATTAAGAATAGGGATGAGTGGCTTGTGGTCTGTTAACAACTTGAAAGACTTACCCCACAAAAAACATTTAAATCTTTCAACTGCCCAGCAACGTGCCAATAACTCTCTTTCTATAACCCAGTAGTTCTTCTCACTTGGTCGCAAAGCTCGAGAAGCAAATCCAACAGTATACTCCTTTCCGTGTTTGACCCGAGTAATCATACCACCCAAAACATCCAAACTCAAATCCACAGACACGATACACTGGAAAAGGGGAAAGAATCTTACATGTACCCAGTTCTTCTTAAATGCGAACAAACTCATCTTGGCACAACTGGTCCCACACAAAAACAACCTCTCTCTTAAATAGTTCACGCAAATGGACCGTTTTAGCAGCAAAATTAGGAATGAATTTTTAATAAAATTCACACACGCCCAAGAATGAAGAAACCTGATCCTTTGACTTGGGACAAGGAGCATTGAGGATGGCTTCTATCAAACCTGCTCTCGGTTGAATCCCTTCACCAGATATGCGATGCCCCAGATACTCGATCGACTCCAAACCAAACACACATTTAAGCTTGTTAGCTACAATACCTTTCTCTTGTAGTTTACATAAAACTTCAGTGACTCGTCTGTCATGCGAACCTTTGCACTTTCCAGCAACCAGAATGTCATCCTGGAAAACCACTGAGTCCTCCAGACCCTCTAAAACATTCTCCATGATACGCTGGAATACTGAGGCTGCCGAAGCCAGTCCAAAAGGCATTCTCTTAAACTGAAAGGTGCCCATCGGTGAAATAAAAGCAGTCAAATGCTTACAACTTGGGTCCAGTTCCACCTGATGGTAGGCGGAGGAAAGATCTATTTTAGAAAATACTTACATCCTGCAAATTTGGCAAGAATGTCATCAATTCAGGGAGGAGGATAAGAGTCAACCCATCTCTTTATTCAGACTGTGCAAATCAATGCACACTGAGACTCCCATTCTACTTAAGGGCTACAACCAAAAAGAAGACTCCACTGGTTCGATAACCCCAGACTCACATAACCTTTTAAGTTCATCCGACAGATCATCTCTCACGCTATAGAGTACATTATGTAGTTTGTGCTCGACAGGGATAGCCTGATCTTTTACTTTGATACAATGTTTAAATCCTTTAATGCACCCTAAATTGCCAGCAAACACGCACTTGAATTTGTTGCCCCACACTGTCAGACCCTCACCCTGATTACACTCATCAACCACTGACACTTGTTCTTTTGTACCTGGTCTAAGAGTCATACCAAATAGTCCCTGGTGATACCACCCCAAAATGTTGAGTCCTTTTTTTGCCACATACACCTTCCCAGAAATACACCTCCATTTAAAAATCAAACTTGTTACAAAAAACCCCTTTAACTCAATCCTCCTGCCCGCATAAGATACAGGATTTCTGTCAGGTGCTTCCAAAAGTTTGTCCACCCAAATACTCTCAAACAACTCCTCGGTGATCATGGTCATACGTGCACCCGAATCGACCAAAAGTTGAATAGACTTGCCATCAACAATCACCTCCACAACAGGATCGACACAATCATCAGCATCATCTTTAACAACAACAATTAAATCCTTCATCAAACTCACCATGTCACCCATCAGTTCACCCTTATCTTCTTCATCATAAACTGAGTTGATATTGTCTCTTGACATGCACGTTAGCAAAATGCCCTTGTTTACCACATTTTCGACACAATGCATTTTTTGCTGGACAAACACGAGAGTTGTTGTAATGTGAGGGAAACCCACACTTCATGCACACATTTTTTTGTTGGTTCACCTTTTTCTCAGCTCTGTAAGAAGTGTTCTTGCTACTACGCAGCTCATTATTTTGCTATTCTCCCTGCTCTCTGCGTTCTTTGACCGTGACACAAGCTTTGTCAGGTTTCAACTCTTTTGAAGCTTTTTGAGACAATTCTATACTTTTAACAATTGTGATCGTCTCTTGTAAAGATGGATTTTTTAACAACTTCTCTTGTACTTTTTTGTCTCTACAATGAGCAACCACTTGATCCCTTATAAATTGTGAAGTGAATTGTTCAAACTCACATTCTGACGCCAGAATGCGTAGCGCTGCCACATAAGACAATACTCTCATCACTTTCTTGTTCCCTAGTAAAGAATTTGTGTCTAGCTACAGCTAGACTACCCTCTACGTCAAATTGCTTCTCCAACATAACCACAGCTTGATCGAACTCATTAAGAGGCTCTTCTCCCTCAGCTACTTCAAGAGGGGGTAAGTGTTCTAACACAGCCTGTCCCTCTAATCCTAGATTGTGTTCTAAAATAAACTTACTGCGTTCTGCACTAAACCTAATGCCCCCTATAGCTCCCAAGTACTTGGTAAAGGCTCTATACCAAACTTTCCACCTCACAGGTGGGTCTCCTGGAAGCTGTAAGAAAGGAGGAGGCACTTGAACACTGCATTTTGTGGGGGAAAAAACTGTAAAATAAACAGCACCCTCAAAGACAAATAAAGGAATAAATAAACCTACTGAGAATACACACTAAGCAATGTTGCACATAAATTGCATTGTTGAAAAGTAAGAGAAAAACACCTGTGTTAAAAAAATAAAATAAAAAAAAAAGGAGAATAGAAGATCACACAGTTAAAAATGAGATCACACAGTTAAAAATTAAACAGATTTCTCCCTTTCAGGCAACAAAATATAGTACAAATCTTCTTAGGGCAAAGTTGTACACCGTAGGTTTTAGAATACCAGCTGAATCTGTTTCAATCCACAGTACTTCGACGTGCTAGAACGTGTAATTCGTCCGTCTAAATGTACTTGACACCTCACCAGTAATCCGATTCAGTCAAGAAATGGTTAGATATTTTCCAGTCAGCCACGCTCGATAAAGATCACTAAAAAACAACACGTACCTTTACCAGGAACTGTTGCGCAACGATGAAGATACCTTTCAGGCAAGTAAAGATTGAACAAATCTACTTTCAGGCAGCTGCACCCGTCACTGAACACTGAAGAGGACAACGTGCACTCGTTGCGCCTCACGGGCTCTCAAACGTTGCACGTCACACGTTCAACGCGTCATCATTTTAGCGCTGGCAGCCGAAGGGAAAGGATCGGGCAGTGCCGGACTTCACTCAGCAGCACAACGGACACAGAGACATGAACAAGGAAGTTCTCACCCGTGAAACGTGATGTCCCTTCCCCAAATGCGCGAACTCCTCAGCCGCTGCAATCGAAGATCACAGGAAGTACACAGGCAAATCTTCACGGGTGAAACGTATCCGCTTTGCCCAAAATGCACAAATTCATCATTTCCTTGTACGCGAAGACCACAGGAAGTGGCTCCAAGCCAAATATACGACCAAGCTCACCCATATTGCACCAGGAACGAACTCCCACCGGTGACAACACGAGTTACCTTTTGCAGAAGGATATTCTGCAAACACGCCGGTACAGCGAAGTGTCAAATCCACACAGGCTGGAATCACGACCACTGGCACAGCACACGTGGATGGAGAAACAGAACGGTCAAACTCGTCGCCAAATTTGAAGTGATTACACAAAGACAGGTAAGTGTAAGAGCACTTCGTTTATTGACCGTTCATCTCCACAGCTTCCAGTGATAGTCACAACTGACCCTGGACTTCAAAGAGCAACATTTCGTAACCATGGAGGTGACATCATAGCAGGGAGAAATAGGTTGTCTCATTACACAAGAATACATCCTCTCTCGAAGTCTTTTATTACCATATGTTGCAAGACTCTATAAGACAATCATTTCCGACCTTTCCGCAGGAACCAGATGAATAGAACCTGCTGTCATGGACAGCAGCTGGACCGGCCCACTGATGTATAATATGTTAATTAAAGCCACGAAACAGGACAATAGCAGAACTAAAGACTGCTGGTCTGAAGATATAGGTAAGGACATTTCAAATGAAAAGTGGGAATACTGCCATCAGCAAACTAAACTAGTATCTACAAACCAGCAGCATAGATTGTTTCATTATAAATATATACACCGCATTTACCACACACAAGTAAGCAAGGCTCTTAGATATGGGGGAAGTGACAACGACAGGTGCACTAGATGCCTTGCCCCACAAGTCATTTTCATACACATGCTTCCTAGAACGTCACATCCAAGAGAAATACGAAACCCTTTGAGACAGTATCTGCAACATGAGGATTAATGGAGATTACCCTGATGAGCTAGGGGTGCTGATAATCAGGGTTGTCCATGGCATGTGGAAATGATACCTACTGAACCTTTGTGAGCGAAAATGAATCATTTGCATGTGGAAAATTGTAACAACCTGTTATGCCCGAGTTGTGATGACTACTTGTTTTCATTGTTGATAAATTGATAATAGAAATGTAAAAAAAATAATAATAATAATAAACTGTCCACCTAATCTTCAGGCACCCTTATGAACACCCCAACCATATACCCCTGGTCTCTCCTTACCCTATATGCCCGAATAACTTAACCTTTATATGCCTTCTCACTACTGGCATCCTTCCCCGATTTATCCCCACTACGATATGTGCCCCTGAACTCTATCTTGCTGCCCCGACAGTTGGACACGTCCCTAATTCTCACCTCATTTATCTGCAGGATGAACTCCATCTCGATTACCTGGAGTCACCCAAATTCATCCGCGATCACTTCTTACTCACCTATCTGCCCGATAAACTCCACCTTGAC
Source organism: Calotriton arnoldi (assembly GCA_963921515.1). Taxonomy (NCBI): domain Eukaryota; kingdom Metazoa; phylum Chordata; class Amphibia; order Caudata; family Salamandridae; genus Calotriton; species Calotriton arnoldi. Next base: position 1,989,813 of record CAWUFW010002679.1, on the reverse strand, counting down.
GCCCTGGTGCTCCAGCCTGCGGCCCGGGCTCCGCAGGGTGACGCTAACCCGCCCGCTCACGGTCTCGCCATCATAGAAGAGCCAATACTTGTCCTTCCTCCCGTCTTCGCTCTTGTGCTCAGCGCGTCGGCGGCTCTCGGCGTCAGTGAGCGTCAGCTCCAGCTCCGCGCCTGGCCCAAACCCGAAGAAGCTCATGGCGGGGCCGGCGGGAGAGGCAGAATCGCCACAGCAGCAGCGACGAGGGTAAAGGTAGACTCAGCTCTACTCTCCGGCCTCTGACAGCCCAGAACCGCTGAACCTGTAACCCAGCCCCACAGCTGCTACCGCGCATGCTTCTCGCCCAGGAACAACCCATGGAGCAGCATGGAAAAAGAAGACAGACTACGCCATACTCAACAAAGACAGTCACCTCCGGATTTTTAATTTCTGGATAACATAGCGGAATATTTTGAGTCAGAAATTCCATACCTAAAATTTTCGAAATCAGTTCAGCTGTTTATGCAAATTTAAATACGGCCATTAATTTGTATACATTCATAAACTGCTGATCCAGCGCGATATTAGCAAACAGCATTCATACACAAAACACTCACTTGGGCCCATACATTCATACTACGCTAATACTTACGCTGGGGTGTCAGTTGCACTCTTTATCAAAAATCCCTGCTACCAATTACCTTCTGATTGAAGAGTAATGGCTTACCAATGGATCCTTTGCTAATTGGGAAGTTTAAAATGAGTGACATTCATTACAGTACATAATCCTGAAATAATCACTGAGTCAGGAAGTTTTAAAATGTTTATCTAAAGATTTTAGGAGAGTAAATTACAGAACCACATGGTACTTAATCATCATATCAACGAGAAAGCATAGAATAATTATTGCTAATCAATGACGGTCCTTAAGGAAAAGGAGAGGATAGAGACAGCAGCGCAACTAAAGGTTGCATTATATTATGTTATGTTTAGCATTTGTAAATATCTTGTGTTGCGCCGCTTTGCATGTTGTCCTTCGCTGGCCTCACGCTGCTTCTCCTGCCGCGTGCCCATGCCCAAGTGTTCTATGACGTCCCTTGATTCCATGGTAGAACCTTGGGCATGGGTGACGGTTGGTTGACAGATGCCGAGACCTTGTACCCTGCGAGGACGTGCCCTCTGGTGTTGGTGGAACATAAGTAATAAAGTACTCAAACCTACCTACTGCGTTGGGTCCATCTTTACAAATTTGGCGACGAGGATCCACTGACACCATACCGAACCTACGAGCAAACAGCTGCAAGTTTTCATCGTATCGAATCCTGCGAGGGCCGTCCTGTGAACTCCTGCGGTCTCACTCTAGGGGCTGAAAACCTTGACGAAGCAAGCGAGTCTGCTGGAAGAAATTTGCAAGAAGATAGAAGTCCTCCGGTGTGCCAGATCGGAATCCGGGAGCAGCGTATTCAGGACCGGAGCGTGGAGCAGAAGAGGCGTTCTTGCGAGCCCAGCTGAACGGAAGCAACACCGTCACAACAAGATTACGGTGAGGTCTGCGCATGGCTAAAGCTTGATCGCGTTTAAAGCGAAGAATAAAGAAAGTGGAACTGTGAGGGGAGCAGCGTCAGAGAAGGAAACTGACCTGCGCTTTGGCACCAAGCGGCGACCTCTAATCCTGTCAGACTGAGCCTGTAATTACGGCGTGACGTCACTGGAACGCACGTACAGGCAGCCATACTTGTTTTGGGAATAAGAGACTTGAAAAGTACAGTGTTGTGTGCGAGTAGCTCATCGGTGACACACACACCTTAAAGAATTCAACGGAGTTTGATTAAAAAAAATTGAGTGTAACATATACACGTGCGTTCTACAGATCGGTGGCAAGAACACCAAATAAAAAATAAAAAATACAAGGCAAAATGCATTCAGCAGGGGCAACGTGTGTCTGATCCTCAGACACCTCTTACTCCAGTGCAATTCGTGGTGGTTTACTTCTGCGCATCACAGCCTACGTGTGTTCTCTGTACTAGTTAAACACACACATTGATTAAGTTCTGCACAGGAAGTTGGCACGTGAATTGCCTACGCGTGTTTCCTTCACCGGTGACACGCACACCTCTAACCTACAGGTTGCTACGTACTATTAAAATAAAGGGAATATAGTCATTTGCGACACTTCTCTACAGTTTAAAAAAAAAAAAAAAGAACATTATTATGGCGTCAGGTAACATATGGAACCTTTCTCCGCCACAGCCTTTCATTCCGTCTACAGGGGATGACTCTCTCAAATGGGAGGAATGGCGAGAATATTTTGAGAACTATATCTCAACATTCGAGGATGAAAAGGAACTCACTCCTGAGAGGAAAAAGAAGATTCTTCTCCACTGTTTAGGTGCAAAAGCGATGAAGATCTACAATCGCATCAACAAAAAGCCGAGGGAGGGAGATGTCTACCTGATTGCAATGGAAGATTTATCCCTGTACTTCAAACCCACTATTTCAGTTTCTGTGAACAGATTCAAGTTTTTTAAACGTAAACAGAGCCAAGAAGAGTCGGTGGAAGACTTTGTGGCTGCATTAAAGAATTTAGCAATAAGTTGCAGGTTTGGTGCGTTGCACGATGAATTTATTCGCGACCAAATTGTTATGCGAGCTGCCAGTAAGAACATCCAGGAGAAACTGTGGGCTAAGGGAGAGTTGCCCCTTGAGGAAGTAATTGAAATAGTCAAATGCACGGAGTTAACAGGCAGATGCGCGAAAGCAGTATTGTCCGAAGAAAAGAAGTTAGCGAGGACAAATCTACGATTGCAAAAATCTCAAGTTCTAAATATCCACATAATAAACAGCGTAATAACTCATGGCAGGTTAAAGACACTAACACAAAGTCAAAATTGACAGATGATAGAAAGTGTTATAGATGTGGCAGTAGATACCATTTGGCTAATGATAAAATGTGCCCAGCACTAAAACAGAAATGTGCAAGATGTGGGTTGGTTGGTCATTTGATAGCAATGTGTCAGAGGAAACAAAGGGGTGGAAGAAAGGTAAAACTAGTTGTACCTGAGGAACAAGAGTATGAATATTCGTCGGATGATGATGACATGAATTTATTTGTGTTACAGGTATAAGATAATATGTTATGTAAACGTAGGAAGCCCATGTGTGAATTAAACATAGGAGGGGTGGAGATTTCAATTGTTGCAGATTCGGGATCTCCATATACCATTGTGAATAAGAATGTGTGGATAGACAAATTCATTCCGGTTATTGGTAACCATTTACTCAACCCAGACATTTCTCCCAAAACATTCACTGGGGAACCCATTGAGATTCTAGGCTACAGGGAGCTGCAGTTTCAATTTAAAAACACGACAAATGCAGGGAAAACTATATGTCTCTGCGGTGGGTCCTTCTGTTTTAGGATGGATCGATCAAGGGGAATTGGGGATAATTCTTGACCCTAACAGCCCAGATCCCGTACTTTCACTACAAACAGAGGAGGATTACAAGGGCATGATTGTAAAGAGGTATCCTAATGTATTCACGGAGGATATTGGTAAACTGAAAGGGTTCGTCCATGAGATTAAACTGAAAGATAATGCCATCCCCTGTATACATAAATCTAGGAACATTCCGTTTTCAATCATAGGCGAAGTGGAAGCTGAACTTATTAGGCTGCAGGAGTCTGGTATCATTGAACCTGTGGAGTCAGCAGAGTGGGTTTCGCCTTTGGTCGTCGTAAAGAAGTCCAATGGTAAGCTCCGTTTATGTGTGGATCTTCGCGATCTTAACAAAAATATCCTAATTGACCAATTTCCTCTGCCTAAAATCAGTGAGATGCTTGCCCACACCAATGGGGCCAAATGGTTTTCCACTATTGATCTGAGTTCAGCCTACCACCAAGTAGCCTTACACCCCAAAAGTAGAAGCCTTACCACCTTTGTAACGCCCATAGGATGTTTTAGATTTAGAAGAGTACCCTTTGGATTGGCCTCTGCCGCGGCCATGTTCCAAAGATTGATGCGTACGCTCTTCAAGAATGAAAAGGATGTCCTAATTTTTCAAGACGACATTATGGTAATGGGCTCAAACAGGAAGGAACATGACGACAGATTAAACAGAGTTTTAAGTAAACTAGACCATCATGGTCTAACAGCTGATGTACGCAAATGCAAATTTGCCGCAAGCGCGGTCACATACCTGGGGCATGAAATTATGGGCAGTGGGATAAAACCCAAAAGAGAACTACTCTCTGCAATTAAAGATGCCCCAGCTCCTAAAAACAAGGAGGAAGTTAGAGCCTTCCTGGGCCTTTCAGAATTCTATGCGAAATTTGTTAAAAATTTCTCCTCTAAAACCTTTGCTTTGAGAGAACTCTTAAAAATAGACAGAAATTTGAATGGAACAGTACGTGTGAGGAGGCTTTCAGTAGAATAAAAGAGGACATCTGCAAGGCTCCATCCCTTCAGGGATTTAATCCCTCACTTCACAGCGTAGTGACCACGGACGCTAGTGGTAGAGGTCTTGGTGCAGTACTTAACCAAATTACAGAAGCAGGTAATGAAGTAACTGTAGGCGTTTGCTTCACGCTCGATCACACCGACTGAAGAAAGGTACTCTGTGATTGAGCGCGAAGCACTTGCATGTGCATGGGGTTTGGAGCACTTTAGGCAGTACATATGGGGGTATTTAGTCACCCTCAGGAGTGATCATAAACCACTCGTGAAGGTGCTCTCTACCAAAGGCTTACAGAATGCCTCGCCTCGCCTAGCACGCATTTCTGTCAAGTTGATGGATTATAATTACAGCGTGGAGTACGTACTCAGGTACCAAGAATCGTGTGGCAGATTGTTTAAGTAGGATGCCTTTGCCAGAAACAGGGAGAGAGACATTAGACATTGAAACATTCTGCGTGGCCAACATACTTGAAGAGTTGTCCTGTATTTCACATTCTGAATGGTCATCAGGCATGGAGGGAGATAGCACTCTACTTGAGGTGAAACAGTTCATAAGGGATGGTTGGCCTGCAAAAAATCTGTTCCAAAAGAGTTGCACACCTTCTGGGAACTCAGAAATGAGTTATCCATTGAAGGTGATTTGATACTTAGGAATGGTAAAGTGATACCTCCCACTAGTTTAAGAGTGAAACTCCTAGATATTTGTCATGAGGGACACCTCGGGATAGGAAAAACTAAAAGCAGAGTGAGAAACTCGTATTGGTGGCCGGGTTTTGATCTGGAAATAGAAAGAAAAGTCAGAAACTGCACAGCCTGCGAGAATTCAGATAAAACTCAACGCACATTTAGGCCACCCCTCCAACCCCTTGCCAGTCCTAGCATGCCTTGGGTAAGACTAGGCATAGATATTTGCGGACCCATTTGGGAACATGGTGAACAGTTGTTCCTCATTGTGCTTGTTGATCATTTTTCGAAATGGCCTGAAGTTGAAGTGGTAAAGAATGCCGATGCGAGAACAATTGTAAGTTTCTTGCGGAGGTTATTCCTAAGAGAAGGTTTACCAAAATGTATTGTGTCAGATAATGGGCCACAATTTATCTCGGCCATTTTCGAAAGATTTGCAAGAGAGAATGGGATTAAACATAAGACTACTTCGTTGTACCACCCAGCAGGTAACGGAGCTGTGGAAAGGTTTAATCGTGTGATAAAAGGCATAGTGCAACTAGCCAACCAGAACGACCTTCGTGGAGGAAAGAACTCATCCACAATCTATGGGCGTTCCGTGTAACTCCCAGTGAATCTACGGGTACCAGTCCTTTTGTACTGCTTAGAGGCAGGACCCCTATTACCAAAGACAATGTGGGTTGGCTCACACCCAAGAGAGTTTGTTGGTCTTCTAGTAAGGTGAAAGAAAAGATACTACACTCACAAATGACCAGCAAAAAATACTATGACTCAAAGCATGCATGCAAAACAGTGAGTTTAAAGGTGGGTGATACTGTCAGGGTAAAGAGAGCTGGGTTTGTAAGAAAGGGGCAAAGTCATTTTTCTCAACCCATGGAGGTTAGGAAAATTTCTGTAACTCTGCCCTCTTAAGTGATGGCAAAACCTGGCATTTTTCCTCATTGTCTTTGTGTAGGGGTGACGGGTACGGTTCAGCCTCTCATGGGTTGTATGACGAGCAAGATCTTCCCTCCCCACCGGACTATGATTGGATTCTTGACGGGGGTGTCACTAGGGATTCTTACCCACAGAGGATGGATACTTCGTGTTCTGATGGTGTGGGTATTCCTGATGGTATTCCCAGTCTGGAGAACGGTAGTAGTACCCTCGGTGGGGAATCAGCGGGAGATGCACAACCTTTTCCTAATGTGTGCAGTGGAACTAGTGAACATATGAGTCATGATAAAGACGATGTGTCCCCTTCTAGCAGTACTGTTGGGAAGGAACCTATGGTGAGCAGACACGGAAGGGTTGTCAGACTACCAGCCAAGTTACACGACTTTGTGTGTGACTGACGCTATGGGTGCTGCGGTCCTTTTTGCCTGTTCCACACTAGTTCGCCTCCTTTCTCTTTTCTTCTGGTTCTTCAATGAGAGGGAGATGTGTTATGTTTAGCATTTGTAAATATCATGTGTTGCGCCGCATTGCATGTTGTCCTTCGCTGGCCTCGCGCTGCTTCTCCTGCTGCGTGCCCATGCCCAAGTGTTCTATGACGTCCCTTGATTCCATGGTAGAACCTTGGGCATGGGTGACGGTTGGTTGACAGTTGCCGAGACCTTGTACCCTGCGAGGACGTGCCCTCTGGTGTTGGTGGAACATAAGTAATAAAGTACTCAAACCTACCTACTGCGTTGGGTCCATCTTTACACACATGGTACTTAATCATCATATCAACGAGAAAGCATAGAATAATTATTGCTAATCAATGACGGTCCTTAAGGAAAAGGAGAGGATAGAGACAGCAGCGCAACTAAAGGTTGCATTATATTTACCTAAGTGCGAGAATCAAACCCCTTAGCCAAGGAGTTGGAAAGAATAGGACCCAGGAAGGATGAAGAGCAAAGACCTCCTCCAGGATTAGGACAGGACTGGTGACCTCTCTACAACGACGCCTGCGCCGTTCCCCTCTCTGATACTCGGCTTCTCCTCGATTCTCCCTTCTAATGGACTCCGCCGCCCCCTCCTCAGGACCTCTTCTGGATAGGGATTCAGTCTGCAATCGATCAGCTTGGCGGTCTGGAGCTCTTCTGCCTGTCAGTATGGACGCCTATTCTTCTTGCAGCATCTCCTTCCTCAGACTCTCCTGACTTCCGACTAAACTAATTAGCTAATTCTATATCTGTTATACCCTTCTACACCCATGTACCTCCCCTTAATGTTGCCAAAGTATGGGACCACTATTTCTGATTGGACAGGGACAGGGGGTGGATTCTCACACCATATCGATTTGGCCTAAATTGTAAAGCCCATTGTCTTTAAACTACCGCCTATTCAATTTAATACATTTGCTTTATTTCCCACCCGTCTCACGACAAATGTTATACATTCTTCATATACAAAGTTTCAATTTACAACAGGAAAGGCAAGAGTACAGCAGCTTCGGCTAGCAGGTCACGGCCTTGGATGACGTCCAGGTTGACTTCATTCGTGTTGCTTTGCCAGCCAAACAGGACACATGCGCAGACTCATCTGTCTCTCGAGTTTCAGATCACCAACCCAGGCCCAAGTTTACGAACTAATAAAAGTCAAAGAAGAAAATATTAAGATCACAAATAAAAATGTTTCACTGTATGCCCTCTCTTTCTACTCTATTCCCATTTATTTATAAATTCTGTCCCGCATTAGGAGCGTTAGAGAAACGACAATTTAATAATGACATGAGAGCAAGCTGAAGCATGTGAAAACATCAAGCAGCCATTTTAATACACACTGCGCAGAAGTAGAAGTTTCCCACCAAGCAAAGAAAGACGTCACACCATGTGATATGGTTGCGACATGCGCAGTGAGATTCCTGCGCTTTAGCGGCCATTATGGATTACGGACAAGCGTTATTCATTAGTAAAACACATAAGCAAGCATCCTTCCCTTTCGTGTCGTGTATGCAAAGGTTAGTATAGACAATACAAGTTTTTAATAAATTAATACTGTGAGGAGGATTGTTTACAAGCAAGTTTCGTTTATGAAACCTTGCTCCATCAATCCCCTCTCTGATGGCGTTTCTGAGCCATCAAAATACTACCCACAATCAGATGCCAACTTCTAGCAAACTACTTCATTTTCATTTTTACACTTTCTATTTTTACCATCCCCTTTTAATTTCTTGTTTAGTTCACTTCTCCACTCTTCAAGTTCTATTTCATTAATTTTTCTCTTCTTCCCTCTTCCTGTCACATTATATGTTCCATTCTTTTTACAACATTTGCACCATATTGTTATTGACAGTATTATTATCGCTATCCCTGCTAAGGGTACTAATATTTGACCTATAAGTCCTTTCCCTACATTAGCAAACCAGGTTCCAATTGACGAGATACTATTTGTCAATCTTTCCCATACACTATCAACTTCCAGTGGTTTAAGTTCATTCTCAAGTTTTGTTATGTTCTGTATATACGTTCCAATTTCTGCACTCTTATCAGGAATATAAGTGCAACAGTGTTTCGTCTTCAATAATTTACAGACTCCGCCCTCTTTTGCCAATATAATATCAAGAGCAAGACGATTTTGCATTATCATAGATCTAATCGCAACCATTTCCGCATTAATCATTAGAAACCCTCCAGCAGTATCCGTTGATAAACGATCAACCACTGTAGACAATTTACATATCTTCCTTGAGTTCAGAATTATTCCCACTGAAGGTATCAATGCACCAAATATATCACCTACAATTTCCGAAAAACTAGCTCTTTTACTACGTGTTAATTCACTATTATTTTCATTGCTCCCAGTGTTTCTTTTTACGTGGTATATCTTTGGAAATACTATTCCAAAATAACAACTTCCATACCACTGTGCAGGAAGCCTAAAGTAAGCCTTATTCCCACACAATAATAGGTTCCAGGAAAACTGAATCTGTTCCTCCTTTAATTCCCCAACCTCCAAGAATTAAGAAATTGTGTTCACATTCACTGGTACCGATGAAAACATTGTTATAATCAGTCTTTAACCTATGAAGACAAATTTTTCATGTCTTTACGAAATCCAGAGCCATAGCAGCTTGAGCCTTGCCAGGTGTGTAACTCCCTTCTTTCTCAGCCCAAGGTGGCAAATGAGCCTTATGCTCAGAAGCTTTCTTTTGAAAATCCTGTCTTCTATCTTCTACTAAATTCAAAAATATCTTTTCTTCTTCATGTAAAGAACATGTTAGATTGTGTCTATGTGCATGTGTTATGTCTATTGATTTCATTGTTAAGAAAAATTCTCCCATAAACTGTGCATCTTGACTACTAAGCACTGGGTTCATACTCTTTCGAATCGGAACCTCAGAAAATATCACATCTATGTTTGAATAATAGTACTGAAGTTTTCCTGTTCTATAAAATAAACTTGCTAATACACTACATGATATACCATATGTCAGTGGTAAATGATGATATGTTAATCCTTCTGCTACTGATTCAGGTAACTTCATACAGACATAACAATTACTAACTTCCATGGTATCTACATATTGAAATAATAACTTTGTGAAAACATTTAAACTAGTGTCGTTATCAGCTATTTCATGATGAATTTCTTGTTCATATTCTGCCATTAGTTCTGCTCTATTATCCTTCAAGTGAGCTGTCCTTCCTTTAGTTTCATTATTAATCTTTTTATCTATTATCATAAGGTAAGGAACTGCTACAATCAGGACTAAGCATAATATAAGCACCATCACTAGACTACATATGCATATTGCACAGCATCTTCTACAACATTTCTGTTTTGGTCTCCCAGCAACTCTATCGTCAGGCATTTTCGACAAGGAAGATTGCTCTTCTTATCTATTTCCTCTTCTTCTTTATATGATTCTTTTGCTTAGTCAAGGTGGTCTTGTTTCTTTTCGTACGTCAGTTCTGCACTTGTTCCTTCGTCACCAATTTCACTTGACTCTGAGCTTTCAAAATCTTCAAGAATGATGTAAGTCCAGTCAGGACCCTTGAATTTGTTATTCACAAGTTTCAGTCTTTTACTTCTTCTTTTCTCCGACTTATTCTCTTGATCAGTTTGACTTGTTACTTCATGTACTTGATCAGGATCTTCACTTCTGGTTGTTATGTGGTATTTTACTCTTTTAATGACACTTGGCCAATGATCTCCTTTTCTTGTTTTCTTTGTTTGCACTGTTTCTTTATTCTCTTCAGAAATCTTTTATTTTCACTGCTTAGTACTGTTTCCTTTTCTTCAATTACTGTTTTTCCTGTTTGCTCTTCTTCAGGTCTGATTGGTTTCTCTTCAGCAGCTCCACTGTAAGTTTCCAATAAATGTCTTTGTTCTTGATTTATTTCTTCATGTTCATGTTTCTCGAGATCTTTTTCTTTTGTATACTTTTCTGGATCTAACTGGTTCTGATCAGGGCTTATTGCACTTTGTACTTCTGCAGCCTGACCGGATTCTTCTAAACCCGTCTGTCCCTGCTCAAAGTTTATTAGATCTTCGTTAATTTGAGCCCACTTTCCTTTCCCTATCTGATCTTGCTCAGGTTCTCTTATTGTCTCTTCTTCTTGTGCCTGAGCTGCTTTTTATACACCTATCTGATCTTCTTCAATTTCTTCCAATTTTGTTTGACTTCTTGTTCTGTAGTAAACTTCAGGAACTTCTACCACTGGTATCCAATCCTGACTTGTGCTCGGTTCTTCTTCTTCAGCTTCTCTTGAATCTCGAACCTGAGATTCTTCAGCTGGGCAACCTTCAGCTTCTTCAGTGATTGGTGTTGTCTGAGGATTCTCTTCCTCAGGGTCTGGTACTCTCTTGGTGTGGCTTACATGAATCCAATTAGGAAATCCTGCACACTTCACTGCTGTATTCGTAGTCAGTATGACTTGACACGGTCTGCCCCATCTAGGTGATAGACACGTTTCTCTAGTGTGATTCTTCACTACCACCCAGTCACCAGGATTCAGATCATGTTCTTGTTCAGGCTGCCTGGAAACTGCATCTTCTCCAACCTGGTGAGAGACAAAACGCACTAGGTCAGCCAATCCTTTGCAATAGTCCAGAACCATATCATCAGATATATTCACCAGTTTGTGGGAACATGTGTTTGTCTCATTGCTCTTCCCATCATTATCTCGTGTGGGCTCAATCCTGTGATTCTGTCAGGTATGCTTCTGAGTCCCATTAAAACATGTGGCAATGCATCTGGCCATTCTAATGATGTTGATGCACACATTTTTCCCAATCTTGATTTTATAGTGCCATTCAGTTGTTCAACCACTCCAGAAGCTTCTGGACGATATGCACAGTGCAGTTTCTGTTTGATTTGGAATGCTTCACAGATTATTTGGATCACTTCACTGTTTAAATGTTTTCCTCTATCTGATTCCAAAGTTACTGGAAAACCAAACCTAGGAATGAGTCTCGTAGTAACAGTTTTGCAACTGTAATGCTGTCATTTCTCCTAGTAGGGTAAGCCTCCACCCACTTTGAAAACAGACACACTATGACTAGTACATATTTCAGCCCTCTGCATGGTGGTAACTGTATGAAATCGAACTGAAGTCTCATAAATGGACCCTCTGCCTTTCCAATTTTTCCAAATCCAATTACTGTCTTCCTCCCTGGGTTATGCATCTGGCAAGTTAGACATCTCTGGCAAAGACTCTCTGCAACAGCCCTGAATTTGGGATTGTACCAATTTTGTCTGAACAGCCTGATCATTGCATCTCGCCCTATGTGTGTGTCTCCATGATACATTCTGGCCATCTGGGAGAGCAGACAATCTGGCATGACTGGTCTGCCATCAGCACTGATCCACACCTTGTCATCTTTTCTTTGTGAACAACCCACTTTGATCCACAAATTCTTTTCACTTTCATCAACTTCATCTTGCAGTCTTTTAACATCATTCCATGTTTCAGGCGGCATATACAGCATAAGTTGGCAGCTGATTCCCATTCTTTCCACCCTCTTATTGACTGACAATCTATTTTTGGCACAATGCTGAGCCACAAGGTCTGCATATCTGTTGCCGACTACCACCCAGTCATCTCCTGACTGGTGTGTGGCACATTTCACCACAGCCAATTCTTTTGGTGATTGTATTGCTTCCAGCAATTCCCTTACAAATTGTCCATTTTTAATGGGGGATCCTGAAGAAGTCATGAAATCCCTCTGCATCCATAACTGACCAAAATCATGCACAACCCCGTAACCATATTGGCTAACTGTAAATATGGTTACTCTTTGATTCCTCCCAATTTTGCATGCCTTTATCAATGCAATCAATTCAGCTGCTTGTGCAGATTTGACTCCTGGTAAATAGGATGCTTCGACTATTCCAGTTAATTCACATACCGCATAGGCAGCAGTTAGTTTACCGTCTTCATGTCTTTGACATGAACCATCAACAAATAGCTCCCTATCTGGCTTTTTAAGAGGCTGCTCCTCAATATCTGGGCATGGTTTTGTACATAATTCTGTAATCTGTAAACAATCATGTTCATCTTCTTCATCATCTTTAATTCTCTCATGATATGGGTCTGGTAGTAAGGTTGCTGGATTTATTATAGTACACCTTACCATGGTCACATTTTCAGCACCCATTATTATTCTCTCATATTTAGTCAGCCAACTAGGAGTAAGATGCTGAGTTCGGGTTCTTGTCAACAGAATTACAACAGCATGTGCAACATACACCTTTACAGGATGTCCCATCACAATTGACTCACTTTGTTCAATGCTCAAACAAGTAGCTGCCACTGCTTTTAGGCATCCTGGCAACGCGGCTGCTACTGGGTCTAATGTAGCAGAGAAATATGCTATAGGACGTCTGTCCAATCCGTGTCTCTGAGTTAGGACAGAAAGTGCACAATTTTCTCTCTCATGACAGAACAATGCAAATTCTCTTTTATAGTCGGGCATCCCTAAGGCAGGGGCTGAACAAAGAGCATTTCTCAATTTTACAAAGGCTTCTACACTTTCATCCTCCCACTCAACAGGATCCTTTGCTTTCTTTTTTGTCATGTTAATTAAGGATTTAGCTAACAGGGAAAATCCTGGTATTCATTGTCGACAGTAACCTACTATTCCTAGGAACATTCTCACTTGTCTTTGGGTTACAGGCATTTGCATTTTCTTTATTAACTTTACTCTTTCAGAGGTTACTCTTCTTTTTCCCCTCTCAATTTGGTGTCCCAGATATTTAACAGCTGTTGTACAAAACTGCAACTTTTCAGGTGAGACTTTATGCCCTTCCTCAGCCAACAGATTTAATAGTGCTATGGAATCAACGACACAGTCCTCTCTGGTGTTCGATGCCACCAATAAGTCGTCGATATACTGCACTAAGACTGAGCTTCTTGGCATCACTAGTTTCTCAAGGCACTTTTTTAATATCTGATTAAAAATAGAAGGACTTTCCGTGTACCCCTGAGGAACACGATTCCACACATAGACCTTGTTCTCAAATTTAAATGAGAAAAGATATTGGCTGTCTGGGTGCAATGGTATTGAAAAGAACGCTTGGCACAAATCAATTACTGTGAACCATCCTGCACTCCAAGGAATTTGGTATAGAATTACTGCAGGATTTGGTACTATAGGACAACATGGTTCCACAATCTTATTTATTTTCCTCAGGTCCTGAACAATTCTATATTTTCCACTAGGTTTCTTTAATCCCATTATTGGTGAATTACATGGGCTACTCATTACTTCTTTTAGTATGTTTTGTTCAACCATTCGATTGATCTCTTCTATGACTCCTGCCTTTACTTCTGCACTCATTTTGTACTGTCTGGTATTTGGGAAAATAGCACCTTCTTTTACAGTAATTTTAACTGGATCTATTTTAGCCATAAGTCCTACTTCTTTTCCTGTGAAATCCCATACTATGGGGTTTACTGTACCTTTTAATTCTTCTGGCAACTCATCTTTTGTTAATACTGAAAACATCTCGTCTACTTCTGTACCTTGTTTTGCAATCATAATTTTATATACATGGTCTTCATCTGGTGTCTGAACTGCCACACCATCCGGTGTGCAGAAAATTGTACAATTCATCTTGCACAACAAATCCCTACCTAATAAATTTACTGGACTAGAATCACACACTACAAATTGGTGCATTTCTCTGAAGTTTCCAATTTTAACTTTCATTGGTTTGGTAAGAGGGGTTCTAATCCTTTGATTAGCTACCCCTATGTGACGCAGGTCAAGCAATTACGTGAGACCAGGGGGCTTATGGTTAAGCGAGGTTTATTTAAATGTACAGGGATGGCGTCTGTTGGCGGTCCCAGCGACGTCTTCGTCAGGGGGAAGGCCGTCTTCCTCCTTGGCGTCGCTCTGGCCCGGCTTGGCAGCGGCTCCGGGTGAGTGGGGAAAGATAAAGGAAAGGCACTTGGTTAGTGCTCAGTGTGGGAGGTCTCGCGGAGGAAGGGAGTGATGGGAGGTAACACCGCCAGTTCTAGGGTAGTGCAGGGTAAGGGACAGTCACCGTGGAGAGGAAGTTACGCAGCGCACGCTGCCTGGAACAGTATCTCCCTGACTAGATTCCTGGTTCCCTCCCGCCTCCAGATGGAGTTACTCCCGACCTTCCCGGGCCCCGTAATCGGTTACGCACCTGTTCTAGCCACGTTCCTCCAGGAGCGTGGCTGGGCGCAACACAGGGTCGTTGGCCTCCTGGCTTTTCCTTCGGTCGTCCGATCTCCTCTTCTGTCGCAGCTCTCTCGTCCAGTCGAGGTTCCGCCGTCCCGATGCTCCGTCTGGCTTCTCCTCCTTCTGCCTTCCGGTTCTGAGACCCCGCTTCATTGGACCACGGCTCCCTATCAATGGATGACGCACTGTCTTCCCACCCCCAAGGGGCGGGGCTCCAGTCGGCCTGTAGAGGATCCTTAAAGGGCCAGTGGTACACCTCACTGATTGAGCCACCCCCGGGTGGGCACACCTCCGGGTCCGGGAGCTGGAGGGGAGAAAAAGGGTTCCTGCCATCAGTCCGTGTGACACCAGCGGAGTCCTCGAGGGGAACCCGACACACCCCTCCCCGTGAATCGTCCCGGTCGGGGACGACGGGAAAGCGGGAGAGATAGTCCGCATTGGCGTTCAAGGTCCCCTTGCGGTGTAGTACAATGAAACTGAAGGGTTGGAGGGATAGGAACCAGCGCATCACGCGGGGGTTATTGCCTTTGTTCCTACTCATCCAAACGAGGGGGGCATGGTCCGTATACAGGGTAAACTTCCGGCCTTCCAGGTAGTAACGCAGCTTCTCGACGGCCCATTTGATGGCTAAACACTCCTTTTCGACCACCGGATAGTGTTGCTCACGGGGGAAGAGTTTCCGGCTGACGAATAGAATGGGTCGCTCCGACCCGTCCCCGGAAACCTGAGAGAGGACGGCCCCTAGTCCTGTCTCGGAGGCGTCGGTCTGGAGAACGAAGGGACGACTGTAATCGGGACATACCAGAATGGGACTGCTTGTGATCAGGGTTTTTAGTTCCTGGAAGGCCTGTCTGACCGAGGAGGAGGGGTTGGTCAGAGCATGGTTGGGGACGCCCTTCTTCAGCAAGTCAGACAAAGGAGCAGCAATTTCGGAGAATTGGGGTATGAATCTCCTGTAATACCCTAACAGCCCTAGAAATGCTCTCACCTCTTTTTTGTTTGTGGGCAAGGGTGTTTTAGTGATGGCCCTGATCTTTTCTTCCTGTGGTTCTATGCTACCGTTACCCAACAGATAGCCTAGATATTTGACCTTTTGGAACCCCATGCGAGATTTTTTTGCATTTACATGGAGTCCTACCCCTAGTGCGATACAGGCACTTGCAATAACAATCAGAAAAAAACAGGTTACTCAACCACTATACATCATAAACACTTACATACACCCGAAGCACAGACAAACAGGGGCAAGAGAACTCGTTAGCGAACTGGTAAGACTCATGGAGGAAAGGGAAATGGAGAACATACTCCTGGCAGGTGACTTTAACCTTCACCTCCTTGGAGAGAAATCAGACGACGAGATGTCACTGGTAATGGACAACACGTGGGGAATACCAACACAATTCACAGCCTCTCCAAATAAGCAATCAAGATGCTCAAAACAACTATTGAAAGACCTCGAACAGCTAAACTTGAGAGTATTAAACGGACGATTCACAGAGGACACACCGCCAGCACCAACATATTTCTCCGCAACCACCTCATCTCATCTCGATTTTAGCCTTGTAACACTACCACTGTTTGAAACAATAAACTCGTTCAGGGTAGGAGAGAGTGGCCAAAGCGACCACCTGCCACTAGAAATGAAACTAGGAGTGTCCAGCGTGAACGAAGCGGAAGTAAGGAGAAACATTGGAACAGAGTACACCACTAACTATAGACGAATAAGGTGCAAGACTGACAAGGTTGCAGACCTAATAATCAGTGCAAAAACAATCTTGCACCAGATAACTAGCTCGATAAAGAACCCATTAGTGGCCTGGGAAGAATTCGTAATGGAACTTGGAGGTACACACGCCATGGAGCAAAAAACACAAAAAGGAAACAAGCCGTGTAACATACTCGGCAGGGTAATAACACCAGAGATAAAAAGCCTAAAACGGAAAATACACCAGATTCTTAGGCAGCTCCGTAAACAATTAAATAATGAAAAGTTGCAAAAAGAGCTGCGAATCCTAAAGGCTCAGCTACAGAAGAAGACCTGGGAAAGGAAAAGGCAACTGAACGAAGAACTCTGGGCAAAAATCCTGTACGACTCGAAATTGAAGAATAGCGCTAGATTCTGGAAATCAATCCACAGCTTCCAACGGCCAGGCCATAAAGGCATCAACTCTAATATATCTGAATCTGAATGGGCACACCACTTATCAAACCACTTTAATGTTAAAAACTCAGTGGGCTATCCGCCCAGTGGTGGTACCCGGACAATTGGATCGCACTCAAGTACAGATAAAACTGGAAAACACAAACATGTAGTAAATGACGACACAATAAAATCACCCCTGCGTAACATCGCAAACCTGGACGTAGAAGCAACGACAAACCTTATATCAACTGCAAATAGAGAGGAAAAAACACACGCAGTAACAGCGGCTAGGATCAGATTACAAATTTCAAAAGGCAAACCCGAGGGAGCCCCTGGCTCCAATGGAATCCCGCCAATAATGTACAAGCAAGACGCCGACTTTTGGAGCGAAATATTGGCGCCAGTCTTTCAGGAAATTAGGGAAACAGCAACAAGTCCAACATCCTGGAGAGGCTCTATAATAAGTCCGATTTATAAACAGGGTGAAAGAAGCAATCCAAGTAGCTATCGACTTATTGCCCTAATCGACATAGAGGCAAAGTACTACGCGGGCCTCATCCTGAGGAATTAACATCCTGGGCGACCTTAAAGCACATTATCCCAGTTAATCAAACCGGATTCTGTAGAGGCCTGGGCACAATGACTAACATCACGGCGTTAACTCTTCTGATAGACGCGGCAAAACCATCAAGAGCTCGCTATTTCTATGCTTCATAGATTACAGCGCCGCGTTTGATCATGTAGACCGGAGTAAACTTTGGCAGAAGCTGAAAAAATGGGGGATCCCTGGGCCAATCCTGCAGCAGCTAATATTACTACACATTAACACTTGGGTCAAGATCAAACTGGGCCCGGGAACGCACCTCTCAAGACAAATCAAAACCACCAAAGGATTGAAGCAAGGCTGCGTCCTAGCCCCCACGCTGTTTAACCTTTTTCTCGCAGATCTCCCCGGAGAATTGGAGAAAACCAAATCACATGCTCCGCGGCTGGTTGACATCTCACTTTCAAATCTCTTATACGCGGACGACCTGGTCTTAATTAGTCGGTCCCCTATCGGACTTCAACATCTTCTGGACACCACCAATACATTCTCCAAAAACAACGCACTAAAGATCAATTTAAATAAATCAAAAGTCATGTCAATAAACTACAACAAAACAAAGAAACTTGCATGGTTTCTGGACGGACAGAGGCTAGACCAGGTAGCCACCTATAAATACTTAGGCGTACTTTTAGACAGCAGAGGCTCGTTTAAACACCAACTAGAGGCTATCCGTCGGAAGGGCATAACATTCTATCTTTCAATAAAACCCTTGAAGAAAGCTCTCCCTGACCGGTCACTGGACCCCTTCTTCTGCAGGTGATTAGAGCACGCTTACAGCCTATGCTCACATACGGCAGCGAACCCATGCAAGGCAAAGACGCCACGACACTAGATAAAACCATCAGTCGAGCACATAGGGCAATTTTCCACCTACCTACCTATGTCTCGCCTGCTCAAATCCGTCTTGAATTCGGTCTACAGAGACAAACGGTGGAGAGAAGAGGAGCTTACATAAAAACCTGGCGAAAAATCAGAGAT
Organism: Calotriton arnoldi; assembly: GCA_963921515.1. Taxonomy (NCBI): domain Eukaryota; kingdom Metazoa; phylum Chordata; class Amphibia; order Caudata; family Salamandridae; genus Calotriton; species Calotriton arnoldi. The sequence continues at coordinate 1,971,350 of CAWUFW010002679.1, read as the reverse complement.
GCCGATCAAGGATCTTTAAATGCCCAACTCTGGACTGAACTCTCAACCCGAGAGAACTCACCTGCAAGGAAGTACCTAAAAGAATCACTGGAGACCTTGGGACTAACAAAACTCTGGGAGTCACCCACAGATATCAAAAGCTTTAAAACAGTGGTAACAAAAGTAACCAAAATTATATCATCTGTAGAGGACAAAGAAACCCTGGCCAAGAGGGCTCATGGATGGACAGTACTGAAAGACTACAACGCTCTGACGCCGCAAGAATATCTAAAAACGGGCCTAACGCAGACGACAAAAATAAATTTTTAAATCTACGCCTCGGCATCATACCAATACTACCCCACCTGGCGCCTTGGAAAAGGGAAGGTATCGAAAATCGTTGTCGACTCTGCAGAGCAGGAAAAGAGGACCTAATACACATCATCTGTATTTGCCCAAACCTCATGGACATAAGGCGCTCCTTATTTCGAGCTTTGTGGAACCAAAAGGGAATAACTAGCTGTAGGCAGGCTGTGATGCTGTGTTTTAAACCCGAAGAGACTCAGTTAAATAGTAGACTAACAAAATTCTTTGATATAGCGGCTAGAAGACTCACGAGATAGCCATATGGCTTACTCAAAGCACCTGCACTTTAATTGCACAGCCTGCCTAGTCATCTGTCAAGCTTCCATTCGGTTTTCACTATAACGTAATAGAGACTTTTATGATCTTATAGAGAGTGATTATCCTCTCTTTTTTAAATATTATAAAAGTAAACAAGGAAATTTCTACAAATGTAAGTTTTTAATATTGTGAGTTTTTATTAACTGTACAATAAACAAACTAAACTAAAAACTAAACTATTAATGGATGACGCACTGTCTTCCCACCCCCAAGGGGCGGGGCTCCAGTCGGCCTGTAGAGGATCCTTAAAGGGCCAGTGGTACACCTCACTGATTGAGCCACCCCCGGTGGGCACACCTCTGGGTCCGGGAGCTGGAGGGGAGAAAAAGGGTTCCTGCCATCAGTCCGTGTGACACCAGCGGAGTCCTCGAGGGGAACCCGACACCCTACTACTTGGATATCTTCACCAGAGAGAGGAAGGTCTGGAATGTCCGCTGTTCTCACAGTAGACCGGGTAGCACCAGTGTCCAAAAGGAAAGTAATATCATTACCCTTCACATTCCCTTCAACATATGGACCTGACTGATCTACCTGTAAGGATGCGCCAAGTACGCACTCCTTCTCCCCCTCTCCTAGGCACCGTCATGAACTGAATTGACAGAAATCGTCCTGTAAAAGAAACTGTGATGTCATATAATCATTCTTACCACTTCCTCCTTGATATCCGATGTGTGTACCGTGCTTTGCTCTGCTTACATTACCCTGAATAGGTGCAGGTGGAAACTGACTCTGAGGATTTACACCCTGCTGTGAGTCATTCTGCGTCTGTGGATTTAAATTTTTATTTGGGCCATTATTATTTCGAATCTTTTTACATTCATCCTTCCAATGCCCCAATTTTCCGCATCCATGACAAGGATATTTCTTTTTAGCTTCTTCTCTACTCATTCGTCCTCTCACTTTTCCACCATTCCCAGTATCACCATTCGTTCCAGAATCCTTTCCTTGATTTTCACTCGGATTCTCTAAATTAATTCCCTGTTTCTCGGCCATCTTTACTTGTGCCCACATCACTTTTTCCTGTAATTTCTTGTGCCTATCCTCAATATCATCTCCACAGTATTTCGCATACTTCAAGATTTCATCAATGCTTTTCCCTTGCCAGCAAAGCATGTGCTGCTTAATCATCTGACAAATTTCTGGCTTCAGGCCATAAACAAACCGATAAACAAATTGACTCATGTTCTTATCTCCAATGTCCTCAAAGCCACTATACTGTTTGAATACCTGCAATAAACGCTCATAATAAGAGTGTACTGATTCATTAGCTTCTTGAGTAGTTCGGTCTATTTTCACCCAATCTGTTTCTTTCGGTGGTATTTTCCCTTTCAGGTAAGTTATCACTTGCTGGTACTTTTTCATTACATCATTTGACGGGGCACCTGTCTTTGGGTCTCTAGGATACTCATCACTTGGCCAATCCACCGTAATCTTACAATCTGTCCATAAATCGGCAGGTACCACTATGTCAAACAAACCATCCAAATCCTTCAACAATACTTTTGACACCTTCACAAACCTCTCAACCTGCTTGTACCATTCAATCGGTTTTTCTCTCAATTTTGGGAAATCATTCGTAAATGACAAAATATCCTGTCTGCTCCATGGAACATGTACATATCCTCCTCCCGCAATTTCTCGCATTGGGTACATTTGGTCTGCTTTCCCTGTCTCTTTCATCACATATTCAGATGCTGTTCTACTTGTTCGTGCCTCCTCCTTTTTCTTGGCCCACCTAGTTCTCCATTTATCTAGGTCTCCCCATTTTTGTAAAACTGTCATTAATTCTTTTACTTGTAATTTTCTTCCAGAGGCATTCATATTTTCCAAATCTTTGTCTGAAAATTCTGCTCTATAGGGTTTCTGCAACACTTTTGATCTCCCTATTTCTATTCCCATTTGTAGAGCCAAATTGGATAATTTTTCATGAAATAATCTTACATTTCTCGTGATACTCCTGCATATGAACAATAATTCTTCATCATCGTATGTATTCAAGTGATCTAGTCCTACATTTCCTACTATCATTTCTTCTAATTCAACCTTTAATTTATGAATATCCATTATTTTTGGAGGTGTGCACTGCTTATTTGACCCATGTACCCACTTTTCTAAATCTTCAGGTGTTATTATTGTGGCACTTTTCGCTCCTGATGAAGTTATTACACTTACATCTTTCGAACATCCAGGTGTGTCTTTTCTGGGAGTGCTATTTATAGAACCTCGAATAGGCAAGTCCATGAGTGATATTGTAGATTCACAGTCACTAAATTGATCCTCAACTATTACTGCTGTTTCAGGTTTATGAACATTCACAGGAGTAGGTATAACTGGTGGTGGAGGACAGTTTCCCTGACTTCCATATAATGGGACTACTGGACCAATTGTCACGGGTATGGTTAATGAGTCAGGATGTACTTTTATCTGTGTTATTTTCTGTATTAATTCTGCTCTGGTCTTTTCTAGGGCTTCTTTTTCTTTATCATGAAGTATCCTACTAGGGGTGAAATCATGCATTACCTGTGATACTAATGGAGTTTTTAATGGTGGTGCACTTGGGGTACATCCACTTGTCCCTTCCTGATAGGGTGGGGGGTTTCTCAACATTTCTTCCATAATTTCATCTTCCGAATCTTCATTTCTCAAATTTTTTGTCTTTTCTGTGCATTTGCTTCCTAATTTTTCTTCCGCTGTTACCAAAGTGTACAGTCCCTCTGTAATCATTGCCCTCCTCCATTGTTTCATCTGTCCATCCCTTGACTCATTGTGATATCTAGGGAAAAATCCCCGGTAACCTCTATTACTTCTGGATCGGTCACGTTCAAACGCCTCAGTTTCCCATTCCTCTAAAGCTTCATATTGAGTTAATCTAGGTCTGGGTTCTAAATCATTCATCCTCAATCTCAAATTTTGAAGAATTCACCCATTGAACGTGCCATTCTCGGGAAATGCTAGTATTCCATCATTCTTGGTATCTTCTATCCAATTTTCTAACCACACACAAGTATGATAACCTCTTTCCATCATCATGAATGAAGCGGGTGTTTTAGCTGGTGGAATAATAATTCCTTCCCTAGTTTTGATTGGTTTGTCCTTTTTAAAATAATTCTTAATCTTTTGTAAAAATGACATCTTTCTCTTTTCTCCGTACATTTTGGGTAAATATCGATGTATAAAATTATATTCTGCAAAGCCCAAATATCTCCTATCCGGACGAATTCCTGTTAAAGTCGGATCGCGTTTTATCATGCAATCCTTTATCCACTAAGAATTTCGCTTTTATATTTTCGGCCAATTAAATGTCTGCTAACTTTTATTTCCGAACCAATCCTTGCGCGGCCTTTTGGTGACGTTTGTCTGTCAACCCCTCCTTTACAATCTGCGCCTTTTCTGTCCCTCGCTGATTCAACCAATCCCAGCGCGGCACCTGTGACGTCAGTACTGCTCCTGACTACTGACCCCTCCTTTACAAGAGTCTCTCCACACCCGCTGATTCAACCAATCCCAGCGCGGCGTTTTGTGACGTCAGCTCCCTCTCCGGCAACTGACCCTCCCTTTACAAAAATCTTACGCAAAACTTTCTTTTCTCTATAACTTTAGTTAGAATTCAGTAACAACATAAAACATTCGCTATCGTGCCAGTTTCTCTAAATTCGAAAAGATAGTTTCTCTCACACTTAGTAAAACCTTTCCGTTTACTAAAACATACACTACGAGTAAAACCCTTCCGATCTTTACTCTTCAGACAAGCTCCCGAAATACCTGTTACTTCTTCAATGTTACCCTTTCTAGGTGATATAACATCAAATTTTCACCAGCGTACTCCTTTGCTATTACTTACACACATAGAGTCCCTAACAAGTACTGATAGCCCTGCTTAACTTTTCAGTACTATTTCTGCCTGGCAGATAACCTCACTGCAGTATGGCTTCCACTTGCCATCCGCTATTCCTTTTACCCCGGGGTATTCTAGACAACATAAAACAAAACTTTTAATACGCGGATGTTAATTCATAAAAATAAAAATTCTCATTACCCAATTAACAAATAGTAACCATCCTCTGATTACCAGAAAACTGATCCAGCGCGATATTAGCAAACAGCATTCATACACAAAACACTCACTTGGGCCCATACATTCATACTACGCTAATACTTACGCTGGGGTGTCAGTTGTACTCTTTATCAAAAATCCCTGCTACCAATTACCTTCTGATTGAAGAGTAATGACTTACCAATGGATCCTTTGCTAATTGGGAAGTTTAAAATGAGTGACATTCATTACAGTACATAATCCTGAAATAATCACTGAGTCAGGAAGTTTTAAAATGTTTATCTAAAGATTTTAGCAGAGTAAATTACAGAACCACATGGTACTTAATCATCATATCAACGAGAAAGCATAGAATAATTATTGCAAATCAATGACGGTCCTTAAGGAAAAGGAGAGGATAGAGACAGCAGCGCAACTAAAGGTTGCATTATATTTACCTAAGTGCGAAAATCAAACCCCTTAGCCAAGGAGTTGGAAAGAATAGGACCCAGGAAGGATGAAGAGCAAAGACCTCCTCCAGGATTAGGACAGGACTGGTGACCTCTCTACAACGACGCCTGCGCCGTTCCCCTCTCTGATACTCGGCTTCTCCTTGATTCTCCCTTCTAATGGACTCCGCCGCCCCCTCCTCAGGACCTCTTCAGGATAGGGATTCAGTCTGCAATCGATCAGCTTGGCGGTCTGGAGCTCTTCTGCCTGTCAGTATGGACGCCTATTCTTCTAGCAGCATCTCCTTCCTCAGACTCTCCTGACTTCCGACTAAACTAATTAGCTAATTCTATATCTGTTATACCCTACTACACCCATGTACCTCCCCTTAATGTTGCAAAAGTATGGGACCACTATTTCTGATTGGACAGGGACAGGGGGTGGATTCTCACACCATATCGATTTGGCCTAAATTGTAAAGCCCATTGTCTTTAAACTACCGCCCATTCAATTTAATACATTTGCTTTATTTCCCACCCGTCTCACGACAAATGTTATACATTCTTCATATACAAAGTTTCAATTTTCAACAGGAAAGGCAAGAGTACAGCAGCTTCGGCTAGCAGGTCACGGCCTTGGACGACGTCCAGGTTGACTTCATTCGTGTTGCTTTGCCAGCCAAACAGGACACATGCGCAGACTCATCTGTCTCTCGAGTTTCAGATCACCAACCCAGGCCCAAGTTTACGAACTAATAAAAGTCAAAGAAGAAAATATTAAGATCACAAATAAAAATGTTTCACTGTATGCCCACTCTTTCTACTCTATTCCCATTTATTTATAAATTCTGTCCCGCATTAGTAGCGTTAGAGAAACGACAATTTAATAATGACATGAGAGCAAGCTGAAGCATGTGAAAACATCAAGCAGCCATTTTAATGCACACTGCGCAGAAGCAGATGTTTCCCACCAAGCAAAGAAAGACGTCACACCATGTGATATGGTTGCGACATGCGCAGTGAGATTCCCGCGCTTTAGCGGCCATTTTGGATTACGGACAAGCGTTATTCATTAGTAAAACACATAAGCAAGCATCCTTCCCTTTCGTGTCGTGTATGCAAAGGTTAGTATAGACAATACAAGTTTTTAATAAATTAATACTGTGAGGAGGATTGTATACAAGCAAGTTTCGTTTATGAAAACTTGCTCCATCACTGCTTCCAAGCAAGGCCATCAGTTATTTATCTTCAATAATAATCTCGAGCAGTGACTGGAATGTTGGGGTTATAGGTTTTTAGGTCGAGCCTGGGCAGCGCATGGGCTGCTGCGAGGCATGCTGTAGTAAGGTTAGGCATACAAGCTCCACCCATCTCCCCCGCCCATCTTTTTAATTGGCCCCTGTTACTGTCCTTGCTAAATTGTTGCTTTTCATTTGTGAATAGGCTTGTTAGTCCCTCCTTGAAACCGCCTTGTCTGAATTTCTAACCTCCCATAACCACTGGCCCTTTTACTTTTCTTTTTATATGGTCTGCTTTTTAGGTCGAGCATTCGAGACCTATTGTAATTTCTCTTGTGGGCTTAAAACCATCCGCCTGCTCTTGATTTGTTTGTTTCAGTGTCCTTTAAAAATCCTTGCTTGCTAGTGGGCAGTCCTGCCTCTTTTTCCCTCCTTTTTCTCTTCTGTTCCTCCCACACAGCATGGACTAAGTTCTGTCTCATTACGCAATGGTTCTTCATATGTTCTTTGGAGGTGTCAGGGCCAATGTCTTTCCTCTATTGAACCGCACAGGAGCAGAACGACGTTAGTTCCAATGCCCTTCTCAGAACCTTCCCTGCTAGGCCTTTTAGCATTCCATCGCAGGTAAGTTCTAAGGGGGGAAAGGGGTTGGGGACAGAGAAGAGACAGCTTCCTGCGCTCTGCCTGTTCTGCAAGGTCTTCTTTTCTTCTTACTTCTTGCAGACCTGTACACAATTCAACTTTAGCATTTACTCAGCACTTACTTGTGACCAACTTCTCTTTTATATTAGATAACTTATCTTACCAGGGAAACTTGGGAAGCTTGCTACTCTTCTTACTTCTCGTGTTGTTTGTCTGGTTGAGATGAGAAGTTTTTACTTGGCTTGTTTATTTTCTTTTTCTATTTCAGGAACGTCCTGCCGCAGATTCTGGCTTGTGGCTATGATGCAAGAAAGATTGTGGTAAGTGTTTGATTATTATTCTTTTTTGAATTGGTTATATTTATTCTGCCCTTCATCTACTGTACTCACTGTGTATGACGCTCCTTTATCTTATCAGTTTAATTCTTATTAGGCTGCTTTAATACTTCTTTTCTTCTGAATTAATAATAGAGCTCTTCACAAGTTTTTAGTATAGAAGAAACGATAGGGTTCTCTTTGAACTTCTTTTCAGTAGTTAATTAAATGAATTGTAGGCAACTGTGCTAATTTAATTTGTCTGTGCAAGCTTCTGCTGCCATCTTATTTGATTTGTTTAGGAGCTGGAGATTTCTTTAACACAAACGAATTTCAACTACGCATTAGTTGACTCTTTTAACCTTGCTGACAAGTGGATGACTAATCTCTTTCACACGCATTTAACAAACGCGGTGAAAAGGAAAATGACTAAGTTACTTTAATTCATCACGCTCTTTAACTTTCTCAACCAAGCGTGACAAAGAGTCTTTTCAAATATAAGCACTGGGGAATTCTTTGAAGAGTGCTAATATTTGAACGTTCAGCTTAGGCAGAAAAATACATTTGGTTCTTTTAAATATACACTGACCTTATTTCATAGTGCAAGAGAATTCCGACGAAACTAAAACCCGATATTGAAACGCAACTACCCTAACTAAACTTTCGCGACGCCTCAGGAACAGATGCTCTCTCAGGAATTTCTTCAGTGAAGTGCGCTGTGGAATGTTGAAGCGCACTTCACCTGACCTTCATTATTTCAAGAGACTAGCCTGCTAAACAGCAATATGCAGTAGCAGTTTTGGAATTTTGGCAGCCATGTTACAATTTCTGCGGTGCCAGCTAGCACTCCAGCTAAGGGGATAAACTGTCTTCAGTTGAGTCTGTGAGGGGGAAATAGTCGCCTGAGTGAGATGGGAAGGAGGAAACCTACCGTGAACCCTGACAGTACTCCCTCCCAACGGGGTTTCCTCCAGTCGAGGTTTGGCTGGGAATTTGGCATGAAAGGCTTTAATTAATCGGGGGGCATGGACATCAGTACTTTTTTCCCAAGAACGCTCATCAGGTCCATAACCCTTCCAATCAATGAGGTAGAAAAGTTAATTACGAATGATGCGTGAATCTAAGATGCGTTTAACCTCATACTCCACCTCACCATTAAGAATTAAAGGATCCGGAGGAGAACTTTTACGCAAATCTGGTTGAATGGGTTTGAGGAGAGAAATATGAAACACTGGGTGAATTTTAGTAGTGCCTGGGAGAGATAATTGATAAGTGACAGGATTGATAACCTTCTCAATAGGATAGGGACCCATAAAACGGGGCTGGAAATTACGGGAACCCTTGAGTCTAAGATTTTTAGTGCTCAACCAAACCAAGTCTCCTGCCTGAAGATCAGGTTCTTTTTTACGTTTGCGATCAGTGAAGTGTTTATAACGATCCTTCGCAATCGACAAGTTCTGGATTACAGAGTGGTGGATTTTAGTCATTTGTTGAGCAATGTCTTGAACAGCTGGAACATCTATCTTATCAAAATTAGCATGAGAATTAGGATGTCTGCCTGCGTTTACAAAGAAAGGGGAATGACCAGTAGATACATTTTGAGCATTATTGTAGGAGTATTCAGCTGTCCATAAATGGTCAGGCCAATCACCCTCTTCATCTAACAAATAAAGCCGTAAGTATTGTTCTAGTTCTTGATTAATGCGTTCAGTCTTCCCATCAGTTTCTGGGTGAAAACTGGTAGAATAACGATGGTCTATATTAAGACCTTTGATGTAGGCCTTCCAAAATTTTGATAGAAACTGGGAGCCTCTGTCTGAAATGAGTACCTTTGGAATGCCATGAAGGCAAATGATATGTTGATTAAAAAGTTGGGAAAGTTGTTTAGCAGTAGGTGTTCCCTTGAAAGGTACAAAGTGTGCCATCTTGCTAAAGGTGTCCACTACCACAAGAATGGTATCATAACCATGGGAAGAGGGCAGATCTACAATTAAATCTAGGGAGACTGTGTGCCAAGGATGTGGGGGGGTTGGCATGGGTTGTAGGAGACCTTTTGGAGCCTGCCTGTCCGATTTTCCCCGTGCACAAATTTCACAGCCCAGAACGTATTGACGAATGTCTCTGCACATGTATGGCCACCAGAAACTACGTCTAAGTAACTCTTCAGTTTTGGAGACGCCTTTATGGCCCGCCAAAGGGTTATCGTGACATTCTTGCATTGCCTTCAACTGGAGTTCCTTAGTAGGTAAATACAGATTGGTGCCATGATATGGAAGACCGTTGTGGACGAGACGTTGAGGATCTTCTGTGGCCCAATTCTCCATTTCCAGGTCAGACATGGTATTCCGAACGTGTTTTTTGAAGGGCTCCAGAGAGATAACTCCAATGATTTTATCTTCAGGTATGATTTGTTGGTTAGTAATGACAGGAGTTTGATTTTCGGTGTCCAGTCGAGAGAGAACATCAGCCTTTCCATTCTGGACGAAAGGTAATTACAAATCGAAATCTGCGAAATACAGAGACCAGCGCAGTTGTCGTGGTGTGAGAGTACGAGCGGATCGCAGGAATTTCAGATTGCGGTGATCCGTAAACACCGTCACGGTGTGCTTAGCTCCCATTAAGTAGTGCCTCCAATCTTTAAAGGCATCTTTGATTGCCAAAAGTTCTTTCTCAGTAATTGTATAATTACATTCCGCAGGGTTGAGCTTACGGGAGCGGTAAGCCACCGGGTGTAATTGTCCCGTATCCCTATGCCTTTGTGATAGTATTCCTCCGATGGCCAGGTCCGAAGCATCTGTCTCCAAATAGAAAGGCTCGGAGGGATCTGCATGAAGTAAAACAGGTGCCGTGGTAAAGCTGTCTTTCATCAATATAAAGGCCTCTTCAGCTTCTTCAGACCATTTAAATGGAACTCCTTTCTCTAGAAGACGAGTTAAGGGGAGAATTTTCTGGGAGAATCCGTGAATGAATCGGCGGTAAAAGTTGGAAAATCCAATAAAGCTTTGAACCTCTTTGACACTGGTAGGGGCTTTCCACTCCGTTGTAGCTTTCACCTTCTGCTCGTCCATTCTCACTCCTGCAGGTGATAATACAAAGCCCAGGAATTCCACTGTATCAGTATTGAACAGGCATTTTTCCAGTTTTACATATAGTGAATTTTCTCGTAATCGTTGTAAAACAGCTCGGACCTGGTTTGGGTGGTCTTCAACTGAGTCTGAATAAATCAATTTGTCGTCTATATAAACTATGACGCATCGATCAATAAATTCACTTAGGACATCGTTGATGAAGTACTGGAAGGCCGCTGGAGCGTTGCAAAGACCATACGGCATGACCAGATACTCGTAAAGGCCATATTTAGTCCTGAACGCAGTCTTCCACTCATCGCCTTCCCGGAGCCTGATCAAATGGTATGCTCCTCGTAGATCTAGACGAGTGTAAATCTTCGCTTCCTTCACCTGATCAATCAATACGGAAATTAGGGGTAGCGGGTAATGGTTCTTAATTGTTATCCTGTTAATTGCCCTAAAGTCAATACAAGTCCTGAGATCCCCCCCTTTCTTTGGTACAAAAAAAAGAGGGGAGGAGACCGGAGACTGGGATGGTCTGATAAATCCATTCTCTACATTTTTGGCAAGGTATTCCTTCAAATGAATGTTTTCTTTCTCCGTCAAAGCGTAGATCCGGCTGCATGGCAAGTTAGCCCCAGGTTCAAGGTCGATTTTACAATCGTAGGGTCTGTGGGGCGGTAGCGCCTCAGCCTTCACTTCATCAAAAACATCCACAAAGTCTTGATACTCTTCGGGTACAACAGTAGTTTGTATGACACACACCGAACCTCCATTTTCACACAACTGGGCGACTGCACTGGGCTGAGAAGGATTTGTTGGGCAATTGAAACAATTTCTTGTGCAATATTCCGAATTTAGTTGAATAGTTCGAGCTCCCCAATCTATCTGTGGGTTGTGCTCTGTCAACCACGGCAAACCTAGAATCAATTGGAATTGAGGGGCGTCTATTAGATTGAACTGCAATTTTTCTTGATGTCCTTCGACTGTAATCATGTGCACCAATTCTGTGTGACTGGTTATGGGCCCTGAGGTTAGATCCGTACCATCCACCACTCTAACCTTCTCACTTTTCTCTTTTTTAATTGCTTGTAGTCCAATTTGGCTAGCGAATTTGTGATCGCAGAAATTTCCAATTGCTCCAGAATCTACCATAACCGTAATTCCCGCCAAAGCTTCATTCCTGAATCTTAACATCATTGTGATAACCAAATGGGGTGAGGAGACTTGTAGAGTGTTTGCCAACTAATGATTATGTGGAGTTGTTCCTTCATTCGCATCCACCAGTCCAACTCCGCTGACCGGTGGTGCCGCTAGTTTTCCTTCTCCTTTGCGGGCAATTTAGGTCTTTTTATACAATTTTTGACAAAATGTCCACCTCCACCGCAGTACAGGCCCAACTTATTCAGTCTTCTCCTGTCTTTCTCCTCCTTCGTGAGTGGACCTCTGACCACACCGATCTGCTTGGGTTCTACTCCAGAAGAACTCTCTACCGCCCACGTAGACTCGACCTTTACCCGATCAAAACGGGGAACACTGGACCTGAACTCCTTCCTTCGTTCTCCTTTCCGTTCACTTTGTCGATAATCGATTTCTAGAGTTAAGTCTACTAATTCTGAGATGTCAGAAGGACGATTGGGAATTTGGGACAACGCGTCTTTGAGTTCCTCTCGCAGTCCTCTATAGAATACAGCTGCTCTTTTATCTTCGGGCCAGTTGGTCTCGACCACCAGTTTGTTAAATTGGGCCAAATACGACACTAGCTCTCGATTTCCCTGTTTCAACTCTAACAGCTCATTGTCTGAAGCCTGTGATGCAGTTCTTCTATCAAAAATTCGGAGAAATTATTTTTTGAAGTTGTCTAGATTGTACAAAATTGGGTCATCTTTGGTAACAAGAGGCATCGACCAAGAAGCGGCATCCCCACTAAGATAGGAGAGGATAAAGGCTACCCAGGATTGAGCATCGGGGAAAATCGTTGGGCGGCACATGAAATGCAGAGAGCATTGTGTCAAAAAAATGTGTGCTTTGTGCGGGTCTCCATTAAACTTCTCCGGAGGAGCAAGAGGGATTACTGGGGACAATGAGTGGATAACTTATGTGGGGGCTATGGATGTAGGACTTGTGTTTGGTCCTTGGGTTTCTAAGAATGTGGTTCCTTGACTGGTCCCTGAAACTGTATCTCCCATTTTAAAGGTAATTATTTCTTGTCTAAGGATTTTATTTTCCTCCCTAACTGCCTCCAAATCTGTTTGAATGTTACTTAAAATCTCACCTAGATTTTTAAAATCAAACCCCTCCGCCATTCTGCTCGGGTGCTTGTACCAACGTGGGCACTTCACTCTGTCAGGGCCAATGTCTTTCCTCTATTGAACCGCACAGGAGCAGAACGACGTTAGTTCCAATGCCCTTCTCAGAACCTTTCCTGCTAGGCCTTTTAGCATTCCATCGCAGGTAAGTTCTAAGGGGGGAAAGGGGTTGGGGACAGAGAAGAGACAGCTTCCTGCGCTCTGCCTGTCCTGCAAGGTCTTCTTTTCTTCTTACTTCTTGCAGACCTGTACACAATTCAACTTTAGCATTTACTCAGCACTTACTTGTGACCAACTTCTCTTTTTATATTAGATAACTTATCTTACCAGGGAAACTTGAGAAGCTTGCTACTCTTCTTACTTCTCGTGTTGTTTGTCAATCAATCAATCAGGAGTTTGTTAAAGCGCGACTACTCACCCGTAAGGGTCTCAAGGCGCTAGGGGGTGGGGGGTGCAGGTTCCATTCCATCAAGGAGGGGGTCTGTCGAAGAGCCAGGTTTTGAGGTTTCTTGCGAAGATGGGGAGCGATGTTGTCTGTCTGAGGTGGAGCGGAAGGGCGTTCCATGCTTTGGCCGCGAGGAAGGAGGAGCGGCCTCCCGATCGGGTCTTTCTGGTGCGGGGGACCACGGCGTAGGAGAGCTGGGCTGATCGTAGGGTCCTTTGGGGTGCGTGGAATTTGAGTCGGCTGTTCAGGTATGCTGGTCCGGTGCCGTGGAGGGCCTTGTGTGCGTGGGTGAGCATCTTAAAGGTGATTCTCGCCTCGACGGGAGCCAGTGGAGTGTGCGCAGGTGCTGGGAGATGTAGCAGTGTTTTGGCAGGTTGAGGACCAGTCTTGCGGCGGCGTTCTGGATGTTCTGTAGCTTGCGGATGAGGTTTTTGTTTATTCCGGCGTAGAGTGCGTTGCCGTAGTCGAGTCTGCTGGTGACCAGGGCGTGAGTGACGGTCTTTCGGTGTTCGAGGGGGATCCATTTGAAGGTCTTACGAAGGAGGCGGAGGGTGTGGAAGCAGGAAGACGAGACAGAGTTGATCTGGCGGTCCATTTTGAGCTCGGAGTCCAGGATGATTCCCAGGTTGCGTGCGTGGTCTGTGGGGGTTGGCGGGTTTCCGAGGGCGGGGGCCACCAGGTGTCGCTCCAGGCGTCGGGGTTTGGACCCATGATGAGTACTTCTGTTTTGTTGGTGTTTAGTTGTAGGCAGCTGTTTTTCATCCATTTGGCGACGGCTTCCATGCCTTCTCGAAAGTTGCGTCTGGCGGTGTTGGGCTCGTTGGATAGGGAGAGGATGAGCTGGGTGTCGTCTGCGTATGACCCGATGTTGAGTCCGTAGGTTCTGACGATGGGGGCAAGTGGAGCCATGTAGACGTTGAAGAGCGTCGGGCTGAGGGAGGAGCCCTCTGGGACTCCGCAGGTGGTAGGTGTAGGGTCCGAGAGGAAAGGGGGGAGTCTGACCCGCTGCGTCCTGCCGGAGAGGAAGGAGCAGATCCAGTCGAGGGCCTTTTCCTGGATTCCTGCGTCGTAGAGTCTGCGTATTAGGGTGCGGTGGGAGACTGTGTCGAACGACGCTGATAGGTCGAGGAGGATGAGGGCTACTGTTTCTCCTTTGTCCAGTAGGGTGCGGATATCGTCTGTTGCGGCGAGGAGGGCGGTTTCCGTACTGTGGTTTTTTCTGAAGCCGGATTGGGAGGAGTCGAGGATGTTGTGTTCTTCAATGAATGTGGCGAGTTGGCTGTTGATGGCTTTCTCGATGACTTTCGCTGGGAACGGGAGCAGGGAGATGGGTCTGTAGTTTTTGAGGTCGGTGGGGTCCGAGGAGGGTTTCTTTAGGAGGGGGTTGACCTCGGCGTGTTTCCAGTCGTCGGGGAACGAGGCGGTCGCCAGGGAGCGGTTGATGGTGTGGCGGAGCATGGGTGCGATGGTGTCGGCGGCTCTGTTGAAGATGTGGTGGGGGCAGGGGTCCGTGGGGGCCCCTGAGTGGATTGACTTCATTGTCTGGTTGAGATGAGAAGTTTTTACTTAGCTTGTTTATTTTCTTTTTCTATTTCAGGAACGTCCTGCCGCAGATTCTGGCTTGTGGCTATGATGCAAGAAAGATTGTGGTAAGTGTTTGCTTATTATTCTTTTTTTGAATTGGTTATATTTATTCTGCCCTTCATCTACTGTACTCACTGTGTATGACGCTCCTTTATCTTATCAGTTTAATTCTTATTAGGCTGCTTTAATTCTTCTTTTCTTCTGAATTAATAATAGAGCTCTTCACAAGTTTTTAGTATAGAAGAAACAATCGGGTTCTCTTGAACTCTTTTTCAGTAGTTAATTAAATTAATTGTAGGCAACTGTGCTAATTTAATTTGTCTGTGCAAGCTTGTGCTGCCATCTTATTTGATTTATTTAGGAGCTGGAGATTTCTTTAACACAAACGAATTTCAACTATGCGTTAGTTGACTCTTTTAACCTTGCTGACAAGTGGATGACTAATCTCTTTCACACGCATTTAACAAACGCGGTGAAAAGGAAAATGACTAAGTTACTTTAATTCATCACGCTCTTTAACTTTCTCAACCAAGCGTGACAAAGAGTCTTTTCAAATATAAGCACTGGGGAATTCTTTGAAGACTGCTATTATTTGAACGTTCAGCTTAGGCAGAAAAATACATTTGGTTCTTTTAAATATACACTGACCTTATTTCATAGTGCAAGAGAATTCCAACGAAACTAAAACCCGATATTTAAACGCAACTACCCTAACTAAACTTTCGCGACGCCTCAGGAACAGATGCTCTCTCAGGAATTTCTTCAGTGAAGTGCGCTGTGGAATGTTGAAGCGCACTTCACCTGACCTTCATTATTTCAAGAGACTAGACTGCTAAACAGCAATATGCTGTAGCAGTGTTGGAATTTTGGCAGCCATGTTACAATTTCTGCGGTGCCAGCTAGCACTCCAGCTAAGGGGATAAACTGTCTTCAGTTGAGTCTGTGAGGGGGAAATAGTCACCAGAGTGAGATGGGAAGGAGGAAACCTACCGTGAACCCTGACAGGAGGACTATTTTCTTTCTTGGTTTCCGAATCTGTTACTGTTTGCTTGTGTTGAGCTTCGGCACCATCGCTGCTTATATGTAAATGTAGCATTCCTCCCTCCCATCTCCTCTAATGCCACAGTTGTGGTAGTGCTGCCTCCCACGCATTGCCTCCCGCTCAGTTTATTGTATTTATTTAGCCTTTTTCAACTTTTCGATATCCACGGCAGTTGGGCTTCTTTTTGGTAGGATATTTGCTTGGTTTGGGCTTTTTTTTAAGGAAATTGGGCTTGTTTTTATGTGCGTAGGCAGAGCTGCAATCATGGTGGAGGCCTGGTACTTAGGCGAGTACTCGGAGAACCAGAGGCAGCCACATCAGTTGCAGCCCAGCCAGTCTGTCAGCTGAATTGGAGCACATATGTAACTTCTGCTGGAAGGTCAAGGCCACGGTAGGCAGTGCTGGGGGTGACGCCTCTTGCAACACTGCTTTTTTCAGCAGTGTTATATTGCGCAAACTCAACCCGCAGGTATGAAAGCGCTTTACATGAGCACGCATTGCATTACAGACACACATTCATTTTTCAGGCATAGGAGATTAAGGGATTTGCCCTAAATCACAGGATGCTTCAGCGTCCCGCTGTTATGCTGCGTCCGAACGCTGGTCTCTGCTTTCCTATTCCTCTCGCTTACAGATCGACCTCAGCACTCTGCTTTGCAGGCATGATCAACTCCAGAGCAGATCAATTGGTTTAGGAGATCAGCATGTGCAAAAGCAATGTATCGTAAACACGATGCATCTTTGTACAGTAGTTAGCGTTCTAGTCATCAACTCTATGGCCGGAAGCCACCGTTTCCCGGAATTACTGCCATTGACTCTCCTTTACCGGATGGCATCTTAGCGTCGGCTGAAGTTTTTATTGCCTTCCCTAAAGTGGTTTTCAGTGTCGTCCTAGTCAATAAGGCTCCCGCGCTGAAACCGAAAACACATTGTTTCCTTCTGGAGCTTCTGCTCCAGGTACACGACAAGTGAGTATTAGTATTCTTTGGGCAGCGAGAAAGGATCTGAGGTGAGGAGACCTAGGAGCAGGGGAACTATGCAATTTATATACTACATTTATTGTGTTGTGCCAAATCCTACGATTACCAGCTCAGCATTATTTTGTCTAGAACGGAAATTTTCGCACACATTCACGCATCCTTTGCATTTAAAAATGTACTTTACTTGTACCTTTGACCTTCCTGTTACGCAGTTCTGCTGCAGGGTCCACTAACTGAGCTATGTGGGCACTTTCAGGCCATGGACAGTAGCTTTCACAAGTATCGCCACATCTGGGGCATTATCAGACAAGTAACATTGGTAAAATGCTAAAAAAAAAATATCAAAATAACTGTGAAATGAAAAGAATAGCAGCAAAATCTCACTAAAGTAGACTTATTGCTTACAAACATAGCAGCGTAGCAAACTGATGTATCCAAAGCAGCTTCTCCCATCAAAAAAAGGGGTCAGTATGAAAGCGCTCCCTGGGGTTGGATTGCTTGTAAAAGCCTCTACAGTGCCCCTTTTCCGAATGCTCCCGGAATTAGCATACTATGTCCGTTTGAAACTTGTAAACGGAACGGGCCTCAAATCTTTCCAGCTGTAGCTTTAGCCCACTCAGCATTTGCACATTTCAGTGTTCTTGGAGATTTGAGCTGTAGGTGACATTTATTTTTAGCTGTGTTATTAACCCAGTGCTGCTTTTCCTCACGCTCCCACCATCGATATGGTCACTGGGATGAAACCTTTAACCTGCAGAGTACATATTAAATGTGCTGTTGGAAGAAAACAGAGAACAAGTAAAGTAAAAAAATGCTCGTATACTGATGTAGAGGCGTCCACCCGCGTGATCACTGGAAACTGTCACTTCAGTTGGCAGCATTTCAGATCACAAACTTTCCACCCTTAACACTGAGCCATAAATATTACCGTATGCACGAGACCGTATACAATCAATGATCTATTTTGTTGAAGATTTTTGTGCACTCATATTTTTGGACATCATGAACAACGTGCATAATGTAGTTATACACTAGATTACACTGTAAACATTGATATTGGGCTATTATTTCTTTAAACAATTTTCCTATGACATGCAGGAGTATTTACTAACTTGTTTACTAGGCATCAATGTAAGCCTGAGAGCCATGTTTCTTTTAAAAATGGATGTCATTCTGTCTTCCCTACACATTTCACTGTTCGTTATTTGTGCAGAACACCGTCAAATAGTTCCTTTTCCGTTGTTTCGGCTGCTCTACTCCAGTTTTGGTTTTCTTACTTGCCACCTCCTCCTTTCCAAACTTTTGCTCACTCTTTGATAATCCCTTACCTCAGTTAGTATCTCATTTTTAGCACCAACAAGCTCCTTTCTTGAGTGCCATTGCCCTCTTCCCCTGTTCACTGGTCCAGTGTGCTGCTGCATGATATTGCGCCTTTCTCGTTCTTATCTGGAACAATTACCATCACCACCCACACCCTGCATTGAATAGTTTCTCCTTCTATCCCCTTCTCAAATATATGGTCTGTTCATCTTTGGCTGTTTACTGTGCTTTCTTGGGCTTATACTGGGCTCTTCCTACTCTGCTCCTTGTGTATAACGCCTCATTTCTCTCATTGCTCTCCTTCCTTCTACCTCCTGCTGCTCTTCTCCTCACTGTCCTTACTAGTACCTCATGCTGCTCCTCTCCTCCTCGCTCTCCTTCCTTATGCCATCACGCAGCTCATATCCTCACTCTCCGTCCTTGTGCCTCACGCTGCTCTTCTCCTCACTCCTTCCTTGTGCCTCATGCTGATCTTCTACTCCTCACTCTCCTTCCTTATGCCTCATGCTGATCTTCTACTCCTCACTCTCCTTCCTTATGCCTCACGCTGCTCTTCTCCTCCTCACTCTCCTTCCTTGTGCATCATGCTGCTCTTCTCCTCCTCTCTCCTAGCTTGTGCCTCACGCTGCTCTTATCCTCACTCTCCTTCCTTGTGCCTCGCGCTCCTCTTCCCCTCCTCACTCTCCTTCCTCGTGCCTCACGCAGCCCTTCTCCTTCTCACTCTCCTTCCTTGTGCCTCACGCTGCTCTTCTCCTCACTCTCTGTCCTTGTGCCTCACGCTGCTCTTCTCCTCCTCACTCTCCTTCCTTGTGCCTCACGCTGCTTTTCTCCTCCTCACTTTCCTTCCTTGTGCCTCACGCTGCTCTTCTCCTCCTCACTCTCCTTCCTTGTGCATCATGCTGCTCTTCTCCTCCTCTCTCCTAGCTTGTGCCTTATGCTGCTCTTCTCCTCACTCTCCTAGCTTGTGCCTCATGCTGCTGCTCACCTCCTCACTCTCTTTTCTTGTGCCTCACGCTGCTCTCCTCCTTACTCTCCTTCTTTGTGCCTCACGCTGCTCTTCTCCTCCTCTCTCCTTCCTTCTGCCTGACGCTGCTCTTCTCCTCCTCACTTTCTGTCCTTGTGCCTCACGCTGCTTTCTCATTCTACTTCCTTGTGCCTCACGCTGCTTTCTCATTCTACTTCCTTGTGCCTCACGCTGCTCTTCTCATCCTCCTTCCTTGTGCCTCCTGCTGCTCTTCTCATTCTCCTTGCTTCTGCCTCACGCTGCTCTTCTCATTCTCCTTCCTTGTGCCTCATGCTGCTCTTCTCATTCTCCTATCTTGTGCCTCACTCTGCTCTTCTCCTCCTCATTCTCCTATCTTGTGCCTCACTCTGCTCTTCTCCTCCTCACTCTCCTTCCTTGTGCCTCACGCTTCTCTTCTCATTCTCCTTCCTTCTGCCTCACGCTGCTCTTCTCATTCTCCTTCCTTGTGCCTCACGCTGCTCTTCTCATTCTCCTTCCTTGTGCCTCACGCTGCTCTTCTCATTCTCCTTCCTTGTGCCTCACGCTGCTCTTCTCATCCTCCTTCCTTGTGCCTCACGCTGCTCTTCTCATCCTCTTTCCTTGTGCCTCACGCTGCTCTTCTCATCCTCTTTCCTTGTGCCTCACGCTGCTCTTCTCATTCTCCTTCCTTGTGCCTCACGCTGCTCTTCTCATCCTCTTTCCTTGTGCCTCACGCTGCTCTTCTCATCCTCTTTCCTTGTGCCTCACGCTGCTCTTCTCATTCTCCTTCCTTGTGCCTCACGCTGCTCATTTCATTCTCCTTCCTTGTGCCTCAGGCTGCTCTTCTCATTCTTCTTCCTTGTGCCTCACTCTGCTCTTCTCCTCCTCATTCTCCTTCTTTTGCCTCATGCTGCTCTTCTCCTCACTCTCCTTCCTTGTGCCTCACGCTGCTCTTCTTACTCTCAATCAATCAATCAGGGAATTGTAAGCGCGCTACTCACCCGTGAGGGTCTCAAGGCACTGAGGGGGAGGTCCGCAGATCTGTTTAGTCGAAGAGCCAGGTCTTGAGGGTCTTCCTGAAGGTGTTCAGGGAGGGGGCGCGTCTGATGCCTGCCGGTAGCTCGTTCCAGGTCTTGGCTGCAATGTGAGAGAAGGATCTTCCGCCTGCTCTGGCTCTGTGGATGCGCTGGGTTTTGGCCAGTGCGAGGTTGGAAGATCGGAGGTTTCTTTTGGGTACGTGGAAGTTGATTCTGTCGTTGAGGTATTTGGGTCCGTTGTTTTGTAGGCGTGAGTGAGGATTTTGAAAGTGACTCTTTTCTCCACGGGGAGCCAGTGGAGACTTCGTAGGTGTTGGCTGATGTGTTCGTGTCGGGGGATGCCGAGGACGAGTCTGGCGGTGGTGTTCTGTACTGTCTGGAGTTTGCGGAGTAGGGACTTGTTGATGCCGGCGTAGAGTGCGTTTCCATATTCCAGTCTGCTGGTGATGATTGCGTGGGTGACTGTCTTCCTTGACTCAGGGGGATCCACTTGAAGGTCTTGCGGAGGATGCGGAGGGTGTTGAAGCAGCTGGAGGTGACGGCGTTGACCTGTCGGTTCATGGAGAGTGATGAGTCGAGTACGATGCCGAGGTTCTTGGCGTGGTCTGAGGGGGTAGGTGGGCTTCCAAGGGCGGTCGGCCACCAGGTGCTGTCCCATGCAGAAGGGGTGGTACCGAGGACGAGGACTTCTGTCTTCTCGGCATTGAGCTTCAGGCAGCTGTTGGTCATCCAGACTGCGACGTCTTGCATTCCTTTCTGGAAGTTGAGTTTGGCAGTGGTGGGGTCTTTGGTGAGGGAGAAGATGAGCTGGGTGTCGTCGGCGTAGGATACGATGTTGAGGCCGTGTTGTCGGACGATGGCTGCGAGGGGGCCATGTAAATGTTGAAGAGGGTGGGGCTCAGTGATGAACCCTGTGGGACTCCGCAGGTGATTTTCGTGGGGTCGGAGAGGAAGGGTGGGAGTCTGATCCTTTGGCTTCTTCCGGTGAGGAATGATCGGATCCAGTCCAGGGCTGTTCCTTGTATGCTCATGCGTCGTGTAGTCTGACGACTATGTGCGATGGGAGATGGTGTCGAAGGCCGCTGATAGGTCGAGTAGTATGAGGGCTGCAGAGTGGCCTTGGTCCAGGAGGGTGCGGATGTCGTCTGTGGCGGCGAGTAGGGCGGTCTCTGTGCTGTGGTTGCTTCGGAATCCGGATTGGGACGGGTCGAGGACGGCGTTCTCTTCAATGAATCGTGTCAGTTTCCTGTTGACTGTTTTCTCTGCAACTTTAGCTGCGAAGGCGAGGAGCGAGATTGGCCGATAGTTCTTGAGGTCGGTGGGGTCAGCTGTGGGCTTCTTGAGCAGGGGTCTGACTTCTGCGCGCTTCCAGTCGTCTGGGAAGGTGCCTGTTTTGAAGGTGGTGTTGATGGTGCGTTGTAGTTTGGGTGCGATGGCGGCCACGGCTCTGTGGTAGATGTGAGGGGGGCAGCGGTCAGTGGGGGCCCCCCGAGTGGATGCTTTTCATGGTCGAGGCGGTGTCTTCGGCCGTGATCGGTGTCCAGTTGGACATGGTGGGCTGGCTGGTGTTTCTGGGGGGCGGGGGGCTGTCTGTGGCACCTGGTGGATGGTCGATGAAGTTGTCGTAGAGGTTTTTGATCTTGAGGTGGAAATAGGTTCCAAGCTTGTCGCAGAGGTCTTGGGATGGGGTGATGTCTGTGGCTTCGCTGCGTGGGTTGGTGAATTCTTGAATGACACTGAAAAGTTCCTTGGAGTTGGTGGAGTTGGCCAGGATTTTGTTGTGGATGAAGTTCCTTTTGGTGGCTCGGATCTGGTTGTGGTAGTCCGTCATGGCGTCCTTGTAGGTGGTGTGGTTTTCGGTTGTCTTGGTGTTTCTCCAGTTCTTCTCCAGGCGTCTGCAGGTGCGTCTGGCTTCTTGGAGAGCGGTTGTGAACCAGGCGGCTTTCCTGGAGCGTTGTCTGTCGGGGTTGTGTAGAGGGGCGAGCTCCTCTGCGCAGTTGGAGATCCAGGTGTGGAGTTCTCTGGTTGCGTCGTTTGCGCTGTTTGCGTCGGGTGCCCAGGTGTGGTTGTCTTGGCTGAGGGTGGAGTTAAGTTGCTCGTCGGTAACCCTGCTCCAGTTCCTTCGTGGTGGGCGTGGGGCTGGTTTGGGTGCCTTGGGTTTGTTGATGGCGAAGTGTACGCAGTGGTGGTCGGTCCATGGCGGCTGCGTTGTGTGGCTGAAATGGACGCTGTTTCCTGCCGCGAATATGGGGTCGAGGGTGTGTCCTGCTCTGTGGGTCGGTGTGTTGACGAGTTGTTTAAGTCCGATGCTGGCGAGGTTGTCACGAAGGATAGTGGAGTTGGGGTCACTGGGGTTGTCGAGGTGGAAGTTCAGGTCTCCAATGAGTATGTAGTTTGTTGAGGCGATCGCGTGGGGTGTGATGAAGTCAGTGATGGTGGTGGCAAAGGGTGTTCGGGGGCCGGGGGGTCTCTCCTTCCTTGTGCCTGGCGCTGCTCTTCACCTACTCAGTCTCCTTCCTTATGCTTCATGCTCCTCCACAACTAACAATTCCAATCCAATCCGCATAATTCCACTACACACCACCTAATACATCCATAACACATGGGTAAAAGATATTGCCATTTACAACGCCAAAAGCTCGAAATCAAGCAAATGCGAGACCTATTGCATTTCCAATGCTTGTTAAGTTGGTGAGCCCTATTTAAGTTGGTGAGCACTGTTTTGTTTAATGAATAATGGGGACAATGGCGTCTGCTTCTTCTATTTGCAGCGCGCCCACACAGCACTCGTGGGACAATGGCGGCTTCTTGTATGGAGCGCTATGCGCGCTTTCACTTTAAAAGTGGCTGCCCCCACCCTACCTCCCCACACAGCACTCGCTGGACAATGGAACGCGGAGCCCACTTCAGGGACACTGCACTCTGCTTCAGTTTTTTTTGTTTTTTTACTTAAATGCTGAGCGCGGTGCCCTCTTCAGGGACACCGTGCTCTGTTTTAGCTTTTTTATTTTTTTATTTTAAATGCAGAGTGCAGCGCCCGCTTCAGGGACACTGCGTTCTGTTTTAGCTTTTTTTTTTTTTTTACTTAAAAGCTGAGCACGGCGACCGCTTGAGGGACACTGCGCTCTGTTTTAACTTTAATGCTAAGGGGCGGCGCCCGCTTCAGAGACAGCGCGCTCTGTCTCAGCTTTATTTTTTTTACTTTAATGCGGAGTGCGGCTCCCACTTCAGGTACACATTGCTCTGTTTCAGCTTTTTTTTTCACTTTAAACTTTAATGTGGAGCGCGGCGCCCACTTCAGGGACACCACGCTCTCTGTAATGCAATAGGTCTCTCATTTGCCAAACTTTTTACCTATTGGTATTGTAAATGACAATGCCTTTTATTATTCCAGGTTTTTTAAAACCAAAAATAAAAGGCATTGTCATTTACAATGCCAATAGCTCAAAATCTCACAAATGCGAGACCTATTGCATTGCAAATGCTTGTTTGGTTGACTGTTGGATTTATATTGTAATAAAACGAATTTAAAGAAATAAAAAAAAAATATGCCTTGCCTCAGGACAGAAGCTGCTTGCAGAGCTGCCAAGTTGTTAGTTAATTCGTCTGCGAAATTTCCATTTGTGAAAGCTTAAAAAGTCTTAGAAATCAAGCTTTTGCTAACATGAACTGTGTTTACATTGTCTTCCATCTTGAATGTTGTTGTAGTACACCACGTGATGATTATTATTGATGTTTCCTTGTTCTAAATAAAGAATTGTGAGCTTCCCACTAAAAGAGGGTGAGTGTTCTGCTGGAGCTTGAACCCACTCAAACATTTATCTCCAGATCGATGGTCGTGATAGCAGCGTGAGAGGTAAAGGGAGAACAATGATCACTTGTTAAAATCTCAATAGAGTGTAACCAATGTGGTCACACAATGATCCACCCAACAATCTGAGTTTAGTAGGGTTTTATTGTAAATTTAGGAACAAATCGATATAGACCAACCTCAGCATTATCTTATCGAAATACAGGACGAATGAGATTTACTCTTTATAATGCAAACCAGACAACTAACTCTATGATGGCGATGCAAATAATCAGGAAAAAGAATTGAGTATTAAACTGCATCAAATGGTTCTCCAAAGTAGGCATGAGCAAGCTATCTCTCCCTACACTATCTGAAAAGGGTAACTGTAGGAAGCTGGCTCTGCATATACTATACCAAAGTAAGGTAGAGCGTGCACAGAGTCCAGTGGATCCCCAGAGGTATAGCAGAGTGTGCTTCACCTCGCCTCCCCCACCTGAGGTGTAAGGTTGGCAAAGGTAGACACACCTCTCTTCCTAACTTGGTTTTCCTGCCGATTCTCCCACCCAAAGTAGGGGTCAGAACCGGTGGGAGCCAGTTGCTGGGGACAGCAAATGGCAGGGTCAGCTAACAAAGACGGCAGTCCTTTGAAGCTTCCCCTTCGTGGACCCAGCCCTGGTGGAGGAGGCATGACACCTGGGCTTTGTTTCTGGACCCAGAGAGTGGAGGCTTACTACCCAGGTGTCCAGAAACCAGTCTGGTGGTGGCAAATGGTGGGTAACCCTTCAGGAACCACACCAGGGCTGGTTGTTTTTTAGGGGGCATCTCTAAGATGCCCTCTGAGTGATTTTACATTAAAACCCACACTGGCATCAGTGTGGGTTTAATGTGCTGAGAAGTTTGCTCCCAATCTTCCCAGGTTTCATTGTCAACCAGATGCTGTGTTTTTTACAGAGACCTAGCTTAATGAGGGATTGGCGCCAGATGTAGTGCCTCACGCTGCTCTTCTCCTCCTCACTCTCCTTCCTTGTGCATCATGCTGCTCTTCTCCTCCTCTCTCCTAGCTTGTGCCTCACGCTGCTCTTCTCCTCACTCTCCTTCCTTGTGCCTCGCGCTCCTCTTCCCCTCCTCACTCTCCTTCCTCGTGCCTCACGCAGCCCTTCTCCTTCTCACTCTCCTTCCTTGTGCCTCACGCTGCTCTTCTCCTCTCTCTGTCCTTGAGCCTCACGCTGCTCTTCTCCTCTCTCTCTCCTTGTGCCTCACGCTGCTCTTCTCCTCCTCACTCTCCTTCCTTGTGCCTCACGCTGCTCTTCTCCTCACTTTCCTTCTTTGTGCCTCATGCTGCTCTTCTCCTCACTTTCCTTTCTTGTGCCTCACGCTGCTCTTCTCCTCCTCACTCTCCTTCCTTGTGCATCATGCTGCTCTTCTCCTCCTCTCTCCTAGCTTGTGCCTTATGCTGCTCTTCTCCTCACTCTCCTAGCTTGTGCCTCATGCTGCTGCTCACCTCCTCACTCTCTTTTCTTGTGTCTCACGCTGCTCTTTTCATCACTCTATGCACTTGTGCCTCACACTGCTCTCCTCCTTACTCTCCTTCTTTGTGCCTCACGCTGCTCTTCTCCTCCTCTCTCCTTCCTTCTGCCTCACGCTGCTCTTCTCCTCCTCACTTTCGGTCCTTGTGCCTCACGCTGCTCTTCTCATTCTCCTTCCTTATGCCTCACGCTGCTCTTCTCACTCTCCTTCCTTCTGCCTCACGCTGCTCTTCTCATTCTCCTTCCTTGTACCTCATGCTGCTCTTCTCATTCTCCTTCCTTGTGCCTCACTCTGCTCTTCTCCTCACTCTCCATCCTTGTGCCTCACGCTGTTCTTCTCATTCTCCTTCTTTCTGCCTCACGCTGCTCTTCTCATCCTCCTTCCTTGTGCCTCATGCTGCTCTTCTCATTCTCCTTCCTTGTGCCTCACGCTGCTCTTCTCATTCTCCTTCCTTGTGCCTCACGCTGCTCTTCTCATTCTCTTTCCTTGTGCCTCCTGCTGCTCTTCTCATTCTCCTTCCTTGTGCCTCATGCTGTTCTTCTCATTCTCCTTCCTTGTGCCTCACTCTGCTCTTCTCCTCCTCACTCTCCTTCCTTGTGCCTCACGCTGCTCTTCTCATTCTCCTTCCTTGTGCCTCACGCTGCTCTTCTCATCCTCCTTCCTTGTGCCTCATGCTGCTCTTCTCATCATCCTGCCTTGTGCCTCACGCTGCTCTTCTCATTCTCCTTCCTTGTGCCTCACGCTGCTCTTCTCATTCTCCTTCCTTGTGCCTCACGCTGCTCTTTTCATTCTCCTTCCTTCTGCCTCACGCTGCTCTTCTCATTCTCCTTCCTTGTGCCTCACGCTGCTCTTCTCATCCTCCTTCCTTGTGCTTCACGCTGCTCTTCTCATTCTCCTTCCTTGTGCCTCACGCTGTTCTTCTCATTCTCCTTCCTTGTGCCTCACGCTGCTCTTCTCACTCTCCTTCCTTCTGCCTCACGCTGCTCTTCACATTCTCCTTCCTTGTACCTCATGCTGCTCTTCTCATTCTCCTTCCTTGTGCCTCACTCTGCTCTTCTTCTCATTCTCCTTCCTTGTGCCTCACTCTGCTCTTCTCCTCACTCTCCATCCTTGTGCCTCACGCTGCTCTTCTCATTCTCCTTCTTTCTGCCTCACGCTGCTCTTCTCATCCTCCTTCCTTGTGCCTCATGCTGCTCTTCTCATTCTCCTTCCTTGTGCCTCACGCTACTCTTCTCATTCTTCCTTGTGCCTCACGCTGCTCTTCTCATTCTCCTTCCTTGTGCCTCACGCTGCTCTTCTCATCCTCCTTCCTCGTGCCTCACGCTGCTCTTCTCATTCTATTTCCTTGTGCCTCACGCTGCTCTTCTCACTCTCCTTCCTTCTGCCTCACGCTGCTGTTCTCATTCTCCTTCCTTGTACCTCATGCTGCTCTTCTCATTCTCCTTCCTTGTGCCTCACTCTGCTCTTCTCCTCACTCTCCATCCTTGTGCCTCACGCTGCTCTTCTCCTCCTCACTCTCCTTCCTTGTGCATCATGCTGCTCTTCTCCTCCTCTCTCCTAGCTTGTGCCTTATGCTGCTCTTCTCCTCACTCTCCTAGCTTGTGCCTCATGCTGCTGCTCACCTCCTCACTCTCTTTTCTTGTGTCTCACGCTGCTCTTTTCATCACTCTATGCACTTGTGCCTCACACTGCTCTCCTCCTTACTCTCCTTCTTTGTGCCTCACGCTGCTCTTCTCCTCCTCTCTCCTTCCTTCTGCCTCACGCTGCTCTTCTCCTCACTTTCTGTCCTTGTGCCTCACGCTGCTCTTCTCATTCTCCTTCCTTATGCCTCACGCTGCTCTTCTCACTCTCCTTCCTTCTGCCTCACGCTGCTCTTCTCATTCTCCTTCCTTGTACCTCACGCTGCTCTTCTCATTCTCCTTCCTTGTACCTCATGCTGCTCTTCTCATTCTCCTTCCTTGTGCCTCACTCTGCTCTTCTCCTCACTCTCCATCCTTGTGCCTCACGCTGCTCTTCTCATTCTCCTTCCTTGTGCCTCACGCTGCTCTTCTCATCCTCCTTCCTTGTGCTTCACGCTGCTCTTCTCATTCTCCTTCCTTGTGCCTCACGCTGCTCTTCTCATCATCCTGCCTTGTGCCTCACGCTGCTCTTCTCATCATCCTGCCTTGTGCCTCACGCTGCTCTTCTCATTCTCCTTCCTTGTGCCTCACGCTGCTCTTTTCATTCTCCTTCCTTCTGCCTCACGCTGCTCTTCTCATTCTCCTTCCTTGTGCCTCACGCTGCTCTTCTCATCCTCCTTTGTGCTTCACGCTGCTCTTCTCATTCTCCTTCCTTGTGCCTCACGCTGCTCTTATCATCCTGCCTTGTGCCTCACGCTGCTCTTCTCATTCTCCTTCCTTGTGCCTCACGCTGCTCTTCTCACTCTCCTTCCTTCTGCCTCACGCTGCTCTTCTCATTCTCCTTCCTTGTGCCTCACGCTGCTCTTCTCCTCACTCTCCATCCTTGTGCCTCACGCTGCTCTTCTCATTCTCCTTCCTTGTGCCTCACGCTACACTTCTCATTCTTCCTTGTGCCTCACGCTGCGCTTCTCATTCTCCTTCCTTGTGCCTCACGCTGCTCTTCTCATCCTCCTTCCTCGTGCCTCACGCTGCTCTTCTCATTCTATTTCCTTGTGCCTCACGCTGCTCTTCTCACTCTCCTTCCTTCTGCCTCACGCTGCTCTTCTCATTCTCCTTCCTTGTACCTCATGCTGCTCTTCTCATTCTCCTTCCTTGTGCCTCACTCTGCTCTTCTCCTCACTCTCCATCCTTGTGCCTCACACTGCTCTTCTCATTCTCCTTCTTTCTGCCTCACGCTGCTCTTCTCATCCTCCTTCCTTGTGCCTCATGCTGCTCTTCTCATTCTCCTTCCTTGTGCCTCACGCTGCTCTTCTCATTCTCCTTCCTTGTGCCTCACGCTGCTCTTCTCATCCTCCTTCCTTGTGCCTCACGCTGCTCTTCTCATTCTCTATCCTTGTGCCTCACGCTGCTCTGCTCATTCTCCTTCCTTGTGCCTCCTGCTGCTCTTCTCATTCTCCTTGCTTCTGCCTCACGCTGCTCTTCTCATTCTCCTTCCTTGTGCCTCATGCTGCTCTTCTCATTCTCCTTTCTTGTGCCTCACTCTGCTCTTCTCCTCCTCACTCTCCTTCCTTGTGCCTAACGCTTCTCTTCTCATTCTCCTTCCTTGTGCCTCACGCTGCTCTTCTCATCCTCTTTCCTTGTGCCTCACGCTGCTCTTCTCATCCTCTTTCCTTGTGCCTCACGCTGCTCTTCTCATCCTCTTTCCTTGTGCCTCACGCTGCTCTTCTCATTCTCTTTCCTTGTGCCTCACGCTGCTCTTCTCATTCTCTTTCCTTGTGCCTCACGCTGCTCTTCTCATTCTCCTTCCTTGTGCCTCACGCTGCTCTTCTCATTCTCCTTCCTTGTGCCTCACGCTGCTCTTCTCATTCTCCTTCCTTGTGCCTCAGGCTGCTCTTCTCATTCTCCTTCCTTGTGCCTCAGGCTGCTCTTCTCATTCTCCTTCCTTGTGCCTCAGGCTGCTCTTCTCATTCTCCTTCCTTCTGCCTCACGCTGCTCTTCTCATTCTCCTTCCTTCTGCCTCACTCTGCTCTTCTCCTCCTCATTCTCCTTCTTTTGCCTCATGCTGCTCTTCTCCTCCTCACTCTCCTTCCATTGCCTCACGCTGCTGTTCTCACTCTCAATCAATCTATCAATCAATCAGGGAATTGTAAGCACGCTACTCACCCGTGAGGGTCTCAAGGCGCTGAGGGGGGGGGTCCGCAGATCTGTTTAGTCGAAGAGCCAGGTCTTGAGGGTCTTCCTGAAGGTGTTCAGGGAGGGGGCGCGTCTGATGCCTGCCGGTAGCCTCGTTCCAGGTCTTGGCTGCAATGTGAGAGAAGGATCTTCCGCCTGCTCTGGCTCTGTGGATGCGCTGGGTTTCGGCCAGTGCGAGGTTGGAAGATCGGAGGTTTCTTTTGGGTACGTGGAAGTTGATTCTGTCGTTGAGGTATTTGGGTCCGTTGTTGTGTAGGCATTTGTAGGCGTGAGTGAGGATTTTGAAAGTGACTCTTTTCTCCACGGGGAGCCAGTGGAGACTTTTTTTTTTAAAATTTATTTATTAAGAGCTTGCACTTACAATATACATGCTCCATTCGGGAGCCGCAATATCCTGAAATGCAAGGATCGACACGTGCAATTTTTCAAGTGATAGAAAATATCAGCAATACAACTGAATTAAACAATAGCTCAAGGAGCAAACAGCCCGCCCCACCCACCCAACCCACCTCCCCCGGCACTTACAAGGATATAGCATCTTGTAAACTAAATATCGTGGGTAATGAAATGCATATTGACATCGGTTCCAAAGAATAAAAGAAACCACACAATATTGAGAGAGACAACGAGAAGTCCCATTCTACAGCGTCATGACCATAGACCCCAACGTAATAGCAGCAGCGTACAATCACAGATCAGGTTGGCTCAACAAATACGTTGTCAGCGGGGCCCAGAAGTCTTTGGGACGGGAGGACTCGGGCAGGTCCTCAGCGTATATCTCCAATTGTTCCCTACAGTAGGTCAAGTCCCGGATCCACCTGCTCACCGTAGGGAGAGTCTTGGCGCCCCAACATTGTGCCACCGCTCGCTTTGCCATAAGGGTGGCTATTGCAACCAGCCGCCGGTTGCTCGGTTTTAATGATATCACATCTCCTAGCAGACACACCTCCGGGGCACACCGCACACGTTCAAGCACTACAGCCGTCAGCACAGTCGCCACCTTGGTCCAAAAGGCTGCCACCCCTGCACACTGCCAGGCAAGATGTAGAAAATCAGCATCCACTTGCCCACACCGAACACAACAGGATGTTTCACGCAAGCCAAATTTCCATAATTGCACAGGGGTATAATATACTTGGTGCAAGAATTTAAAATGAATTATACGAAGATTACAGTTAGCAGTAAGACGTCCAGTTAGTTTACAGCAAGATTGCCAATGGTCAGGTGGCAGAGTATATCCCAATGCAATATTCCATTTGAGATAAGAGGGGTGCTCCCTGGCTCCATCTCACGTTGTGATGCGGCATACAATTTAGTGATCAATCCCTTGCGTTCCTCGCCAGCGAGCACCGCCTGCAGTTCCCGCAGCGGACGTGGTTCATCTGGATAATCGGGATAGACTGCCCTGACAGCTTGTCGCACCCTGACGTACGTAAAGTTTAACATCATATCCTGGGCTCGGCCAGCCTGCACATCAGGTAATGTCCGAAAAGACCCCTGTTTATACAGATCACCCAGTTTCAGTACGCCGGCAGACTTCAGAGTATGCAGAGCCAAGCTTTCCTGTGTCGCAGTAATGCCCGGGTGTGCCGCCAGTGGTAGCTGTGGGGCATAAAGGTAGGGTAACTGCGCCCTCTTAGCGAGAGCCTGCCAGGCCCATGCCGTACATAACACCGGATTGATCTCAGCTCTAGGACCCCGCAGCCACCCTTAAGCACTGCTGCGACTAGTGGCAAAGGGAATATGGCATCGGCTTCTACCGCTGTGTGAGGCAAAACCTTTGGGGAAAGAACCAGTAGTGCGCAAAATGCGCCTGTGCGCATAAATAGTAGAGGCGCATATCCGGAGCTTCAAGCCTCCCCGTTCAAAAGGTTGTGCAAGTGTATCCCAGCTACAACGGGGTTTTTACCCCCCAGACAAAGGACAGCAAAACCGACTGCAGCGCCTTAAAGATGGAGATATTCAGACGAATGGGAATATTTACGAAGAGATATAGCAGCTTGGGCAAAATGGTCATTTTCGTCACCGCTATGCGGTCAGCAAGCGATAAAGGCAGCCGGGCCCAGACTTCAGCTTTGTTTGTTAATTGCGAAATAGTACGGCCATAGTTCATCGAGATAACGAGCGCAGGGTCCCTGTGTAACCAAACACCTAGGTATTTAACCGGGTCCTGTGTCCAGGCCAGTGGGAAATCCAGCTCGAATTCACGAGTGCCTGTCGTCAGAGATATCACTGTGGACTTGGCCCAGTTGATCCCCAGTCCCGAGAAGCCCTCGAATCTGACATACTCACGTAGTATCCCATGCAGTTAGGTTGCAGGTTCGCGGACATACAACAGCATGTCATCCGCATATAGGGAGACAATGAGCGGACGCTGCCGGAAACGTAAAGCAGCCGCTGCGTGAAGCTGGCGTAGCTTACACGCAAGAGGCTCCAAGGCCAGAGCAAAAAGCATTGGTGAGAGAGGACAGCCCTGCCTGGTACCTCTGCGAATGGGAAAGGTAGAGGACACCCATCCATTGACACGGACCCTAGCCGCCGGCCCGTTATAGAGTATTCTGATCCATTTAAGGAAAAAGGGAGGGAAGCCCATTCTAGTAAGGACTTCGAACATATACTCCCAGTGAAGGGAATCGAAAGCCTTCGCGGCATCGAGCAACACAGCTACCGCCTGGAAGTCGGAGTCGAAGTAGTGGAGAGTAGTAAAAAGCGTGCGTAGGTTGTGAGTGGTGGAGCGAGCAGGGACAAAGCCAGATTGGTCTGGGAGCACCAGTAGGGGAACCAGCGGCTGTATCCGAAGAGCAATCATTTTAGCCAAGATCTTGGTGTCAATATTGATGATTGAAAGGGGCCTGTAGGAATCAAAGCGGTTGGACGCCTTGTCTGGTTTCAATAGCATAACCAGGAGAGCCTCCCGAAGGGAGGGTGGGAGGCAACCGGTTTCGTACGCCTCTGCATAGACCGCCAGCAGTCGAGGAGCCAAAGCATCGGCGAAGAGCTTATAGAACTCACTGGGGAGTCCATCGAGGCCAGCCGATTTGCATGTGGGGAGGGACATAATGGCGAGCTTCACGTCCTCCACATCGAAGGGTTGCGTAATATACTCCCTATGGCCAGAAGACAGCCATCCCAGGGCCACGTCGTCTAGGTAAGAATGCAAATCTTCCTGCCGTACTTCAGTTTTGTTGTCATAGAGGGCAGCATAAAATTGAAGTATAGTCTCGCTAATATCTGCAGTTGTATACTGCGCCTCCCCTGCCTCATTAAGTATTTCAGTGATATGCTCCTGTCTACGGGGTGCAGCCAGCTTCCAAGCGAGTGAACGGCTAGGCCTGCCCCCCTCACCATAGTAGCGGGCTTTGCTGCGCCTGGACCTATGGAGCAACTCCTGATCAACTGTATTGTTGTGGTCAGTGACCAACTCCCTAATTGCGGACAACGTCGCCGGGGATGGGTCCGCGTCGTAGGCTCGTTCCAACTGGGAAATCTCACCAGCTAGTTTGTTAATCCGACGACGGAGATCTCTAAGGACGCCTGCCTGCGCACCCATGCAAACCCCCCTAATAGTGACTTTAAAAGCCTCCCAGAGGACCCCGGCGCTGTCAACGGACCCCTCGTTTTCCCTGAAAAAATCATGGATGGCTTCCCCAATCATATGCCGGAAGACAGAATCAGTTAAAGAGGATGGTTGCAGCCGCCAAGCAAACGGAGGTTTTGCACATGCAGGGACCTGCACCTCTAGGAGTACAGAGGAGTGATCAGAGAGTGTCCGGGCCATATGTTGGATATCAGTTGTCCAGTTACAAACCGCTTTAGTAGTTAACCAATAATCCAGGCGAGACCAAGTCCCATGAACAGTAGAAACGAACGTGCTCCCACGCGCATCAGGATGCCGCAATCGCCATACATCGCTCAAGCATCCTGCATCCATCAGTCCCAAGAGCATTTCGGAGGCCTGTCGAGGCCTAGACCCCCCACTCCCCTTACGATCAAGCGAGGCATCCAGACAAACATTAAAATCACCGCCCCACACAATCTCCACCTCTGGAAAGCCCGTGATACGGCGCCAAACATCAGAGAAAAAGGCTGGGTCATCAACGTTCGGTCCGTACACATTCACCAGCAACACTTCAGCGCCACCCAGCCGCCCATGCACCAGGACCAACCGGCCCACGTCGTCTGTTTCGGTGCGGATAACGGAGAAGGGAACCCCACGTTTAACCAAAATCATGGCCCCCGTGCATAGTTAGAGTAGGAGGAGGATACGCGTACCGCCGCCCATCTGCCCCCCACCTTCTTCTCGGACATGGTTGTGAGATGTGTTTCCTGTAGGTAGGCGACCTGCACATCAAGTCTGTCAAGGTAAGCAAAGACAGAGCGAATCTTTTTGGGGGTATTCAAACCTCGGACATTCCAACTGAGGAACCGCACTTTACCACTCATTTGGACCTGCACTACGTGAGATACCTGATAGTTGGAACCATAGACCATACATATTCAAACATACAATTGGAGCGATGCTACATCCCATCCAGAAATTGTAAGTGCCAAAAACCCCCACCAGTCCCCAGAACCCAAAACCCCCCTCCCACTTCAGCGTCCCCAACTCGCCAAAGCCATCCCAACCCATTATTACCCATCCCAAACCTAGAACAGAGAGAGCAAAGTACACATGGGGTTCACCCATTGGGGGCGTCAGAGAACTACTAACCCCCTAACGAGTAGGAGGTGGCCGAGCCAAGTGCTACTGTGCCTGAACTAGAGGCGCACCGTACATTGCAATAGGCAATATGCATAGACAGGGAATCAAAGAGCACCCACCTGCATAGAGAAGTGGGCAGTCATACATTGCACACACAAAAAAAAAACAACAAAAAAAACAACAAAAAAAAAAACATTACGCTTCTACAGAGCATGAGAAGGATTGCCCAAACATGCAAGTTATACATCAAAATTACTGGTCCTCAGTCCCAGATAACGTGGGAGAGTCATGGCGCCGTCTCTTCAAGTGTTTGGCATGATCCAACGCAGCCCTAGGATTGGTGAAAATCTTGTGGTCCCCGTCCGGTCCTATTTTTAAGCGGGCGGGATAGAGCATAGCGTAA
Source organism: Calotriton arnoldi (assembly GCA_963921515.1). Taxonomy (NCBI): domain Eukaryota; kingdom Metazoa; phylum Chordata; class Amphibia; order Caudata; family Salamandridae; genus Calotriton; species Calotriton arnoldi. Next base: position 1,937,007 of record CAWUFW010002679.1, on the reverse strand, counting down.
GGGACCCCTTCGGATTGCAGAAACTTTTTACAGCCCCAAACTCTCGCCTCGCCGCCTGCACCGCAACAGTAAAATCAGGGAAAAAGGAGAGTGTGTTCCCCTGGTGGTCAATTGTTCCTTTATCCCTTGCCATACGCAAGATGGCGTCGCGGTCCCTGTAGTTGAGAACCCTTGCGATGACAGGACGCGGCGGGGCACCAGGGGGCGGGCGAGCTGCGAGGAGCGGTGAGCCCGCTCGATAATAAACATGGGGGACAATTGTCCAGCGCCAAAAATATCCGTTATCAAAGTCTCAATGAAGGTCTCCATTTTACCCACATTCGTGGACTCTGGCAGCCCCGTGATTCGAAGGTTGTTCCGTCTGGAACGAGCTTCCAAATCTTCATTCTTGGATTGAATAAGGGCAAGAACCTTTTCCATGTTCAAGGTTTTACCTGCAATGTCGCTTAGGCCATCCTCCGCAGCAGACATTCTTTGTTCAACCTCCCCCATCCGTGCGTTTTGTTTTTCAAATTGGGACGACATGTGATCTAGACGCTGATTCACTGATGCCATTGAACCCTCTATGGACTGGAGACTCCGCTGCATGGCAAGGAGCGTGGTCTCGAGGGTAGAAGATCCACCATCCTGGGCATCAGCCTCGGAGTCCGACGCCGCCTTTTGCGAAGACTTAGAGGACTTGCGCGCCTCAAACGTGAGGCGAGGTTGAGACTTGTCAGTGCGACCCATATTCACCACAGGCAGAGGCGGCAGAGCTCCGAAAAGGAGATGGGAGGATGCAAGGGCCCCCGAGCATATGACCCTGCTCCGAGAAGCAGGAGTGCGTGAAGCGGAGGTACAAGGTGTCTCGCCTGGCTACATGCACCCGCCTACCTCGGCCATTGGAGAGGACCAACTGTGAGCACTGTGCAAGCGGTATGGCGACACCAGGACAACCGGGGGCCCCACAGCTCCAGCCCGCAAGGAGCTCCTTGGGCGAAGGGCTACCCGCAACCCCACAGCGAGATCACAAGCGCCTACAGTCCATTAGGCCCAAACAGTGAGAAGCGCCCAGAGAGAAATCGCGAATCAAGACGCAGGGGCCAAGTCCCAAGTGAGAGGATAGTCAGTGGGGCCTCAGGGGGGACCCAGTCGAGGCAGCAGGCAACGCGCAGCTTGTAGAAGGTGTCACCACTCAAGGGGAGACAGGGGGACACACACCAGCATTCCGATGAGAGCTTCACCAGTCGGGAGAGGTAAGTATCTGCAGCACTCGTCGCCTTGAATTCACCAATGCACAGGCAGCAAGCAGATGTCTATTAGGCAGATCACTCCCGTTGAACCATCAGCACGACCCCGACGGAGGTCCGCGGGCCCACAGAACCATGCAGCCACACAGTCAAGCGGCTCCTCCACGACCACCCGCGCACCCCAGTACCCGGCAGCAGCGCCCAGGCCGCAAACCGCACCAGGCCCGCGCCCGCCTCCACCAGCACGGGCCCCGCGCAGATCGCGCCCCACTCACCGCCTCCAGCACCAGGGGCACAAGGGCCGTCCTCCGCCGCCGTCCGCTCAGGTCCGTCAGGGCCGCACGCCGCCACACTTTGACAGGGCCCTCCGCTTCCAGGGGCCCGCGGCAGCGCCCACCCGTCCAGCGATCACCAGGAATCACCAGGGATCCACCATCCGCGCCCTCAGCGTCGCTAGCACCGAGCGTGCCGCCGCCGACTCCGTGGAAGGGCAAGGAGGTCCCCGCGCTCAGGGCCCCGCCGGCGCCGCCATGTTGAAGCCGGAGGGCTGCCGATTAGAGTGGCCAGGAACCCGCACCTGCGGGCGGCAAAGGCAATAAAATCCCCTCAGCCGATGCAGGGGGAGTTCAGCAACAGGAAGCGCCCCTTCATGCCGCAGGATTATGAGTAAGTCAGGCGGATAATTGGCGGATTAGGGCTCAGCCGGGCAGAGCCTCACACAGGTGCGGCCATCTTGCCTTGCGCCCTCTAGCGCCCCAGCCAGTGGAGACTTCGTAGGTGTTGGCTGATGTGTTCGTGTCGGGGGATGCCGAGGACGAGTCTGGCGGTGGTGTTCTGTACTGTCTGGAGTTTGCGGAGTAGGGACTTGTTGATGCCGGCGTAGAGTGCGTTTCCATATTCCAGTCTGCTGGTGATGATTGCGTGGGTGACTGTCTTCCTTGACTCAGGGGGATCCACTTGAAGGTCTTGCGGAGGATGCGGAGGGTGTTGAAGCAGCTGGAGGTGACGGCGTTGACCTGTCGGTTCATGGAGAGTGATGAGTCGAGTACGATGCCGAGGTTCTTGGCGTGGTCTGAGGGGGTAGGTGGGCTTCCAAGGGCGGTCGGCCACCAGGTGCTGTCCCATGCAGAAGGGGTGGTACCGAGGACGAGGACTTCTGTCTTCTCGGCATTGAGCTTCAGGCAGCTGTTGGTCATCCAGACTGCGACGTCTTGCATTCCTTTCTGGAAGTTGAGTTTGGCAGTGGTGGGGTCTTTGGTGAGGGAGAGGATGAGCTGGGTGTCGTCGGTGTAGGATACGATGTTGAGGCCGTGTTGTCGGACGATGGCTGCGAGGGGGCCATGTAAATGTTGAAGAGGGTGGGGCTCAGTGATGAACACTGTGGGACTCCGCAGGTGATTTTCGTGGGGTCGGAGAGGAAGGGTTGGAGTCTGATCCTTTGGCTTCTTCCGGTGAGGAATGATCGGATCCAGTCCAGGGCTGTTCCTTGTATGCCTGCGTTGTGTAGTCTGACGACTAGTGTGCGATGGGAGACGGTGTCGAAGGCCACTGATAGGTCGAGTAGGATGAGGGCTGCGGAGTGGCCTTGGTCCAGGAGGGTGCGGATGTCGTCTGTGGCGGCGAGTAGGGCGGTCTCTGTGCTGTGGTTGCTTCGGAATCCAGATTGGGACGGGTCGAGGACGGCGTTCTCTTCAATGAATCGTGTCAGTTTCCTGTTGACTGTTTTCTCTGCAACTTTGGCTGCGAAGGGGAGGAGCGAGATGGGCCGATAGTTCTTGAGGTCGGTGGGGTCAGCTGTGGGCTTCTTGAGCAGGGGTCTGACTTCTGCGCGCTTCCAGTCGTCTGAGAAGGTGCCTGTTTTGAAAGTGGTGTTGATGGTGCGTTGTAGTTTGGGTGCGATGGCGGCCACAGCTCTGTGGTAGATGTGAGGGGGGCAGGGGTCGGTGGGGGCCCCCCGAGTGGATGCATTTCATGGTCGAGGCGGTTTCTTCGGCCGTGATCGGTGTCCAGTTGGACATGGTGGGCTGGCTGGTGTTTCTGGGGGGTGGGGGGCCGTCTGTGGCGCCTGGTGGATGGTCGATGAAGTTGTCATAGGGGTTTTTGATCTTGAGGTGGAAATAGGTTCCAAGCTTGTCGCAGAGGTCTTGGGATGGGGTGATGTCTGTGGCTTCGCTGCGTGGGTTGGTGAATTCTTGAATGACACTGAAAAGTTCCTTGGAGTTGGTGGAGTTGGCCAGGATTTTGTTGTGGATGAAGTTCCTTTTGGTGGCTCTGATCTGGTTGTGGTAGTCCGTCATGGCGTCCTTGTAGGTGGTGTGGTTTTCGGTTGTCTTGGTGTTTCCCCAGTTCTTCTCCAGGTGTCTGCAGGTGCATCTGGGTTCTTGGAGAGCGGTTGTGAACCAGGCGGCTTTCCTGGAGCGTTGTCTGTCGGGGTTGTGTAGAGGGGCGAGCTCATCTGCGCAGTTGGAGATCCAGGTGTGGAGTTCTCTGGCTGCGTCGTTTGCGCTGTTTGCGTCGGGTGCCCAGGTGTGGTTGTCTCGGCTGAGGGTGGAGTTAAGATGCTCGTCGGTAACCTTGCTCCAGTTCCTTCGTGGTGGACGTGGGGCTGGTTTGCGTGCCTTGGGTTTGTTGATGGCGAAGTGTACGCAGTTGTGGTCGGTCCATGGCGGCTGCGTTGTGTGGCTGAAATGGATGCTGTTTCGTGCCGCGAATATGGGGTCGAGGGTGTGTCCTGCTCTGTGGGTCGGTGTGTTGACGAGTTGTTTAAGTCCGATGCTGGCGAGGTTGTCACGAAGGATAGTGGAGTTGGGGTCACTGGGGTTGTCGAGGTGGAAGTTCAGGTCTCCAATGAGTATGTAGTTTGTTGAGGCGATCGCATGGGGTGCGATGAAGTCGGTGATGGTGGTGGCAAAGGGTGTTCGGGGGCCGGGGGGGTCTCTCCTTCCTTGTGCCCGGCGCTGCTCTTCACCTACTCAGTCTCCTTCCTTATGCTTCATGCTCCTCCACAACTAACAATTCCAATCCAATCCGCATAATTCCACTACACACCACCTAATACATCCATAACACATGGGTAAAAGACATTGCCATTTACAACGCCAAAAGCTCGAAATCAAGCAAATGCGAGACCTATTGCATTTCCAATGCTTGTTAAGTTGGTGAGCTCTATTTAAGTTGGTGAGCACTATTTTGTTTAATGAATAATGGGGACAATGGCGTCTGCTTCTTCTATTTGCAGCGCGCCCACACAGCACTCGTGGGACAATGGCGGCTTCTTGTATGGAGCGCTATGCGCGCTTTCACTTTAAAAGTGGCTGCCCCCACCCTACCTCCCCACACAGCACTCGCTGGACAATGGAACGCGGAGCCCACTTCAGGGACACCGCACTCTGCTTCAGTTTTTTTTGTTTTTTTACTTAAATGCTGGGCGCGGCACCCTCTTCAGGGACACCGTGCTCAGTTTTAGCTTTTTTATTTTTTTATTTTAAATGCAGAGTGCAGCGTCCGCGTCAGGGACACTGCGTTCTGTTTTAGCTTTTTTTTTTTTTACTTAAATGCTGAGCGCGGCGACCGCTTGAGGGACACTGCGCTCTGTTTTTAACTTTTTTTTTACTTTAATGCTAAGGGGCGGCGCCCGCTTCAGAGACAGCGCGCTCTGTCTCAGCTTTATTTTTTTTACTTTAATGCGGAGTGCGGCTCCCACTTCAGGGACACATTGCTCTGTTTCAGCTTTTTTTTTCACTTTAAACTTTAATGTGGAGCGCGGCGCCCACTTCAGGGACACCACGCTTTCTGTAATGCAATAGGTCTCTCATTTGCCAAACTTTTACCTATTGGTATTGTAAATGACTGCCTTTTATTATTCCAGGTTTTTTAAAACCAAAAATAAAAGGCATTGTCATTTACAATGGCAATAGCTCAAAATCTCACAAATGCGAGACCTATTGCACTGCAAATACTTGTTTGGTTGACTGTTGGGTTTATATTGTAATAAAACGAATTTAAAGAAATAAAAAAAAAATATGCCTTGCCTCAGGACAGAAGCTGCTTGCAGAGCTGCCAAGTTGTTAGTTAATTCGTCTGCGAAATTTCCATTTGTGAAAGCTTAAAAAGTCTTAGAAATCAAGCTTTTGCTAACATGAACTGTGTTTACATTGTCTTCCATCTTGAATGTTGTTGTAGTACACCACGTGATGATTATTATTGATGTTTCCTTGTTCTAAATAAAGAATTGTGAGCTTCCCACTAAAAGAGGGTGAGTGTTCTGCTGGAGCTTGAACCCACTCAAACATTTATCTCCAGATCGATGGTCGTGATAGCAGCGTTAGAGGTAAAGGGAGAACAATGATCACTTGTTAAAATCTCAATAGAGTGTAACCAATGTGGTCACACAATGATCCACCCAACAATCTGAGTTTAGTAGGGTTTTATTGTAAATTTAGGAACAAATCGATATAGACCAACCTCAGCATTATCTTATCGAAATACAGGACGAATGAGATTTACTCTTTATAATGCAAACCAGACAACTAACTCTATGATGGCGATGCAGATAATCAGGAAAAAGAATTGAGTATTAAACTGCATCAAATGGTTCTCGAAAGTAGGCATGAGCAAGCTATCTCTCCCTACACTATGTGAAAAGGGTAACTGTAGGAAGCTGGCTCTGTATATACTATACCAAAGTAAGGTAGAGCGTGCACAGAGTCCAGTGGATCCCCAGAGGTATAGCAGAGTGTGCTTCACCTCGCCTCCCCCACCTGAGGTGTGAGGTTGGCAAAGGTAGACACACCTCTCTTCCTAACTTGGTTTTCCTGCCGATTCTCCCACCCAAAGTAGGGGTCAGAACCAGTGGGAGCCAGTTGCTGGGGACAGCAAATGGCAGGGTCAGCTAACAAAGGCGGCAGTCCTTTGAAGCTTCCCCTTCGTGGACCCAGCCCTGGTGGGGGAGGCATGACACCTGAGCTTTGTTTCTGTACCCAGAGAGTGGAGGCTTACTACCCAGGTGTCCAGAAACCAGTCTGGTGGTGGCAAATGGTGGGTAGCCCTTCAGGAACCACACCAGGGCTGGTTGTTTTTTAGGGGGCATCTCTAAGATGCCCTCTGAGTGCATTTTACATTAAAACCCACACTGGCATCAGTGTGGGTTTAATGTGTTGAGAGGTTTGCTCCCAATCTTCCCAGGTTTCAGTGTCAACCAGATGCTGTGTTTTTTTTTACAGAGACCTAGCTTAATGAGGGATTGGCGCCAGATGTAGTGGCGACTCTTCCACCCAATTATACCATAGTCAGGAAGGGTAGGCAACATAGGACAGGCGGTGAAGTGGCCATTGTATTACAAAATACTCTTCAATGTAAAATTGAATATTTCCCTGCACCCACCTGCGAAGCAATACTTTTTGCCCTCTCACTAACACCTAATTTCATGTTCTCTGGTGATTTTGTGTATCACTCCCCTGGCCAAGCTGGGAACTGGTGTCTCACCTTCCCAGATTTAGTTGCTCCTCATATTCTAAAATCAGCCAATTTTACAATCTTGGGTGATATTAACCTTCACTTGGATGATCCCAAATCCTCCAAAAGCTCCTCCTTTATTGAGGATCTTGGGGCCTTCAACTTGAAATTGTGTAATCATAGTCCCACGCATGTTGCAGGACATCTGTTGGACCCAATCTTCTCTAATCTGTCTGACTTGGTTATCGCTCCCTCTTGCCCTCTACTTTAGTCTGACCACTTTGCAGTGCCTTTCACACTGAGAATTGCATCTTCCTTCATGCCCTCTTATCCGCTTCTAAGGCAAAAACCAGGAGCTGGTCTAAGCTGAACGTTCCGGCTTTCAATAATGTACTTCACAACACCAGACCTTAAACAACTGTTGATCCTAGATCATAATCACAACAATCACTGGCTTATGGGGGCCGTGGATAAATGCTTACCAGCCACTGTAAAAATTTCTGGCTGGTCTTTGCCTCCCGCTCCTTGGTTTAATAAAACACTAAAATCTGAGAAAAAACAATGCAAGTTCCTTGAAAGGCTTTGGAGAAAATCCTATACAGAAGCCTCCAAAACTAATTACAAAGCAGCACAAAAAAAATATCACAGGCTTTGTAAATCTGCTCGAGCTGACTTCTACTCCAACAAAAGTTTAGGTGCCCAAAACTGTGCAAAAACACTTTTTAAGGTGAAGGAATTATCTGACCCCTGTAAGTCGTCAGCTTCTCCCCCTCTTTCCCACGCTCACTGTGAGGAACTTGCCCTCTTTTTCACTAAAAAAGTTGAAAATATTCATTCCCAATTGGCCAGTGACCATTCACAGAGAGTACAATCGATCGATGTCGAGATATTGGCAGTCACTCAGAATTTCTTGCCTGCTGATGGATTTAGCCCTCAGCCTATTGCTAGCCATTCATCTTAACTTAACACTTGGCTCCCTCTGGAAATTACATCTTTTAATTGTATTCTCCAGTCCACTAAATCAGGTTCCCTGCTAGATCATCTCCCCCCCCCCCCATTTGCTCCATCAGCTGGATCCCAGCTTACTATCCATGATTATGGACCTTCTTAATGTTTCTCTGAATGAAGGGGTGGTTCTCAGAAGTGGAAACACGCAATGGTCCTTCCCCTATTAAAAAAAGCGAATCTTGACCCCACTAATTTGTTCAATTTTTATCCTATTTCTTTGCTGCCCATCTTTTATAAAATTCTGGAGAAACATGTTAACGGCCAGCTTACCTCTTTTGTGGAAACCCAGAACTTCCTTCATCCTTCTCAGTCCATCTTTAGGGCAGATTACTCAACGGAATCCACCCTTTTGGGGGTAACCAAGTTGCTAAGGCAGCGCCTTGATGAGGGAGAAACAGCGGCACTCATCCTATTAGATCTTAGCGCTGCCTTTGACACTGTGTCTCATCCCATCCTTCTGGATGGGTTGATGGCACTCGGTCTTGATGGTGTGGCCCTGGAGTGGTTCCGCTCCTTTCGTAAGGACCAATACTTTCAGGTCTTTTCTTTATCTGCCAAGTTCAATTCCCAAGCCCTTTCTTCTGGAGTTCCACAGGGCTTGGTGCTGAGTCCAATGTTATTCCATATCTACATCCGTACGCTAGCAGAGGTGGTGGAAACCTGCGGGCTGTCTCTTTTTTCCTATGCTGATGACACCCAGATTATCTTCTCTTTGTCATCTGTGCAGGGGTCTTCTGATCTTAGTTTGGGTTTGAGGAAGATTTCCTTCTGGATGCATAACAACCTACTCAACATGGACAAAACAGAAGTCATGATTTTGGGCAAGAGGCCCGATCATTAGGGACCTCGTCATTGGCTTGTCGGTTTAGGTGTTCCACCTACACCTTCTAACAAGGTTAAGAACCTGGGCTTCATTGTGGAGGAATCATTATCTATGTAACCACAAGTGGCTAAGGTGTCGGCTACTTGCTTTGCGGTACTTAAATGGCTTAAAGAAATCCTTTGGCTGATCCCCTTTTCGGCACAAAGGACCGATTGGATTATTACAATGTGTTATACCTGGGAGCCGATAAATCAACTATCCATGGATTGCAGCTTGTGCAGAATGCGGCCGCTAAGCTTCTTTATCGATTACCCAAATTTGCCTCAGTTTCTAACCTTCACCATGAGCTGCACTGGCTTACTGTCTCAAATCGCATTAAGTTTAAAGGTTTATGCTACATGTTCAAGGCAAAAGCCAGAGTTGATCCCAAATACATTATGGACTTGGTCCATCCATACCACCCATCCCGCACTTTGAGATCTTCCCAACTGACCCGGTTTATTGTACCACGATTTCGCCATTCCCGTATGAAAGGCCATTTCTTTGCCTATCTAGGCCCTCAACTCTAGAACTTCCTTCCAGTTTCTTTGAGGAACTGTGTGTCTCTTTCCGCCTTTTGTAGGGGTGTAAAGACCTGGCTTTTCTAGCCCACTTACTTAGCTGTCCGCATTCCCCCTACTCTGCCATGCACCGGGAAACCCCTTGGGGTAGCTGTGCGCATTATATGTTTTTAATAATAATAATTTTTAAATAATAATAATAAAGCCATTATGGAGCTGTGGCAGTCATAATGACCAACTCCCAGACCACATACTCTCTATGACTTTACTGCACTTACTGTCTAAGAATGGACTTAGACACTGTAGGAGTACAGCGCTCATGCACCTGTACCCTCACAAGTGGTATAGTGCACCCAGCTAGAGGGGTGGCTTACCTATGCCATAAGCAGTGGATTGTAGGCATGGCTCACAGAGATATGTGCCATGTTGACTCTTCACTTTTCTCTGCACCCAAACATGCAGCCTGCAATGGCAGTGTGTGGATGTTAAGGTGCAGGGTCTCTAAGAGTGGCACAATAGTTGCTGCAGCCCTCAGAGGCCTTCTCTGGTCACAGTGCCCTTGCTACCGATGGTACCTTGTACAAGGGGCTTACCTGCGGCCAGAGATGTGCTAATTGTGGATACAGAGGTCCAGTTTTGGGGAAGAACTCAGGCCCTGGGAACCTGATTGTCAGGGACTCGGGGCATGTCCAGTTAAAGTGCACCAAGTGTCAGGCAAAAAGTGGGGGGTAACCATGCAAAAAGGGGCACTTTCCTACAGTAACCCTAAACTTTAAAGCCATTTAGTAAAGGTGAAATTAGAAAGGTTTTTATTAAAGAGCCCACACACCCTCACTTCATCAAATGGCAGTGCGTTAAAAAATCTCTGGCAAAGAGCCCCTTCGCAGGTGCCTGAGAAGCTTGCCCAGTGATGAAGCATGACACCCATTTGTGTGAGGACTTTTGTTCCTACAGGAGCATATTCATGCTCTAATAAACCGTACACACACTCTTTAGTAGGAACTGCATATTCTTGTTGTATCATGAAATCAGAAACGTGTCAGTTGTTGGAGTCTTCAGTAGAAAGCACTCCAACCATGGGTCAAGTAGCATAAAACCACACAAGTAGATGCATAGATCTGCTCCCTGTGAAGTCCTAAGATGTCTCTCCTGTCCCTCACTACGTTTCAGCATAAAATATCAATTTCATTCAGGGTAGATAATCCCACGTGACTCTTGCTAGCAAATTTACATGGCTCCGGCACAACTGAATACTTGCACCACCGTTCCCACGTCGATAAGTTGCAACTTCATTTGTCCTTGGTCATTCCTCTCAACCTCCATGAGAACTCGCCTCCTCGCTTGTTACCACGCTACTCCTTGCCAACTTCGTCTTCTCATACCTTGATATCTAATTAAAACAAAACCCTTCGTTGCTAACTAATGAAGCTTTTTCCATACCTGCAGTGAAAACAAAAATAAAAGCAAATGCATTCTGCATTGAAGGTTAAATATGAATTACATGCAAGATATTAAATGTGATCTTGAACTGAACTAGTTTCTCGAGGCCCAATCTAGTCAACTTTAGCAGTGCACAGGGTTACAGAATACATGCACATTTCTACACACATAATAAATGCAGCTTCTTAATACATGAATAAATTGTAAAGAATTACGAAGATGTCATTCTAAATGCACCTGCATAAAAATTATTCTTGTTACAGATAGAAATAAATGTTTAAACATTAGTCTACACATACACATTCTATTTCATTAACCTCACAATGGGACACATTTTATGTTAACTTCTCATGTCACATTTAATATATAAACGTTACACAGACCTTTATTATTCACGTTCTATACACAAATTCTTCACATGGAGTACTTTAAATATGCAATTCTCCGTTGTGAGAAATCCCGGGAGGAAGAACACAAGAGGAAGAGCAACACCTACCTTTAGTGGGCTATTGGGCACAGGAAAACAGAAACCAAGGCGAAAAACTAAGGAAGGACTTTCGTTGTCCCTCACAGAACGGGAAGCGAGGCATCACAGACGACACAGGCCAATTGCAGGACGCCAGAGGAGGAGAAAAGCCAGTCACCAATCCAGGCGAGGAGGACGATCAAGGAGGTGGACAGGACCAACAGGAAGACGTGCCGATCCAGCCACGGGACGCGGAGACCGTGAAGCCGAGGTCTGTGTGGCCGGGAGACGCCGCAGAGGAGTGTCCGGAAGACGAGGGTCCCAACGAAAGCCAAGAAGCTTGGTACGAGGACTGGTGGACGCCCTCGGAGGAGACAAGATTACCCGTCGCAACTCAGGAGAGTTGCGGCAGACGCGGTACGTGAGCAGGGGAGAAGGGCAGCAAAAGGGTGCGATTAGGTAGGATACTTCTGTTCTCCCTTTTCTTTTCGTTTGTCCTTGTTTTTCTCCTTTTTTGCTCCTTCCCCTTTTCTCCGGGGTTCATGGGAAAAGGGAGGGTATAGACCAGGGAAAAGTGACCTGTTTTATTTTATTTTCTTTCTGTTGTTTGTTTGTGCCTCCGTCTTCACTTTCGCACAGCCGTTCTTTAGACTGCGGTGACTGGTAGAAAATAGGTAAGCAGTACACCCAGTATAAAGAAGGGTATAAAGGAGTTCTGGCTCTATTTTCCTATTGCCTGTATACCGTAACTGTACTCCCTAAAAGAGAAACTAGAGAGTGTGCCTACTACTACTCGGTTCACCCTAAAACTCGACCACTTCACCCTGAAATACAGGGCACATGATCTCCACTACGCCTCACTTCGTTTGGGTTTGGTGAAGGGACCGATCCTGCATCATGCCGGGAAAGAATCTCATACTTACCGCCACCTTTGTATCTGTTTGTCTTCCATTTGAGCCTCCGAGCTGTCCCCGTCCCGAGGAAAGACGGAGATCAGCGACACCAACCTAGGAAGAGAAGATTTAAAACTCTGTAAAAAGGACTAAGAGAATGTTATGCCAGACAAATAGTATCCAACTCCCCCATTAAATAAATTTGTTCATTATTAAAAAGCTTGTGCAGCCTCCTTGCTTCTGTTTCCGCCCGTCCCTTCCACATCCGTTCACCTTAGTAACATTAATCACACAGAATATATTCGAGTGCTAACTACTCATGATTATGATGCACTCCTACAGTATCACAGATGGGATCAAAATTACATTTCTCCAGTTCTAAGAGACTTCTCACCACGGTTTACCTAACAAAGGACATCCCAACTGTCACAGACTATCGCTTGAACAACTTATCAACTACAGTGCTGGAATAAACTGTGAGAATGACTGAATTCAGTGTAATAGTATTATGAGAGAATCTTCAAATGTATTTTATAGTAAAATATTTCTTCCTGCTTGGTCCTCATTGGTGCATATCTTGAGAACCATTTACTCGTGTAGTAATGTATGAAAACCTTTGTTTAAAGCGCTATAAAAAGACTTATTCTCCTCTGTAATATGCAACCCCATTTCCCATTCTTGCAAGGCGAATCAATGGCGGATTTTTCATTGAACTTTACTGAGTTCTTTGTACCTGTGATTTGTGCACTTTGCTGCCATCCTTATTAATAAATTAGTCCATGTATTTTTCCTATTAATTCACTAAACCTTTAAAACCTTGACCTGTGTCTGTCATTCTTACTGAGAGTGGTACAGTTCTGATTCTTGATTTGGGCTTACTTGAAAGAAAGCCGGGTCCAATCGGGGGGCACCAAAGTCCGTATAGGGACTACACCGCTCTCGGTTCAAGCCGTAAGCATCTCCCTTGGTAAGATTATGAAAGACATCATGGCACGCTCACACATCCTTTCATTCTGCCTCTGTGCGACATGTATGTATGAGCCTATGCATGGCACTTTCTATCAAACTGAAAAAAGTGTTTATGTCCGTCATATTGTTTATTTGCTAAACTACCTCTGTTGTATCACTTGAATTGCCTAAGTTGTAATACGCCAAACACGCTTCACTATTGCACGGAAAACAATGCCATTTAGTGATGACTTCCTTAACCAACATAAACACACTGGGCAACTCAGCTACTCTATGGAACATGCTGGTTTTGGTTACTTGGCAGAGCCAGAAATGAGTATTTCCCATCCAACAAGCACACCCTAAAATTGCTCGTTCACTGAGGTCCACATTCACACAGGGGGCATCTTCTATCCAACTCTGCATCGACATACATTTTCAATGTGACACGTGCAACAGGTATGCCCAGACTTGCTCACTGTGCCATAGGATCCTAAGCGCACCCCACTGATGAGGCCCAGCAACGCTCTCATCTTTCTTGTTTTTTTTTTGTATTTCCATTCAGAGGTGAGGGGCTTACACTGTGATTGAGGTGGGAACAATGAGAGAACATCCTAGCCGCTTTGGAGATCTGTGGTAAAGGCACGTCTTAGCAGACATTGCAGATAAGACTGCCAACAATTAAAATGATTTTTGTCATGAACAATAAATAACTATCCAGACACAGGAGTTCCAAAATATATTCCCGTCTCCATGCGGTTAGCACAACACACAGACTCACATTCAGACATACAGGATGGACGTGCCTTCTCCATCCATGTCCCACATGGATGTAACAGAGGAATCAATTGAAAGGAACGGTCAGTCCATTTGAAGAGAAGAAGCTCACAGGCAACTCCTACACAGGGCAACGTGTGCAATAGCCTGCTCCTTTGGCTAGCGCCATTTGCTGCCACCAATGCCAGTTCTTGTCATTCCTGTCAGATAACTGTGGGGGGTGCACTTGGTGTGTTTCTTCAAACCACAGAGCCTTGCACAGGGACTCAAGTCATTTCACAGGAGGCCCTCTCTGTGAGTGTCTTGTGACGCGGCACGCTGAAAGGGGCAAATGTTCTTCCATGCCATGGTACATTCTTGTTCTCACAACTCTGACTGTTCTACTGACATCCATTCAGTTTCAAATACGAGAAGGCAAGGCTGTTTCAGATTAGCCTCGATATAAGGGTTGGAGCAGCCTTTCTCAATTCTCTGTACAGGATACATCTGAATGCTGAGTCTTCTTTGAAGGCTTTGATCTGGAGGGAACATCAAGGAAATAATAAAGACCTAAGGAATGCCCCGTGCCGCTACCTGCAAGACTTACTGAAACTGTTTAAAACCAGGTGACAATGGGAGACAGAACATTTGTCTTATTGGGCCAAGTTAACAAGGATTACATGCTGGGCCCTGAGGAGCTCCTTAGAAGTGAGGAATTATAAGAGTAATTGGTATTCTTGTCCCAATTCTTCCAATAATCGCTATTTGTTCTCAGTATTTCATTTGAAAACTCCAGATGCATTTAGCAGATGCAGTCTCCAGGTGAAACACCACAGATCCAAGGAACTATCGTGGATCTAGTAATCCTGATTGGACCAGTAACTTCCATTAACCAGGTAAGGAGGAACAGGGAGAGGAAAAAAAGAAGCTGAAATTGAGAAGGTGGTGATGGAGGAAGTGGCACAAGTACCAGAAAGGGCCCTGGCAAACCAATGATGCTGGCAAACAGCAGTCATTGCTGTTTTTGTACAGTATATTATATGGAATTTTCTTGAACAGTTTGAATCTGAACTTTGTCTCACACCAAAAGATAAGGAGTTGAGATCACTGTGGGTTAGATGTACTAAGGCTTTTTGCGGTCGCAAAGGGTCCACTTCGCATAATTGGAAGTTTGCGCCCGCAAAATGGTCTTTTGGTGTGTACAAAACACAAAATGCGATTCAGTAACACGTTACCGAATTGCAATTTGGGTTTGCTACAACATACCAAATCAGCATTTGATAGGGGCTTGTTTATGGTGTCACTTCCAAATAGCAATTCGGAATTGAATGCATTAATGTTTTACTACCAAAAGTTGGTCACAAAATATGAATATTCTACCAAATACACAAAAGTACTGGTAATCCGTTTAGGGGACCCATTCTGTTAAGAAGAACATATTTTAAGACTAGGCAGTAGTCCCATGGGCCACTGGCTAGTTTTAAAAAATGTTTGTAAACTTTTATTTTTTTTACCACATCCAGTTTTCCTTTAAGGAAACCAGGCTGCATTAAAAAAATTGCTTTATTTAAAAGCAATCCCAGACAGGGTGGTCTGCTGACCCCAGCAGACCACCATCAATCCTTGTGATAAAAGCGAATCGTAGTGGGTCACAATTTGTGACCTACTACATTCATATTCATGAGGTATATCGAATTGCAACCCACTACGATTCAGTATTTTGCAATCTGACCTATTAGTATATAGACCCGTTCACAAAATGCCCCGCTTGTCACAAAAATACTGGTTGCAAATTGCGACCAATATTGTGGAGCCAGTGTTTGGTGCATCTGGCCCTGAATCCCTTGAGTGCTAAAGAAACAGCCACCAAATTGAGTCTATGAATCGGCACCTCTGTTCTGTTTGCTGATCTTAACTCTTGAATTAATCTGATTTATTATGATCCTGGGTTCCAGAATACTTTTGTGATAGATTCACAGAGCTTTGAAGTTGATCCATGGTGCAACAACATGTTGGGTGTAAATGACCTCTCTGGCAAAAATAACGGAAGTCAATAGTTAGTTTAGGGTATGGCCAGAATCCTTCTGCTTCATGTTTTTGAGTTCTGAAACCAGAAAGCCAGGGGTTTTTTTTAAACACACATTTTATTGATACCATCAGCATCTCTGACAAGCCAATGCTGCATTAGTTCAGGTGTTATTTTTACGTTACATAACAAGTGAGCAAACAACAGTAGTCGGACAACTCACGCCCTACCCCTCCCTCTGTGAGCCCACCCCCCAAAATAATTCGGATCACGAGGAACCCTCATGAGAGTCTCTGCCGTCTGTTCACCCTCTATAATTTCTGATTTCCTCATCACGATGATCAAACCCAGACCGTAGTGGCTCCAAGCATAGCCCCCTGTAATCAGCCCACACCTGCCAAATTTTGTTGTATTTCCAGGGTCAACCCTGGGCCACATACACCAATCTCGCCATCCCCATGCAGTGATCTAGCCCCTTTTTTCCACTCCCCACTGATGGAGGAGTCTTGGCTTTCCAGTGTTCAGCTACTTCCTGTTTGGCAACTAACAGCCCTAGTTGAAGTAATGCCCATTTATATCTGTTCTTGTATATGTCTTCACTTGTGTGGTGTAGAACCAGCTTTGGATCCATCGAGATCCTCCAGCCCAGGACCAAGCCTTGGCAGGAGAGGACACTCATCCAGAACGAGGCCAACCTGTTGCACCCCCAGACCATATGTATGAAGTCACCCTTGGCAGCATGACATCGGCGGCAAGAGGGGGATGCGATCACCCCCATCCTCCACAACCTCCATCTGGTAAGGTATACGCTGTGGAGGTAGTTTAACTGTATCAAATGGAATCTAGCCACTATTAACGAGCTCCGGGAGACCCCCTTGCCTCCATCCACTATTACTCCATAAGTTCTCCTACATCAGTCTCCCAAACAGTGCACAGTGCACTAATGGGGTTGGGCTGGTTGAGAAGCAATGGACGGTTAACCTTCGCCATTTTGTTGTCTCCGAACTCTCCCATCAGTAATTTGCCTTCCAATGGGTTAAATTCAGGGAGATCCTCCAATGCTGCAATATAGGATGTTAAAGCATGCCGGAGCTGTAGATAGTGATAAAATTGCATCCGGTGTAGGGCGTATTGGGCTTGAAGTGTTTGGAATGATTTAAGGGTAGCCCCTTCCATCACCTACCCCAGGGTAGTGATCCCAATTAGATCCCATTGTCTAAACCCTTCCAGTACCGCCACTTGACTCAGTCAGCCCCCCACCACAAAGATGCCTCTTCTATAAGTCTATCCTCACACCCCACATGTGTCAGGGAGGACTTCCATATCTTCACTACTACCGTGGTCACCGACAGGAGTGTCAGGCCCCTCTCCCCCGTATAGAAGGAAATGGAACAGAATGCCCCCCAGGATGTATTTCTCTAATACATATGCCGGGCCCCACTAGGTATTGCTCCACCACTCATTGACAACCAATAAGTGTGATGCATTGTAGTAGGCTTTGACATTGGCAGTCGTAGTTCCCCCAAGGTACGTTGATTGATAACATTTGGCTTGAACAATGCAAGGAAACCCCTGATTTCACAGGAAGCTGTGCAGCATGGAGTTCAATTTGTGAAAGAAGGAGCAGAGGATCTCATAGGGGTGAATTTGTGGCTGATATATAGATCTCAGCAGTGACAGGGGCAGTGGGGACCAAGTTTTGATATGCAAAGCGAGCCGCTCCATGAGTTGTTGAATGTTATGCTCCCAGGCTGTTTTTGCATCCAATGTGATGTACACCTCTAGATAGCGGAAATGCTTGTGAACCACCTAAAGATCCACTACCCATCGAAAGTCTTGGGGGTAAGTATTAGCCGGTCACTTCCCACCCTCACTGTCACGGTAAAATCAGTGTATAATAACCGGATGTAGAAAACAAATTTAGCCCCAAAATTCAACCGTTGTAACAGGGCAAACAGATAGACCCAGGACACTGAGTAGAAGACCTTTTCCATAACAGCAAGGAACATTGCCGCTGGGTGACCCAGGGTCCCTGCCAGAGCAAAAGCTTTGTGGAGGTGTCTGATATTGTGTCTAGTGGTTCTTTGGAGCGTAAATCCCGACGATCCGGGTGGACCAACGTGGTGACCACCTTCAGGGGCCTATTGGCCAATGTCTTTGCTATTATTTTAACATCTAGGTTAATCAGAAATATGGGACAATAAGATGAGCACTTGTCCGGGGCCTTTCCAGGTTTGGGGATAACCACAATTTCAGCCTTATAAAAATCCGGCGGGAGGTAGCCAACCTCCATGGCTTCCCACAGGGTCTTGACCAAGGCATCCTTCAACATGTACATGTATTTTTTCTTAATTCGGCCTAGAGGCCTTCTGGGCCTGGTTGGAGCTGAGCCAGATATTGCAACAGCTCCTCAGCAGTGAGGTCTCCCTCCAAAGAGGCCCGTTCACTTTCAGAGAGACTCGGGAAGGGGAGGTCAAGGACTAACTCCTCAATAAACTCCATTGATAAAGTGATTTGCCAGGCATACAGGCAATGATAATTTGAGGCAGATTGTTGGGCAATCAGTCAGAGATCAGTGATTTTCCCAGCGGTTCAATCTGTAAGATTTTTATTTCTATATTAGCATTTCAAAAGTATGGCTGTATATGTATCTTTGCATGATTAAAACGTTGCACATTTGTTCCAGCAAAGTACCGTACGGTCTACATATTGCTGATTACAGATCCAGTCCTACGCATGTCAAAATAGGGCAACAAATATACAAGTAATGCAACAGTCATCATGGTTCGATCCATAAGATGTGGGATCAGAGGGTGATGTTGAATATTAGAACACAGTCTATGAAGTAATGAGCTGGATTTGTCCCCCCACTGATAAATACGGCTTCGGGAGGCGAGTTAAATCCTCTTTGCCTCGTCTGTATGGACCTGGCAGAGAAGCTGTGGGCATGTTTCAATTCCCGACGGGCCAATTGGTCTGAATCCCGCCGGCTCTGCCTTGCTCAGGGACCTACACATAGAGCAGCCTTGAACGAAGTGTGACTACAGGCGTCCCTTCCCCCCGATTTGGACTCATGGTGCCTCATCAGGGCTAGCAACATATTTTCAGAAAACATCGCCGACTGGGTGCTGTATGTAGCGGTATTTACTGTTTGATTTAAAATGAGCATGCAGTGAACTACGTGCCAGCAGGAGTGGTTTCAGGGAGTACTTTTCCTTGGTCCTGAAGACTAGCTATGGGGTAGGGCTAGAAACATGTCGACCAGTGAGACTCAGGAACATTACCCCTTGGAGTCTCCATTTTCCTCATTTTTTAACCATACCGGACAGGGGTCCAAATAAATAGTAGTTTTACCTACTAGCTAGGTAATTTTAATCTCTCAAAAACAACCCCCCCCCCCACTCCAACCTTTTTCATCTGGATTAGCCAAAGACCATCAGTAATCGCAAGTATCCGTAGATCGCAGCACGCCCCATTCTGCAGAGGGACGATGATGAAGCATGCCACCAAGGGGTAACCCTGGTGGGTGAGGGTTATTTAAAGGAAATTTTCTACCTTCCAGAACTCCTGAAGGGGAAGAAAATTAGTCGTCTAAGGACGGAGTGACTCTTTGTGTCCCTCCTACCTCTTCTTCCTCCTCTCTTTGATATTTCAACAAAAATCAAGACCAGAGGTACAGAAATGACTGGTCCTTGATGATTGATCACAACCTTCATTCCTCAAATGCATCAACTGCATTGGAGATTCTGAAGCTGAGGCACTTGTAGTGTGTAAGTCCTACGTGAGTTGATAATGTAAGACCTAGACGTTATTGGTGGTAACCAGTATTAAGATCGATCTTAGATAACAACTGCTAACCATTCGCCTCAGAGACAAATTATCCACAGTGGTAGTTATTGCCTATCCCTTTTGTTCGCCCTGTTTGTCAGGTGCATGTTCACTGAGATACCATCCTCACTTGAATGTGTAGGCTTTTGGGTGACAACTGACAGGAATACCCAGTGTGTGGGACCCTTCACATGCTCCATGGCCCCAGTATGCTTCAGTTTGTCCGGTTCTGTTATGCTGCAGCCCTTCCGCTCCCTAGTTGGTAGGTTCTGCTGCCGTCTCAAACTCCTTCATGTCACTCTCCGGTTTCACACACACTGTTTACGTGGCAGACACACTGAGCAGATCTGTGCCTTGATCCTGGTTGACAGATGACTCGCATGTAAAAAAAAAAACCTCCTTTAGGCTGTGCTATTGCCTCCCTTGTTGTGACTGGACAGCCAACAGCCTCCTCAGTTCTCTGTAGTGCTGCCAGCATAAGATGCCCCCGGGTGGCTGAGGAGTGTATATATGTATTTATGCGTGTATGTGTGTTGGTGTTTGTAGTGTGTGACATAGCTCAAGAGCAACTGAAAAGGGGCCCCTGAGAAGATACATTTATTCGCTGAAGGTCAAGGGTAGACTGTTGGGGCGGGGTAGATCGCATTGAAGTGTCTTCAGCTTTTTTCTGAATTGTTGGACAGTTGGTGCTGAAATGCTCTCAATAGGGATTATGTTCCAAATTCAGGCCTGCCTTCTGTTTTTTCCTTTTTGCAATTCTTTGTCTTGATTTGTCCCATAGATATGTCTAGTTTGTTTGATAGATAAGCTAATGTTTGATAGGTAAGCTTAGGCCATATTGTTGAAGGCTTTATAAGTGATGCAGCTCATCTTGAAGATAATCCAGGCTGGAAGGGGGAGTTGGGGTAGTGTAGGTCTTTTAACGTGGGGGTGATGTAATTGATTTTTCTTCAAGCTCTTGATGAGCCTTTCTGTTACATGTAGGACACCTTTAAGGGATGCTAGAGTGGTACCAGGGAGACTGCTAAGCAGGGCGTTGCCTCCATACAGATTGGAGAGGGCTACAGCGTGTATGTTAGTTCTGAAGTCTTCTTCCAGGATGAATGGCTTCACTTTCTTCAAGAGGGAGTGTTGAAACCAAGCTAAAATGTGTCTTGAATGAGAAGATTGTGTTGAGGGTGAATCCCTCGGATTTTGAATGGTCTGTCAGCTGGATGGTAAAGCCCAATAGATTTAAGTTTGTGAGCCAGGCTTGAATATGGGGTTATATGGTGCTGTGAATTGGAACAATTCAGTCTTTGTGGGGTTTGGATTTGGGGAGTTTACTGACATCCAAAATTGGATGAGTGTGAGGCAAGATCTGAGTCTATGTCGTTGAGTGAGGATATTTTTAAGTAAAGTTAGTTACAATCTATGTTTTGAGGGATCTTGACCGAGAGGTTCTGAGCAGAGGAGTGGAGACCTGGGGTACTCCGCAGGAGAAAGGCAGTGTCCGTGATCTTGTAGAACCTATTGCTTGAGCTGGCCACAATATGTGAGGTAGGATGTGTACAATTTCAAGACAGCACCTAAAAGTCCCATGCATGTTTTCAGGGTTTTGATCAGAGGTGGATGCTCAACCATGTCAAAGGCCGCAGAGAGGTCAAACGGGATCATGAAGCAGGGTTCATTCCTGTCTTTGAGGATGGGGGCATCGTCGACTACTTGAGGTGTGGCTGTGTCAGTACTCCTGTACGGTCTGAAGCTTGATTGGTAGAAGATTATTCTTGCTGATGTTCTCCAGTAGCTGCTGGCGACTGCTTTCTCAATGAGTTTGCCTATGAATGGAAGGTAGGTAATAGGGCTGAATTTGGTGAGGTCTGCTCAGTCCAGGGAAGAGTTCCTTAGTAAGGAAGTATCTGGCCTATCTTAAGGGTATCTGTGACTTTTCCTTGGCTTAGGAACACGTTGACAATGTGGAGCAGGGCTGTCAGGGCTTGTCCTTGGAGCGATTAGATGATGGAAGAAGGAAGGGTGACATATTCATAGGAGATTGCCTTAAGAGAGTTCAGGATACTGAAGAGAGCCATGAGTAAGACTGGATTGAAGAAGGTCAATTTGGTGCTGAAGTGATGGGGAAGGGCTGGATGTGAGAGGGCTGTGGACGTGGCCATGTTGTTGCATCTGATTTTTTTCAAGTTGACGACATTGCATTTGTCGACTGAAGCATGGACTGAGGGTTCTGGGAGAGGATTGGTGTAGTGTTTCACAGCATTGAAGAGGGCTGTGCTTCTGTTGGGTGTCTCACTAATGATGATCTTGTAGTAAGCGGCTTTAGCTTTGATGATAAAGAATCAGTGATTAGAGAGGAGGGTTTAGAATAGGGTGAGGTGATCTTAGAGTTTTGATCTTGTACATTTATTTTCTAATGTCGGTGTGGAATGTTTATTCTTGTTACACTATTGCATGTACCACGTTCTAAGGGCCTTGGCTTTGTGGATTGGGTTCCAGTGGAAGGTAGCACTTGACACGCGCTGTCATAGTGGTGTTTTAGATGCCGAGGAGTGTGTCAAGGATCTGTGGTCAGCTGGAAATGTTCTAGCAGGTTGGTTCATTTTCATTCTTCTTGGAGTTTTTCCAGGTGGATGTCTTTGATGGAGCAGAAGGTTATTTTTCCTCTTCTCGGTTGTCCTTGATCCTGAGTGTAGTATATGCAATGGCGAAGTGGTTAGCCCTTTCCTGGGTTATTGGTGTCTGGCAGTGGATATTAGGGTATGCTTATAGGATGAGGTCTTGTGTGTTGCCTTTGGAGAGGGTTGAGTTATTGATGAGTTGTTTTTTTTCCCAGTGTGTAGTGAAGTGTGTAGAAGCCCCCCTTCATGCTTTTTCGTTTTGGAGTTGCCAGAGAGCTTGAAGTCTTTGAGGAATGTGGGGTGGGTGTGTTGGTTGGAGGCAGAGATTATGAAGTCTGAGATTTTATTTAGGAAGTGCTTGTTAGGGCTAGGTGGTCTGTAAATCAAATGAAATGTTTTGGAGGTTGAGAACTCCACTGCCTCTTCCTGGACAGGTCTCACTCCAGCAGTCTGGGCAGCTGCGAGGATCCACACTTCAGTTTAGTCCCAGATGGTTTTTGGGCAATGGCGCCTACATGAAAGATGCCGAAATCAGAATTCTGTTTCGTTCTATTGTGTTGTCCCTGTGTAGATGAAATAACAACTAGTATTTGGAGGTAACAAAATGGCTGACGAGCATTTATTTCTATATCAATTCCGGACATACTAGTGTGGCCTATATATTAAGGCAAATAATTAGCAAGGGATGTGTCACAACGGTACTAGTAATTAATGTGACTCTATCTTGTTTTCTGCCCTGACCTCTTATAGTTTATTCAGTTGTTTCTCTTGATAATTAGAAAGGGGTGTGTCACAACGGTTCTAGTATTCGGACTCCATCTCGTTCTATGCCTTCTTATAGTTTAGTCAGTTGTTTCTCTGGGCTTGTTTTTTGCTTGTGTTGAACAGTTTTTTTAAACTGTGTTTTTTTCTTCTCCTTAGCAGGTGTCTTATTTACCTCTTCCTCTTGGAGTTCTTTGGCATCATTTTTGTCATGATTTTATCTGCCTCCTTGCAAACTTTCTGTTCCAATTAAGTGAGCAGGATGAAATCTGGAGAAAGTCACCCTTATCTTCCCTATGAGTTGTGCTAGACCAAGTAAGTGACGACATACGACTGCCACTTATCAAGACCAGTCTTTATCTGGCAATATACATGAACAAGCATCTGCAATGCAATAGGTCTCGCATTTACACGAGTTTGAGCTATTGGCATTGTAAATGACAATGCCTTTTATTTATGTTCTGGTTTTTAAAACATAAATAAAAGACATTGTCATTTACAATGCCAATAGCTTAAACTCTCGCAGATGCGAGATCTATTGTATTCCAAACGCTTGAAGGCATCGCTGAGTTGCCCACTTCTGTCTCCCATGGCCCCTGAAGAGCTCCCGGATTGCTACGAGTTAAATAAACAAGCAGGTCGTCACAACTGCGCATGAGAGACCCTCCTGCAGTAAGAGAAACTCAAAGAAAATAGTGCTTACAGACTAAAGACAACATACCGTGTAACAACCGAAGTTAAAGGGCCAGTCCTCATGGGAGGTTACAAATAAAGACAAGGCGGTACTAAGGAGGGACTATCAAGCCTAATAACAAATCAGCTGCCAGCATTAAAGAATGACAATGACACAAGCCAATGACAAATATGGACGGAGAGTGGGCGGAGCTTCAAGTATATACTCCAATACAGCATGGCTCGCAGAGTAGCGCATGCGCTGCCTAGGCTCGACCTAAAAAGGATTTGGCGATGAAGCACAGCCTCCATCTGTATCGCGGAGTTGATGTGCAATGTGAGGCTCATTCCTTACAGGCAACGAGTGCTGGAGAACAGGTCTTTAAGTTCATCAAGAACGTCTTCCAGTTCACATGACCTCATGACAAAAGCAAAGACGATGAGATGGAGCGTGTCAGTAGTTTTACAACTGAGAAATGTCCACCATTTGTTCACTGATGTAGAATTTGTCACAGATCGTGCACTGTTCATGCGCTAGTTATGCACGGGAGAAAAAATAGAGTGCCCTGTTCTGGACAAGATCTCTCTACGGGGTTGCAAGCAATAAGCAATATTCTTTTCACTCCATTGATATCAATAACTCTTGTTTACAACAGTTAATTGACTTTCTATTTTTCTATCACAAGTCGTGCAGAGTTACTAATTTGAGTTCTCCGGCTAAAGAGTTGCGTAAGCTAATTCTGCAATGATGAGTTACTGCCATATATGGATAGCCAATAAATAATTCAGTACAATCTTCTATCTCTACTCCCAATCGATAGATATCAACTGTAACATGTACTTTATGTATGGACAATAGACATTTATTTTTTTAAAAGCCCTGCAAATAAAATAAGATTGAGATCTTCCAAAGCATTTGTTCTTCGTGGATTTTAGAAGCCTAGATGGTCATATTGAATGGCTTGTGATAATAGAAAAATAGTAACCGAATTGACTGTTTGAAACAAGAGCTTGAAATGGTATTTGCGTGACACCATAGAGTGATCTAGGGCCTGGTGTATGTACAGGCAGGTCTGAAGCAGTGGGCCCAAATTGCACACCGACATTTTGTATCCTGATAGTTATTTTGATTCACGAGACCACTGCCTGCTCTCCAAAGGCTGCTTGACATAAATCCCAAGAGAGAAACTGCCCCACAGGGATAGCTTCCACTTTGCGAATTAGATTTCCAAGCCGTTGAGACGTCTGTATCTGATCAATGGTTTGTGACCCCCAATTGCTGCTGCAAATCATTTTTACATGCCATTCCAATTCCAGTTGTGTCTGCTTCCGGAAAGCAGTAGTGGGGCGGGGAGGGGGTAAAGGGAGGGTTAAAAAAAAATAAAAAAAAGATCACTTACCTGCCGGCCGGCGCCTCTCTTCCATCCTCTCCGTCCTCTTTCTGGCTTCTGTTCGGACAGGAAGCACCCAGACTCCCCTAAGCCAATCACAACGCTGCAATTCAGCTTTGTGATTGATCTGGGGAATGGGAGCCTGGGCATGTTCTCCACCCAGGCTGTAATGCAGCCTGGGTGGAGAACATACAAAGTGCGCGTGAATGTTTGGGCGGCCCGAGAGGGCCGGCCAAACATTCATGCGCACTTAGGAGGGTGCAACCACTCCTCACCCCTGTGCTGCCCAACCTAGCCCCGCCCCACAAAACTGCCTCAGCATGTAAAAATAAAATGATAATAAAACACGTTATCATTTTATTTTTCCTTTTTTGCCATGCTGAAAGGCAGTGGGGCGACGCTCCTCCGCCTTAGCGGCGGAGTTGCCCCTGGCGTTTGGCCGGCCATCTCAGGCCGGTCAAGCGCGCATGTATGTAGGGCATTTGTAAAGCGCAGGAATCACCCCCGAAGGGGTATCTCCGCGCTAGCACACTTAGGTTTCTCCAACCGGGCTGTATTGAACAGCCAGGTTGGAAAAACAGCACAGACTCCTGTGCCTGAGGGGAGGTCAAACCAGGCCACAGGCCAATGCCCGCGCTGCCCTCACAGCATGAGAGCAGCGCGGGGGTTGCACAGGGAGTCTGTGAGGATGCTCCAGTGCCTGTTAGGACAAGGAAGCAGCAATACACCAAGGTGCGAGAAGCGATGCGGCCAGCAGCTTCAGGCAAGTGTTTTTAAAAAATATATATATATATTAACCTCCCCCGCACTCCCTCTCCTGCGCTCCCCTGTGCCCCCTCCACCCACCCCACCATCTCTTCATTGTGTCGGCCGCCACTGCCAAACACACATGCACGTTTATAAGTGCACAAACCAGTCCTGCTCCCCCTTCAGTGGCCCTGACCAGCCCCCCCCTGCACACGCTGGCTCAGAACCGGCAAATGAAAAATAAAACGATTATAGTATCGTTTTATTTTTCACCTGCTGGCTCTGAGGATGGGAATGCGGTCATTTTTGCATCCCCAGAGACCTTGGGCCTGATTTAGAGTTCATAAACGTGACGGTTGTCCTGTCCACCATATTACAAGTGCATTATGTCCAATCGCACTTGTAATGCGACAGACGAGATATGTTATGTTTGTGACAGAGTAACCCGTCTGCCGAACTCTAAATCCGGCCCGCTGTGTCATACCTCCAGTACTGTTTTGGTCGGCATGGTTAGATATGCTTGTCGGGTCTTTGGTGTTTTGCCAGCCAGAGGAGATCCTAAAGGGATCCACCTGTTGCAGACTTTCCATAAACAGTTACCTCTTTTCAGCTTTCACTGACGCCTATTCAACAACAACTCTTAAGTGAGCAGCCCTGTAATAAGAGATGATGTCTAGGCATACCAGACTGCTTGTATTTCGGGGAATCATAGACATTTACCACTGACTCTGGCCCTCTAACCTTCCCATATGAAGCCAGTTAAGTCTTGCCGAAGAGACTGAAGCTCTCTCTCACAGATAGGGATGGTATAAACTGAAATAGCTATTCCAATAATGGGAGGACCTTCATCTTGGGCACTTGAACCCTACCTATCCAGGATGTGTATAGGGAGTTCCACCTATGGAGATCAGACTTATGGCCTGATTTAGATCTTGGTGGATGGGTTACTCCATCACAATGGTGACGGATATTCTGTATGCCGAAATATAAATCCCATAGGATATAATGGGATTTATATTTCGGCAGACGGGATATCCATCACCGTTGTAACGGAGTAACCCATCCGCTGAGATCTAAATCAGGCCCTTAATTAGCTTTTTCGGGTTAGGCCAATTAGCCCCATGCCAAGACTCCACTGTGTTGGGGCATGGCCAGGGAGGAGACCAGCCAACACATGTCTCCCCTGAGCTTCGCAATTGAGCCCCACAAAATCCCCCCAAAAGCACTCTATTCCGGCAAATATCGCAAGAAGCAACCACCACAGCACCTTCTGAATGGGTAGAAGTGGCAGCGTCTGTAGATCAACAGCAGGACTCCCCTAGGAAAAGCCCTACATTGAACCGCCTCCAGCGCAACCAGGTGGCATGATGTCGACTGCCGCTCTAGCTGGATGTCATTAAGACTTTTGTCCATGCACTCGGAGGAGAATGGCAGTGAGAGGTGGCAGCGGCCACACCTGGGGCTCCCCTCCTGACTGTTCTACCTTCCGGCCCCTGCCACTGCTTGCCCTCTCCACAGGGGTCCTTGGAGGCACTATAACACTGACTCTGGATCCTGGAGAGGTAGTGCCCGAGGCCGCCATGTACGGCTGACCTGCACCGTGGCCGTGAGGGTAAGTAACTTTGACACAATGCGGCCCCCCTCGCCCCTTTGAGGACAAGCACTCACCCTGACTGGGGGCCCAGGAGGAACCAATCTAATCGGAGTCCCCCACACAAGGATGTGGACTCCGTTCCACTACAACGCCGTCTGTAGGCACTTCCCCATTGGGGCGGTGCAATTCGGAAGCACCCAGCTAGGCCTCAGCATGAATAGATGGGTGACACTGCCCAGTCTTCCAGTTTCCCACCCAGCCTGGGCAAAGGGACTACCCCATATTGCCTGGCAACCCCCGTACAATTCGGAGAGGCTTGGCTGCTGTAGTTGAGTTTGGAGGCGGAGGGCTCTGCCAAGGGTCCCTCTCCCCCCTGCTTATTTATTGTGAGTCGTCTAGCCTCCCTATGAACAGACTTCCTCCCCATGGGCTCTCAAACAGATCAGGACATGGCGGCAAACAAAGCAATAACCCAGCAAGCCTCCTCAATCAAAGTCCACCTTCAGAAGTTGGACTCTTTTCAACAGCAGGGTGGGGGCCGCCCTTCTCTAGTGACTAAGTCACAGCTGATCCGCTGGCACCAGCCACCAAGTAAAATATACAAACTTTGCTATCTGAATTCTGCAAAGACATCACATCTCTCCATCATGACTTTAACACAGCCCTAACGGACCTCGACCATTCACTACATCAAACAGACACTTGTCTGGAACAAGTCAAGACCACAGTAGCCGAACAAGCTCAGGACAACATCGATCACACCACATACCTGGAGAAACTGGAGCAGGACTATGCAGCACTCCAAGATAAACTGGACGACCAAGACAACTGGTCCTGGAGGAACAGTATTAGGATTAGAGTCATCACCTCGGCGATCACAATGGCGGACCTGGAACCACATATCCAAGCTCTTTTCACCCATATTCTATAACAGCCCGAGGATCCCCAGTCATATTGAACAGGACTCACCGGGGCTACTCCTCCTATCAACAATAAAAGAATCTTCCTCCAGATGTGCTCACACATGTCCACTACTTCCGTGCTAAAGACAACATCATGAAAACGGCTCTTCAACAAGAACCGATAACGTTTTGGGGGGAGTACATTCTCCTGTTCCACGATGCTTCAGCCCTTACCTTAGCTTGCCAGAAGGATTTCAGAGACATTACCCAACACCTACAAAAAGAAAAGATCCCCAATCGCTGGGAATACCCCTTCTGACTTCTTTCACATACAAAGAGAAACGATTTGCAGTGCTAAGCCACCTGGAAGCCTGAGAGATACTAGGCCTTCTCTCAATCTCCTCTGAGGATCATATCCAAGAGCCGACATGTGCCTACCTGACGGAACAGGAGGGTGGCTGGCGTTTCTAAGCAACACACTTATCCTGCAAAAGAGCATGTATGCTCCCCCACCAAGGGGAAAAAGATGGCTGTTCGTCATCTTCAGAAGAGGACATGTAAAGGAGTAACAGCCCACTGCAGGTATGAAACACTGCATTCACGAACTGCTCCATGCTTTCCTGCTCTGTTTGTTACAGTGGCCAGTATTAGCCACTATAAATCTTGCATACCCTTGGGGATGGGGGCTCTCTTAATAGTCCCAGGAGCCAGCCCCTATTTTCTCCAGTTCCACCAACTAAATATCAAGTGTTAAAGTCTAGGCCCATTTACACAATTCTCTCCAAAGAGGACAGGACTTTCTAGTAGAGTGAGTGGTGACCGGAAACAAATCACTAATTTTCGTTCTCAACCCAGTGCAACCAATGTGGCTACACATTAATCCACTCAACTCTTTGATCTAAGTTTAGTAGGTTTAATTATAAATTCAGGAACAAATCAATCAAGATCAATCTCAGCAAAATCGTAAAAAAGTACAAAAGGATCAAAGTAAGTCCAAATCACCTTAATATATGTACCCTATATCGTACAAAGCAAATGACTAACTCTAAG
The DNA here is from genome assembly GCA_963921515.1 of Calotriton arnoldi. NCBI lineage: Eukaryota > Metazoa > Chordata > Amphibia > Caudata > Salamandridae > Calotriton > Calotriton arnoldi. Next base: position 1,907,846 of record CAWUFW010002679.1, on the reverse strand, counting down.
ATAATGACGCAGGCAATTAAGAAAAAGAAATGAAGGTTAAATTGCATAAGATGATTAACTTTAATGAGCATGAGTAAAGTAACTTTCCCTACTCTACCTTAATAAGGGCAACCCTAAACTAAAGTATTTGAGTAAGGGCGTAATCAAATAAGATCAGAATAAAGGTGTCAGCCATCCTAGTCTTCAGTAGAAAACACTACGATGATGGGACAAGTAGTTTAAAGCCATGCATGCAGAAGTATAGGTCTGCTCTCTCAGGAAACCTAAGATGGACTCTCTCCCTCACTAAACACAGCCTATAATATCATCTGCCATCAACGTGACGCTCTCATGTGACTTCTCTTTGGGAAAGTTCCATAGCTCTGGCACAACTGGTTACTTTCAGCTCCTTTCCCAGCTTGATAGCAAATGATCTCTCTTCGTCCTTGGTCATTCCTCTCCTGTGAGAACTCCTCTCCTCGCTTGCCACTGTGATTTCCTCAGCCGACTCCTTCTCATGCTTTACTATCTACTAAGACAAAAACTCCTTTATTCTAACTAATGAAGCTTCTCCACACCTGCAGTAGAAACAAAATGAGACAAAACATTTCACAGCAAAGGCTGAACATAGACAAAACATGAGATTGTGACGTGAGCTTGCACTGAAACAGAAAACATTAGGCTGGAATGAAATAACACATGAAATCAAGCTAGCATATGCATTAGGCCTTAACTTAACCATCGACTTTGGCTAGTGCACTGGGTTACAAATACGTGCTAATTTTTATAATACATATGCATAAATACAGTGCATATTATTATATTTATACTTTCACGTGATTAATTCAGATTATACATATGAAACTAAAAACACTAGTTACACACATCTTGGTTACATATCTCACAATAAGACATTTCATGTTATTTTCTCCTGTCACGTTAATTTGTAAATTGTCACATAACTTTATTAATCACATTCTAAACATGTATGTTTCAAATTAAGTACTTTCAATAAGCATTACTGCACTCTTTTAGAACATTAGTTACAACAGAGTATATATTGAGTGCTGACTATTCATGAGTATGATGCACTCCTAAATTATCTTCAGATGGGATCAAGATTACACTTCTTCACAAGTGTTATTCTATCTCGATTACATGGGTGACTCTCAAGCCCACACCCCACTGGGGATTTCCCCTTATTGTTATTCCACACCACACTTGGCTACCCTGGCTCTCGGTCATACCTGAAAGCCAGCCCAACCTTTCCTATGCAACGTGACACATACTCTTCAGATCACATACAGGTCACCACCAGCTCTGTCTCGGGCTGCTCATGCTTCTTTCAAATTATGCAGCCTTCCCACTGCTTACAATGATGCCTCTCAAGATAGTTTTGCTCAAGGCACAGGCCCTTAACTCCCCATTTAAATGTCAAGCTCGCCTACAATGGCTTAAGCAGAAGGAGGCAGACGTAGCACTGTTACAAGAGACGCATCTTCTCAAAGTAGACAAGAAACACCTCGGCTCGTACTGATACCCGTTGCAGCTCCACGACACCTATACCCAGGAAACACACAGAGTGGCTATCCTTGTACGAAGGGACCTGTCCTTCCAAATAGATTCCACATACACCGACAGGGAAGGTACCAGATGGGACTATGGGGTAAACTAAGCACACAAGAGCTCACTCTTGTTTCCCTATATCGCCCTTATGCTGACAAAAAAGCATTCCACTCCACTGTCATCCCTAGGATCTCACATTTTGCAGTGGGTGACACTATCTTGGGGGGGCTATAACACTCCAGTGACCCTAGCCATTGACTGCTCCCACGCCCGACAAGGCAAACCCCTCCCTCCTCCATCACTCATTCAGAGGATGCATGACCTCAACCTCATAGACATTTGGCACCACCACCATTCAGGGGAGAGGTACTACACTGTTTATTCTAAAGTCTATAGAACCCATTCTCAGATTGACTGTTTCCTCAGCTCAAGGGGCCTCCAACCTAACCTTCTTGATTCCTGCATAGATGTACAAACACTGTCAGACCATGCTCCCCTCTGTCTGACAATGACACCCACTACCCCCCAATAACCATTCCCAAAGCCTTGGGTGTTCAGCAAATTGATGGTGAGAGACCCAACTCTACGGAATGCGTCAGGGAAACTATAAAACAATACTTTCCTGAGAACGTTAATGGGGAGGTTACTCCCTCAACACAATGGTACGTGGCTAAAGCAGTCCTCACAGCCATGTTCCAGTGCCTATCTAAACAACAGAAAACAGACTTAGAGCAACAACTATCCCAGGCAGAGGCCTAACATAAGCAAAGGTGCTCGGCGAGAACCCTGAGAGACTTGTGCAGCTTAAGAGGGGAGTTAGAACAAATTCAGATGAAGGAGGCAGCCCAAAACTTACTCTACATTAATCAAACTTATTACGAGAATGGAGATAAGGCAGACAGGCTGATCGCATATGAGCTTTGCCTAAAGGCAACCCGTAAGCACATCCCCACAATAGAGGAGGGGGTACAGTTACATGACACATCTGAGATCCTCACCTTATTTCAGCGATACTACTCAGCCCTCTTTCACACACAAGGCTTAGATGAGCAACTACAGGCCGAATATCTCCAAGATTAGAATCCTCCACACTTGGAGGCAGACTTAGGCCTTCTAGAGGAAGACATCTCATTAGAAGAGGTACTGGGGACAATCAAACACCTACTACCCCGAAAATCTCCTGGCGATGATGGCTTTACAGCCACGTTCTATAAAGCCTATGCCTCCATACTAGCCAAACCCATTACAAATGTTTTCTACTACTTTCTGATGTCCAAAGTGGTCACAGACACCATGCCGGGCTCATATCTTACCCTACTACTGAAACCAGATAAGAACCCACTACTATACCCATCATACCGTCCGCTAGCCCTTCTCAATTGTGATGAAAAGCTATACACCTCCATCTTAGGCACGTGGCTACATGGAATATGGCTGCGCCTCATCACTAATCACCAATCAGGATTCATCAAAAATAGGCAAGCAAGCCCCACACCGGGGCGACAGACATTGGAACCCTAGCATGTGGTATCAGGGAGGTGTTGCAGAGCCATATTGGATGTTGTCCGGGGAGTCCTGAAGTGGGCTGGTCTCTTCGCCAGGATTGTGCTGGTGGGAGACATGCCAGGAGGACATGGGCTGTGAGTTGGGGATCCATTGGTTGGGGCAGTGTCCATCCCCCGATTGGGGACTAGCCCTGCCGCGACAGATACTTCAGCGTTCATGAGGTATGGGGTGGGGGGTTTGTTGGGTGGGGGTTGTTTAAGTTCACAGATCGCACTTCAAATCAGGCCCGTTACAATCTACACATACATCGCCACAGCTTGGCATCAGTGTTGAAGGAGGATGCACCCCCTCATGGCTAGGATACCTGATAGAGGTCGGGTGACCCAGGACAGCCTCCGCATTATTAGCTGGAATGTACACGGGGTCCTGGATAAAATTAAACGGGGGGCCATACTCCACCAGGCGAAGAGGGTGAAGGCCGATGTTCTCATGCTACAAGAAACGCACCTTATGGGCATGAAGGCCCTTTTCTTGCAACGCTATGGGTTCCACCAGGTCTTCCACTCCGGCTTTACGAGGGGTTCGCGGGGAGTAGCGATCCTGGTGCATCGTAGGGTCCCTTACACACATGTACAGCAGTGGACCGACACACAGGGGCGTTATCTGTTTATTCGGGGTAAGATTGGAGAGGACCCCCTGGTGCTGGGCAGTGTATACGCTCCCCCCCCCTACAGTGGAATCTGATAGAGAAGCTGCAGTCCCTGTGGGCCGATATGCCAGACGTACTGTCCGCGGTGGGTGGGGACTGGAATGACGTTATGGACTTGGTTAAAGATAGGACTGGGGTTGGGGGTAGTCCCAGAAGCGGTTTTCCTTCGATCTATTATCAGAATTTAAAATTCTAGCAGAGAAGTGAGCCGCCTTGGCTGCCATAATCGCTTTTTTATATTCATTCCGAGCTTCTAAGTAATGATGTTTCTCATCAGGAGAGTAGCTTAATCTCTATTTCCTTTCTTTCTGGCGAAGGGCCAATTTTTGATCTCTTAGCACCTTAGAGAACCATTTCTGTGCGTCAAGGCGACGAGCGCATTTTAGTTTCCTGAGCGGAGCATGCATGTCACTGGCCTCTAATAGCCATGCTGAAATGTTTGCTTCCAAGATATCGACATTAGTGTCAAAGGCGGGGGATGCGCTAGCCAATGTATCCAGGTATCCGTTACCAATGAATGCAGTTTCGTGGGGAAATATTTTCCATTGTCAATGAATTATCCAATGCAGCGAGAGTCCTACCTAAACCTACACCTACTCAAGAGCTCTGTGACTCTCTGAATACCTACTTTGTGGAGAAAATTTCTAACATTAAAGCTAGTATCCCTAAATTTAGCCCCACTGAGACTACCCCTGTTATAAAAAAGAATCCATTTATCTTGGATCACTTTTCGGCCATCAACACCCAGTCCTTCCTGGACCTGCTGTCTAGAGTCAAATTTGGCTCACCCAGGGACTGTTGTCCACCTCATATTTTAAAAGACATTCTTCCTGGACTGTCGTGTATTATCATGACTTTCTTGAATGAGTCTCTCTCGCAGGGCCGTGTTCCTAAAGCATTTAAGGATGCAATTGTGGTTCCCTTTTAAAGAAACCGGGAGCAGACCCCCAGATGTTATCAAATTATCGTCCCATCTCTCTACTCCCTACTTCGCCAAAGTCCTGGAAGCCCATGTAGCAAAGTGTTTGTCTAATTTTATGGAACATTCTGAATATCTAGACCCCCATCAAGCGGGATTCCGTCCCGCTCACTCTACAGAGACAGTGATTCTAGCTGTACTGGACGACCTGCGAGATAAAGCGGATAGAGGTACTCCTCAGGCCCTGGTGCTTTTAGATCTTTCGGCCGCATTTGACACGGTCGATCATGAAATTCTGATGGATCGTGTCAGGCTGGCCGGCATTCAGGGCCCAGCCTTTAGCTGGATTGGCTCCTTTTTAGAAGACCGTACTCAATCGGTTCGCCTGGATTCATTTACTGCTCCCAAGCTATCAACTACTTGTGGGGTCCCACAGGGGTCATCATTATCCCCCCACCTGTTTAATCTATACCTCTCACCCCTGATTCAGTCTCTGAAGGCACGGAAGGTAACTACCTTCAATTATGCCGATGATCTACAGTTAACTTTTACTATAGATAACTCCCCCAATTCAATCTTGGAATTCCAGGCCACTATGCTCCACATTCGCCATTGGATGGACCAGAATCATTTTAAAACTCAATCCAGATAAGACTGAGTTGGTCCTGACCGGGAGTAGTAAGATCTTTTGGGGCCCATACTATTGGCCGGCGGAACTTGGATGTCTGCCCGAACCCTCTACCTCCGTCAAGAGTCTAGGTGTTATCATAAACAACGACCTGTCGTTGAGATCCCAAGTTGGTGCTGTGGTCTCAACCTGTTTCTTTCAATTACGCAAAATCAGAAAGATCAGTCGCTTGCTCACTCATGCAGCGTTGGTACAGGTTGTAATAGCCATGGTTTTATCACACTTAGACTATGCCAACTCTATCTATCTAGGCATGCCACTTTTTTTAATCAAGCGGCTTCAGATGGTCCAGAACCAAGCAGCAAGACTGATCCATCAGCAACCAAGATGGCAATCAGCCAGACCCCTTTTAAAAAAATTACACTGGCTCCCTATTTCCCAACGTACGGCCTTTAAGACGGGATGTTTAATCTTTAAGTCTCTTCACAGTCGGAGTCCTAAATTTATTAACTGTCTTTTATCAAGGCATACTCCCTCTCGTAACTTGCGCTCAGCCCACCTTCAGCTACTGACCATCCCCGCCTTCAAGTTAAAACGTCAGGGTGGCTGTAGGTTTGCTTCCTTGGCCCCTAGACTGTGGAATTCTTTTCCACTGGAGGTCCGGTCATGTACTGATCTTCTGAGATTCAGAAAAATGCTTAAGACATGGCTGTTCGGGCAGGCTTATGAATAACTATCCCCATCGGTCCCGGCATATTCTAGAGTAGCGCCATGAAACCTTTTGGTGTACGTGCGCTGTATAAATTCTTTATAACATAACATAACATAACGGGGCTGGATTGGGTCGATACATGGCGGCGCACCCACGGCAATTCCCGGGGATATACCTACCTCTCGGCGGTCCACAAATCTTTCTCCAGACTTGACTATATCTTCGTTCCCCGGGCGGTGGTTGGTAGGGTGGCGGAGATTTTGCCTCGGGGCCTTTCGGATCACTCCCCGGTATCCATTGAGCTCTATATGGGCAGGGGGAGGCAACCATTCCAGTGGCGCCTCTCAGTGTGGCACCTGCAGAACGAAGAATATGGGACTCACATGAGCGAAGCAATTGCTCAGTACCTGACGACAAATGAGGGGTCAGTTTCCAGCGCCGCCACTCTGTGGGAGGCGCTGAAGCCCACTCTCCGTGGGGCAGACATATCCTGGTGCGCGGCGGCTCGCAGGAAGCGTAGGGAGGAACTGACTCGTGCTGAGGCGGACATAGAGGCCCTCGAACGTCAGAATCGTGAGGCAGGGAGTGCCCAGGGTGTGCGACAATTGCTTCTTGCCCAACAGGCCTGTGCCGCCCTACTGATGGACGAAGCACGCCAGGTCTGGCTGGCGACGCGTAGCAGGATATACCAATGGGGGGACAAGTCCAGCAAGATGTTGCATCGACTTTGTCAGGGCACGTTCCACTCCCAGGTCCTCCCGGGAATTCTGGACTCGGCGGGAACACCGATTACAGACCCTTCTGCCATAGCAGAGAGCTTCGCTACATACTACGCGGATCTCTATGCCCCCCGGGAATGTCTGCCGGCGTCCACCATTGATAGGTTTATGACAGACTTACCACCCAAAGCGGTATCGGATGAGGTGCGGGATCAGCTGGAGGCCCCCTTGACAGATGAGGAGCTGGGAGCGGCCCTGGGAGAGCTCAACCCCGGGAAAGCACCTGGACCCAATGGGTTTCCCAGTGAGTTTTTCCGCCGCTATAATGTACAGTTGGCCCAGCATTATCGGGCAGTGGTGGAAGAGGCCCGGGAAAAAGGCCTGCTCCCCCCAGATTGGAGACACGCGGAGGTGGTGGTGTTCCATAAGCCTGGTCGTCCCCCAGAGCAGCATGCCTCATACCGCCCCATTTCTCTCCTAAACGTGGAGGCCAAAATTCTGGCAAAGGCGCTGGCCAATCGCCTCTTGCCCCATATTACTACACTTGTACACCCCGATCAGGCGGGGTTTATGCCCCAGAGGGCAACCAGACACAACATTAGGAGGGCACATGTGGCGGACGCAGCTATTCGGCAGACGGGGGAACCGGCGGCACTTCTCCTGGCAGATATGGATAGGGCCTTCGACTCCCTGAGCTGGGTCTACCTCTTCGCATTGCTAAGCAGACTCAATCAGGGCACACACTTCCTCTCCTATATAAAACTCCTGTATAGGGATCTGACGGCGTCGGTACGGGTTGCGGGCGCGACCTCCTCCACCTCTTTTATTAAAAGGGGCACACGGCAGGGATGTCCCCTGTCTCCATATTTATTCGCCCTAGCCATGGAGCCCTTGGCAGCATGGGTGCGCATAGATGCACAGATGCGGGGCTTCGAGTGGGCCCCGGGTCTGTCCGATAGGATCGCGCTATACGCGGACGATGTCCTCTTCTTTCTTACAGCAGTTGACAGGACGGGGCCACGGCTTCTGCGTATCATGCAGATATTTGGGGAGACGTCGGGTCTGTACATGAATCCCCGCAAATCCACATTGTGGGCTCTGGGGGATCGGACGAGAATGGGCGCATGGGCGTCCTCGATCCAGTCGGCAGCAGGAGGCTTGAAATATCTGGGGGTGTTTCTCACGGACGTACCGGCAATTGCCTGGGAACGAAACCTGGCACCAGTATGGGAGCGGGTCCGTGCAGACTTTAAGTCTTGGTCCCGTATGCCCCTGACATTGTTCGGTAAATCGGCAATATTCAAGATGGTAGCGCTTCCCCGGCTTCTCTACCAGCTACCGAATCACCCGTACCCGATCCCGCCTAGATGGTTCCGGCTGGTGAATTCTGTGCTTGGGCAGTTTCTGTGGGAGGGGGGAAAGGTGCACGTGGCTCTGCGTACATGCTTCTTGTCTACCTACTGTGGAGGTCTCGCGTCCTCGGATATTCTCTCATACTATCAGGCCTCGCACTTGCTGGTCCTTAATGAATGGTGGTGGAGCCGCTTCGTCGGTGGTTGCAGTAGTGTGGAAGGACTCCAAGTCCCAGAGAGACCTGCATCAGTGCCTGGAGGCGCTGACATCACCTTTGCCCTGCCCCTGCCTACATAACGACTCGCGGCACCCGCATCGCGGGACGCGCGCGGGCGTGTGCCGGGCGAAGCCCGGGCCAAGGGCGGGCCCGTTTGAGCCCGTTCGAGACCGGCAGAGGTCGGGTCGGGCCCCCCCCCTTTCTTCCCTGGCAGGAGTAAGAACTCTCCATTGTGAAGTGGGTAAGCAGAACGTTTTTATCGCCGTGAGAAATTAGCGGTGTCATTTGAAAATGGGGAAGAGGAAATTGGCCACAAGTAAAGGAAATGCAGTGGAAAAAACAGCACCAATCACTAATTATCTAAAAAGTGCTATGGGCATTATAAACAATGAGATTGTGCAAGTGGAGGAACAGTTGGCAGCTGCTAAGACTGCCTTAGATGCCGTCCAAAAGGGGGCTAAGATTGTGGTGGAAGTGCATGGGGAAAGTGACATTTCTAATCTTGACATCATCCCCCAGGAGCTGTCAAATAGCAGCACTGTACATGATATCGTCAACAGGTCTAAATCTGAACAATCGATTAAATTAGGGCCCTGTATGTCAACTACCCCTCTTGATATCGTTAATGTTTCAGAATTACCAGATTCCGATTCACCTCCAGCAAAAAAATGTAAACAAACCTTAACATCAAGAAGGTCTAGCCCACAAAGAGCAGCACAAAAGAAGAGGAAATCAAAAAAAATCACCAGGGAATGGACAAGGAGCTAAGCCCGTAGAATTACAAATTGACAATAATGCCATAAATACACAACTTAGAAGACTGCATGGGAAAATAGATACCATAGAGAGGCGCGTCATGAACGAGATAAAATCAGTACAAAAGGATATTGTAAAGCTATTGGAAATGGTTACTGCTCTTCATCCATTACCTGCATTAAATACGCCACCAACTGCAAACTTAATTGACAGTAGCAATACATATGTTGGTGCAATTCATTCGAACAGCATGAATAACCTACAACGGGCTGGTGCCTTGCCATCTAGTAATGTTCATGGAAAGGAAGTACCAGTTTTACCTATACAAAATTTAGGGGGATCCACAGGGAATGGTTATATGAAGAAGGGAGGGCAATTCCACCAGGGGAGGAAACGGGATGTCACTTTAAATCTGCCCCCAGAGGCAACGCCATATGTGATTGTATTAAAAACGTACCTAAATTGGCTGAAAATACTATTGAAACATGGGACTCTTTGAAAAATAGGGTGATTCAATGGTTCACCAGGAATACGACTTGTAGTTCTGAGTGCTTATTTCATGAAGTGATTATGATAAGGAGAGTTAGCTGGGTGGGTAAAACCATTAAAACATGCGAGGGGATTGTGTAGTCGTAAATTTTCGCAGACCCTTTGTGGTGGGTTTACTGCTGGAAGAGATTATGGGGAACCAGGATCGACATTTTACTGATATAGAAGGTAGAATCGTCGCTTTACCCCTGGGATATTTTTATGGTTTCACCCTTTAGTCGAGCCCAGGTTAGCACTAGTTCCAGTCATGAAACACAGTATGTGATTCCGAATATGGCAAATAGGTTTGAACCACTAAGTAGGTGTAGTGAGGTGGATTGACTGGAACGTAATATAGTATCGACAAAAATGGCTGTACAAGATGGTCATGATGTAAGAGCTCATGTTAATAGTATGAAGGAAATGGTTTATATGGATCAGGATCAACTGCGAGAAGGCACTGTTAATATAATTAGCAATACTGAAAGTGAACTCCTCGCAGAATCTGAAATGCTAACATCCAGGAACGAAATCACCCCACTTTCTATTGTGGCTGAATGTAACCCACCTAGTCATTCAATACAGGAATTATTGCATATTATGACATGGAATGTTGCAGGGGTTAGGAGTAAATTGAGTGATACCTCTTGGATTGATACTATACAAAAGTGCGATTTGGTATTAATACAAGAAACATGGCTCACAAATAATTTTTTTATTAATGGGTTTAAAACGATCTGTACTAATGGGATCCCATCAAAGGCAGGGAGAGCGAGCGGTGGCTTGGCAGTACTAATATCAGTATCCTCTCCTTTGACTGTAAGAAGAATATATACTAATTCACAACATTTTCAGTTTTTACTTCTTTCAGTGGGAGGAAATCAGGACATAATAGTGATCAATTTTTATAATAATATTTTTAATAGCTCAAGGCATGAGATAATTACATTATTAGACAGCGATTTGGCCAATTTTTTAAGGAGTACAGGGCCTGATTATTTTTTAATTTGGGCGGGGGATTTTAATACTGAACTTTGTAAATTTATACCAGGGATCCAATGCGGATACGAGGTTGAACTGGGAGATAACCCTTTACACTTCCCACATAACAACTATGGGGAAACTTTAAATTGTGTAATGTTCAAGTATAATCTGGAAATTATAGAGATAGATGCAAAAAAGAATACGCAAGAGGGAGTGGGTATTACTTATACATTTGAAGGAGCTAGGTCATCTTCATGTATCGACCACCTTATAATTTCAAGAAATTGTAATCCTCTCGTTCATTTTTGTAAAGTATGCCCCAGCCTATTAAGTGACCATCACCCTGTATCATTAACATTAAAATCTCCACTTTTTAAAGTAGATGAACCAAGTATTTTTGCTGCTGAGGTAAAGACACAGGGTGAAAACGGGATTTCTATTAAATGGGCAGGGGTTGATCCTATTGCCTTCTCGGAAAAGATTATTCAACAAAATAAACATCATATTACAACTGTTTTAGATAATTTTTCTACTAATATAGATATAGTGATGGCTTTCCAAAATATTTCGGTTGCAATAGCAGGAAATTTGAAACGTAAGCCTAGGACAAATAGGGTATATTGCCCAAGATGGTTTAATCAGCAATGTTCGCGATTAAATAGGGATCTAAAAGAAGCTTTAAAAGCTAGCCCCGGAATAGGGAAGACATTAGTTCTCTGCGGAAATTATATAAGCAAGCATTGACTCGTAGAAAAATGGAGATTAGAGATAATGCGTGGGATAACCTGATTAAAGCTGCAGAAACTAAAGATTCTATACTTTTTTGGAAAACTCTGGATCAGCCACTTTTTAAAGATGTCCAGTCTGTTAAAGTTGATGTAGTAGTGACCCCGAAAGACTGGTTGACTCACTTTGAAGCCATTTTTAATGAGACACGTCAGCCCATCACTTTAGCAGAGAATACTAGTATTATTCGTTTAAATAATATTAAACCGGAAAGTATTAGTTCTGAGGAGATTAGATTAGCTCTTTTGAATAGTGCTAGTGGGAAAGCGGCAGGTCCGGATGGGGTCCCAATTGACGTTTTTAAATATAATATGGATTTTTGGGTGCCCATCCTATATACATTTTTTAATGCTACACTTAATGGGGTGATACCAGCAACTTGGGCTGAGAGCGTGATAGTCCCTATTTTTAAAAAGGCGATAGAAGCAGCGCGAGCTGCTATCGCCCAATATCTTTACTCGATTCAACATCTAAGGTTATGGGTAGAATAATGCTGGCCAGATTGGAATATTGGGCAAAGGAAAATAATATATTATCTGTAGTACAGTATGGCTATAGAAGGGGCATTGGAACGATTGAGCAGTGTTTGAATCTTGATTTGTTGATAGGAAAATATACACTTGCACGGGATGGCGCTCTTTACCTCTGTTTTGTTGACTTGTCAAGCGCTTTCGATTTGGTAAATCACTCAAAATTATGGCAGACGCTTAAAGGGATGGGCGCCCCAGAGGATATTATTAGTTTTTTATCGCAAATATATGTACATTTGTCCTCTAGATTACGCTTCGGGGAAAATGGAGAATGCACTAAGCACTTTAGCATCACCCGTGGGATAAGACAGGGTTGTACTCTTGCCCCACTTTTATTTTCGTTATATATAAATGGGGTTGACCCGTTATTACAGAATTTGAATGCTGATGCCCCAAAGGTAGGCAAACGGGTTACCCCTTTATTAATGTATGCCGATGATGCTGTCTTAATCTCCAGGACAGCAAACGGCCTACAATTATTGATAGATAACTTTTCTAGTTATATGACGGAAAAGTTTTTAAAAATAAATTTGAGTAAAACCCTGGTTATGTCTTGTGGGAAACGGAACATTAAGAATAAAACACATTACATCGAAGGTATACGGATAGAGAGGACTTTTTCCTTTTCATATTTGGGAATTCTTTTTAATAGTAAGGGCACGTGGAGCGCACATATTAACCTATGTAAATTGAAATTCGTAAAATCGGTTGAGGCTATTTTTAGATTTCCCCAAAAAATAGGTAAAAAACCAGTGCGGGAAATTCTTAAATTATATGGAGCAAAATGCATTACAGGGAGTTGTTATGGGGGAGCCCTGTGGGGTGTGGCAGATACTTCTCAGCTACAAATCCTGGAAAATAACTTTTTAAAAAGACTATTAGCCGTGCCAGTTTCCACTGCCACTTCTATAATACATAGGGAGACCAATACCCCTTATATCCTTGATTTGATCAGTATAGCTGCCCTTACTTTGTGGCACCGCATCTGGACTCGGGAAGAGACACATTTTACGAGGGACATTATATCGGATTGTTTGAATCAAGATCACTATAAGAAAATAACATGGTTAAGTTACATTTGTAGCCTTTTAAAGGAATGTGAGATGGATGTGAATCTAAAAAATCCCGAGGACATACAGAATATGAGTAAAAAGGAATTAAAATTGAGGCTCTGTAAAGTGAGGTCCTCAGCAAGGGACGTAGCTACTGAGTAACAAATCATGTATATCTTTTTATCTTGAAGGGCCGATAGCAATGGATATTCAGCCATATCTCATTTTTATAACTAATATACAACACAGATTTTATTTAACTAGATTACGGTTGAATACTCTCCATTATCTTTTAGCATTTCCCAAAAGGGACAAGTGGTGCGCCAACTTACCAAAATGTCCGTGTGATGGCAGGTCCCCACAGAGTACTCTCCATCTTTTACTTTTTTGTAAATTTTATAATGAAATTAGGAAAACATTTTTACGACCTTTTTTAAAGCAAACAGCCTGTACTCTTTTAAAGCTGCTTTTAATTATATTCGAAAATTGGAGAACGTTTTAATTTGTAATGCGGTAATTTGTTTCATATTCTTGGCTATCAAACAAAGGAAGGACCTTGTTTACTTGGAAATATTGAATTATGAAATTGATTAGTTTTTGTTTGTTAATTGATTTGTTGAATTATAAAATGAACTAGATTTTAATTGTTAGTAGATTTATTCTAAAAATCAAAAAGTATTTTCTTCTGAGACTTTTTGTTTATAAAATGCATTTTTCATCTCATATTGTAATAACTGTATATAATTCCGTTCTTATTGATATTATAGTATGCTTTTATGGACATTTTTTGTATGTGCCGAATAAAGCTTGATTTGACTTTGAATGGTGGTACGGTGATAGGGGAGACCCGGCGTATGCGCTAGAACGACAACTTATGGGACGCCACACACTACATACACTTCTGTACTCGGCTCAGTTGCGGGGTACGTTGCCATCGGCCACACGGGTGGTCTTTTTGATTTGGAGACAGGCGCTGCGGCATATGGGTTGGTGGAATGTCCTGACTCGGGAGACCCCTTTGTGGAATAATGGGCGCCTGCCCCAATTGGCGGCCCTTTCGGGATTTCGGGGATGGGACAACATTGGTGTCTCCACTCTGGGAGATGTCCTGAGGGGCACGACACTAAAGCCATTCCGGGAGCTCCAGGAGTTCCTCATGCCTCAGTCACAATTTTATTGATACCTCCAGTTCCGCCACACCCTGTCCCCCAGCCTGCAGGGTCTGGAGTCCCTCCCTGAATTTAGTCCTTTGGAAGCGAAAGTTTTTATGGGGGACTTAAAAGAAAAGAAGATTTCTCGAATTTACTAGTCCCTGGTCACTCACTGCTCCCCCACACTTCAGAAGCTGCGGGGGGACTGGGAGGGAGACGTGGACAGTCTTGAGGAGGAGGACTGGACGGAGGCCTTGGCAGCCCCGCGGGGGCGGCTATAGCAATGCGACTCCGCCTGATCCAGTTCAAATACTTCCACAGGGTCTATTTTACTAGGGCACGGTTGTGGCGGGCAGGGCTGATCGCTTCCCCGGAGTGTCTTCGTTGTGGTCGGGAGGAGGGTACATTTATACACACGGTCTGGCAGTGCACATCGCTGGATAGCTTCTGGAGGGGGGTATTTACATGTCTTTCCGAGGTCCTGGGATGGGAGCTTCCTCGTACACCGCAGTTGGCCCTGCTTCATGTTATGGCGGGGATAGGTGGCAATGCCTACAAGCGGCATCTCATGTTATTAGGCTTCACACTGGCGAAGCGAGACATTGCTAAGGCGTGGAAGGCGGCGCGGGCCCCCTCGGTGGCTGCCTGGAAAAATGGATTAGATTTTTTCATGGGACTGGAACAACCTATCTTTGTAGCCAGGGGATGCCCGCGCAAGCATTATAAAATATGGAAACGATGGGCGGAGTATCGGGGCCTATGGTTGGAGCCGCCAGCGAGGGTGGAGCCTCACTTACCGGGCTAAGTTTCTGGGTCTGTGAAGGCAGAGGGGAGGGGGGGGGGCGGGAGGGGGGGGGTTCTTATGCTAGGACTATTCGTTTTTACATCAAGGCTGTGGATAAGATTATGTGGACTTAGTGGGATCTTCAGGGGGGGGTGAGGGAGGGTGGGAGTTGGGGGGGGGTTCTACATCATTTAATGTGCCCTTGTTATGCATTGTTGATTTGGCAAAACAAAAGTCGATTGCTTTCATGATTAAGTATGGTCTGATTCGGCAGACGCCTCTGGTGTGCAGAGCTCTGCGTTATATATGCAAATTGACGAATAAAAGAAGTTTAAAAAAATAAATAAATAGGCAAGCAAACCCAGGGGGCCACGGTCGCCGGCGGCGCACGCAATCTCGTAAAGGGCGCCAGTCCAAGTAGCGGCATCCAGATCTTCGAGCGCGGCAGCCCACAGACCCCGAGACTCCTCCAGCCAATCGGGCTCTCCACCTCGCAGCTGTCCGCAGATGATCTACTTGGAGCATCCTCATCGCTGGCCCGGGGGGGGGGGGGCTCGCCCAGGACGGCCTCGGACCTTTCCCGCACTCCCGCCCTCTGAGGCCCGGCTGAGCGAGGCCAGACATCCACTGGCTATGCAGGCGGGAATCTCCCCCCAGTGGGGATTTTGAACAATGGTGGACTCTCATGCTCACCTATTTTGTTTTCTGCTGAACCACTGCATATGCGTCTGTATGGAGGGGTCCTCCACGCACCCAACCCAAGCGTTCTAGTTTGGTCACTGTTACTAGGGGGGGGTCGACAGATGTTTCCGTTCTCGAAGTATAAGGAGGGGGGAGGGGGTGGGGTGAGGGGGGGGTTTGGGATGGTTTTCTTCCTATGTTGTTATTGTTGTTTTGTTGTTTCAGCTACCACGGACCACCTCGCAGCCACTCATCAGGGGTCAGACACGGTCTCACTATCTGCGCTCCTCTTCACAGATGCGGGCCCCCGCGCGCGCTCCCGACTCCCTGTAAGGCTATACGACTTAGATCCACTTACTACCCACCATGACTGAAACCGCCATCCCTAGGGCATCCCTTCACGTCTTATCGTGGAATGTTAATGGTCTCCTAGACCGGCTTAAGCGCACGGCAGTTCTGCGCCATGCGCAACGCCTTGGCGTAGACGTCCTCCTACTTCAAGAAACGCACCTGATGGGTAATTGCTGCTCCTTCCTGGCACGCTATGGGTATGATAGAGTGTGGCATTCGGGCTTCTCCCGGGGCTCCCGTGGGGTGGCTATCCTTATGAAACGCACCTTGCCATTTGTGCTTACGCAGCTCACCCACGACCCCCAGGGCATGTCGGTGACCCTCTGCGGCTCACTGGCCGGCTCACCCCTTAATCTTATGTCCATCTATTTCCCCCCCCCTCGATGCTCTCAACCACCCTTAAGCACACTGCGGCCCTGCTGACTGCCCTGCCCCTGGGCCCCACCATCATTGGAGGTGACTTCAATGCGGTTTCCTCCCCAACCCTTGACACGACAGGCCATCCTTCCACCACTAGGCTGGCGCAGGCGAAGCAACTGCGGAACTGGTCCGAGTCTCTGGGCCTCTGTAACGCTTGGCGTACCTGGCACCCCTGCACCGCCCAATTCACCCACACCTCGGCAGCGCACCATACACAGGCACGTATAGATGCGATCTTTGTCCCCTCGACCGACTGCTCTGTGATCCTGGACGTCCGTATCCTTCCCAGGGGGATTTCTGACCACTCCCCGGTGCTTCTCAGTACGGGGGCTCCCCCCCCCTCGGCCCGCCAAACGTGGAGAATGAATGCCTGGTTCCTTCAAGACACGGAATTCAGAAAGGTGGTGGGGAAGGAGCTTAAGCAGTACTTTCTCACTAATGCAGGGTCGGTAGCTTCCCCAGTAACCCTTTGGGAGGCTGGCAAGGCTACCATTCGGGGCGTCGCAAAGGGCCACCTCAAAAGCCAGTGACAGGCGCAACTGCGGGAAATCACCTCACGGGAGGCACAGGCACTCCGTCTTGAGCAGTCCCCCCCCACGCCCGATGACACTTTCCGTGCCCGCCAACTCACTCACCTTCGGGCAGAGATCACACCGTTATCCTTGGATGCTGCCAAGCTCCTTTGGAGATCATCAATAGCGAGGGTCTATGGCTGGGGAGACAAAAATGGCACGATCCTGCATAGACTGGCCACATACCCCAGGGCGAACCGCATTATCCCGGAAGTGGTAGAAGAGGACGGAGTGGTGAACAACGCCGCACTGGCGATGGCCCGCACCTTCGCCCATTACTATCGTCGACTCTATGCAGCACGGGCCCCGGGCCTGTCGCTCTCCGCCCTTCTCGAGCAGGGAAGCGTATGTCTCCCTCGGGTGGATTCGGCCGCCCAGAAAGATCTGGACCGCCCCATTTCTCGTGAGGAGATCGATGAAGCAATCTTCCTCACCTCGTCGGGCAAGACCCCAGGCCCAGACGGCCTTCCCCAAGAATACTACGTGCTCTTTCGCGAAACCCTTGTGCCCCGCCTGGCCGACCTATTCGAAGAAGCGCTTGAGAAAGGTTCCTTCCCACCCGAGACGGACATTGCCACCATCGTGGTCTTGCCGAAATCCCAGCCACCGCGCGGACTACCATCCCATCTCTCTCCTCAATACGGAGATCAAGCTGTATGCAACCGTTCTCGCCCAACGACTCAAGCCCTAACTGTCCCTGCTGGTTCATCCGGACCAGTGCGGCTTCATGCCCATGCGAGGCACCCGCCACTGTCTTAGGCGGCTACAGCTGGCCTTAGCTCACCGGCATTTACTCACCCCGTACCTGGCACTCCTTCTCATAGACTTTGAAAAGGCCTTTGATTCAGTGGATTGGGCGTATCTGATGGATGTGCTGGCTGAGATGGGGCTTGGACCCCACTTTAGGGCGCTGGTTCGCGTCCTCTATGCCCAGCCGCGGGAACGTGTGCTGGTCAATGGTGTGTTGTCCAAAGCCTTCCCCATTGGGAGGGGAACGAGGCAGGGATGCCCCCTTTCGCCCCTACTCTTCGCTTTAGCGATGGAGCCTCTGGCCTCCCTGGTGCGCGCCGATGGTCGCATTCGCGGGTGGGAATGGCCCAACACGGAAGCAGACAAGATTGCCTTATACGCGGACGATGTCTTGCTCTTCTTGGCTGAACCCTCCTTGTCGGGTCCGCACTGCCTCCAGACCCTGCAGTCATTCGGGCAAGCATCCGGTCTCCGGCTGAACCCGGGGAAGTCGGTACTGGCCCCACTGCACCTCTCCAGGGACTGTTACGATTGGCAGTCCACCATTCCACTTCGGCGCCAATCGTTTAAATACTTGGGGATATGGATCACCCTCCTTCCCGAGTTGGGCTGGTCCCTCAACGTCACCCCATTGGTGACGAAGGCTAAAGCGGACCTTCAGAAGTGGAAGACGCTGCCTCTGAATCCCCTGGGGAGAGTCGCCCTCTTTAAAATGATGATCCTTCCCAGGTTTCTCTAAGTCCTCCAGAACGCCCCCTTCCGTTTCCCTAGGGCATGGTTTCGGGAGCTGGACAGCCTGGCCACCAAATTTCTCTGGGGGGGGGGGAGGGACGCTTGGCCCTTACCCTATGTCAGATCCCATCCTTTACCGGGGGAATGGGGATGACGCACCTTTACCTCTATTTCTTGGCGGCGCGTCTCCTAGTTATCCACGATTGGTTTAATGGGGGTTGGTCTGACCCTGCCTATCGACTTGAGCTGAGTGAACTGGGTCTACCCCAAATCCAATCACTGATGTACGGGGGGATCCATTCCTTCCCAGCTGCCGGACGCGACGCGTTCCGTGCTGTTGGCCTGGCGGGCCTCTTTGCGTCATACTCGTTGGACGCGCAAGCTGACCCAATGTACACCCCTCTGGCAGGGCATTTGGCTCCGTGAGGTTAGTGGGCTACAGGGGTTTAAATCATGGGACCTCCTTGGAATCTCGCACCTGGGGGATGTCTGGGCTAGCGGCCACATGCGTTCATTTCAGGACCTCCAGACCCGCTACTCCCTCCACACCTCCCAATTCTACAAATACTTACAGCTGCGGCATGCCCTCCACACGCATCTCACAGACGACACGAGGCTCCCTGAGTATAGCCCCCCAGAGGCGCAGATTATGCTGGGTGACTTGGGCAAAGGGGGTATCTCCCGCATTCACCGAACTTTGGTCAACAACACCCCTGTTACACTGGACAAGTTAAGAGACCAATGGGAGGAATGGGTGGGACCACTTGACAAGGAGGACTGGCGTGACGCCCTCATGGCGCCCCGGACGGTTACCGCGTCCGCCAAACTCAGACTGATCCAACTATACTATTTGCACGCTGCATAGCTTACCCCCTCGCGCCTTCACCGGGCGGGCCTGCGCCCAGACGCCTCCTGTGCGAGATGTGGCTACACCCCAACCAACTTTTTCCATATGGTCTGGTCATGCCCCCGCTTGGCGAGATTCTGGGGCGATATCGAGGAGGAGCTCACAGAGGTCCTGGGCTGGGTGGTCCCCCATGACCCGCGTCACTCCCTACTGGGGATCACAGATGGACTGGATGGGTCCAGAAATGAAAAACTATTTTTTAATACTGCCATGATTGTAGCTAAACGTGATATAGCGGCGGCGTGGAAATGCCCGGACCCTCCTGGCCCCGGGAAGTGGCGGAGGGGGGTAGACTGGTGCGCGACCCAGGAAAAGACCCTGTATGCGGCACGAGGATGTCCCAAGAAGTACCGTAGGGTGTGGGGAAAATGGCTGGGTACTGTGGAATGATCACACTTTGCTCAGTTATTATACAAGTGTCTACCTTCAGAAGTCGGGACTCTTGAGTTGTTACACTCCTGTGAATGCTAATGATTTATCATTTCCGTGTTTAATGCTGATTTACTGTTTGCTTTTAAAAACCAATAAAAATTTGATTATCAAAAAAAATAGGCAAGCAAATGATAACAACAGACTGGCGGTAACACTATTGGAAGTAGCCTTCTCTCATTTGATGCAGAAAAAAACTTCAATAGGATGGACTGGCTATTCTTAACCAAACTGTTTTGACAAGATTCATATCCCCCTTAAGCTGAAAAGGCCAATTATCAAAAACTGACTACCAAAATGAAAGTTAATGGAGAATATAATTCCCATCACCAGAAGAACGAGGCAAGGCTGACCCTATCCCGGTTAAAATTCACACGGTCTATGGAAGCCTTAGTGACAAATATACAGCAAAACCAATAGCGGCCGCTAGTAATGTGAAGCGGTGGGGCGGGAAGAGGGGGAACAAAAAAATACAATGAAAAAATAAATAAAGCACTTACCTGCTTCGACGGCTGCCGCCTTCCTCCCAATCCTTGCCTCCTTCCAGGAACTGCTGCACACACTGTGCAGACTCCCAGCTCCCAATCCCAGTGCTGCTCATATGCTGGCAATGCTATTCCCAGCATGTGAGCAGCGCTGGGGTTGGTCTGAGCACCTCGGTTTGGCGCTCAGACACTGACTGGGAGCCTGTGTTGGTTTCTCCACCCTGCTGTAAAACACAGCTAGGTGGAGAAAGGGTAAGTGCGCATTACCTGTCAGGACCCATAATAGAGCGCTGGCGGACGCACCGATGAACACTGCCATCGGGAGCATTTCCGGACTACAAGTCCCGTGATGCTTCGCGACGCGATCGTTATCGCGCACACAGAGAAAACCTCATTTAAACGCTTCCGGGGCGCCAGAGCGCTGCCGATTATTCAGTGTGTTTTTCCCGACGGAGCTGGACAGAGAAGCCGGTCTGGTAAGGGTGTCTATTGACACCGCGTTCTTTTCTGGGCATTTCCTCCAGCCACTGGAACCTGTGAGCTCTATGGGAGTTTTTGGGGGAAATTGCATTTGGAATACCCTTTCTTGAGCTTTGTCAGCTGTGCCTTCGTTCCGCTTTCCTGATTACGTTCTTGGCTGAGGACTGTCGGGGGAGTTAAGACGCCTCCATTCCCTTGGACCTTTGTTTGGTGGTTCGTTTCGCGTCCTTGTCTCTAGGTTGGCGAGGTGAAGTACTGGACTCCTACAAGGAGAAAGAAGCCACACACCTTCTTGTGGTCTTGGGTGAATTCCAGCTGATGGTAGAGTAAAAGAACTCTATAATTCCTTTGGGGAGTGATGTTAACTCCCTGATGTGACATCTAGACTTTTTGGTTCTAGTGACATTTGCTTTGTGCCTTCCGAGGGTTATCTGCTTCTGCTATATATATCCACTAACCCCTACCTACTGCTGTTCCGGAACTATTGGTCTGTTAGCATACTGAAGTTTTACCATTGATTTCTTTCTTCCTCTTTGTTGTGTATATAACAGGGGTCTGTGTGGATTGGCAAGTGGTATTGCTCTCACCTCCCCTGTGACGCTTCGCATAACAAACAGAGGGGTATGTAAACACATATGCAGAGGGTTTTGTATGCTCGGCTTAAAACAGCAGATACTTCATGTTCCTTTGTGTTTTCCCTTTATTTCAGTAGTACCTTTACTTACCACCCGCCATACAGAGGCGACCCATCGGTACCAGATTATTGCAACAAGCATATTATCTTTTGTTACAGGTATTACTATTGCACCATAGAATAGAGGGAAGGGTAGGTGAAGGGGAACTGTAAGAATGTACCTTTGATACTGCTCCTATTCAGTACTTGTATCTTGTTTGTTTCCAGATCTCCCTCCCCACTGATCCTTCCCTTTCCTTCCCCCGCTTAATCGCTTCAACAGTCTGTGCTTAACCGCTCTCAGACTTGAAGCTATTGAGAGGTGGACCCCATTTGAGCATCAAACCAACCCCGAGGACGTGAGAGGATTACATTACCGTTTGGCCGTCCCTCTGGGACCGGCCAAACCATCATGCGCACTTAGCAATGCCCACCACTCCCCCTCCTTCCTAGTGCTTGCTACAGCGTCACTGTGGCTGTCTCCGCCCTCCCTCGGCTTGGCTGGCAGGCAGCCTGCAGGACGCAAAATAAAATGATAATAAAAATGCTTTATTATAATTTTATTTATGTCCTTGCCTCTTCTGGCTTTCAGCAGGGGGGGCGATGCTCCTCCGCCATAACGGAGGAGCCGCCAAACATATATGGGTTGATGATGGGAGGCAGACAACACAAACTCGGTTTGTTTTCTGACGACATTTTATGCTTTATAACCAACCCAACTGAATCAATACAAGTGTTGCAATCAGAATTAAACCGGTTTGCACAAGTATCATGCTTCAAAATCAAACACTGGAAATCACAAGGCAGACGGATAGCAGACCCCCAAAATAGCTTACGCCAGCCGGTCCTAAGAAGGGGCTTCACGTGGAAAGAAGCCACAATTGATACCTAGGCACCAACCTGCTCTCCCAAACACAGGCGATCTATGAGTGCAACACCCCCCCTTTGATCACAGCGCTGTTTAAATACCTGCGGCGGATGAATGTGAGAGATGAAGTCACGTTCTGAACAGTTTATTAAAGTACGTTTTGTAGTACTACAAAACACAATTTATAAACTACGTGTGGAGTTTTACGACTCTGCACTCTATACTTATATGTTCTCCGCCCAACTGCGCAGTCTCTGGGTACGGGCACTCATATGTTTTGGTGGTGTGGAGTCATAAAACTTCCCACATAGTTTGTGAACAGTGCAAAATGAGTAAACTTATTCATCAAGGAAAAATCAGCAAAGGAAGAAATTCATGAGACTTCTCTCACATTGGGAGCTGTGTGCTTCGAGGCTCTTCCTTTACTCATGTCCGTTCAGATGGGGCACATAGAGGAGATTCAGTTTGATTCAATAGACACTCCTTCTTTTTCCACTATACTTGGCACTACCTGCCTGGTCTAGGAAACATAATCCTCAAATGAATTGGAATGCGCAATAAATATCCCTAAATTCATCATACGGTGAAGTTCATCGTTTTCCGAAATGGATGACAGAAACAACTGAGTCTTTAATCTGTTTAGTTCTGCAACTTGTACCGTCAAAGACCTCTACCAAGGATAAAGAAGAACAAGTGGTGATTCCACTGCAGTACAATGAATTTGCAGACATATTCAAAAATGGTTCAGGGAAAGTTAAGGCAGTTGTAGAGTGGCCTGCTTCATGCAGTGTTAAGGAAGTACAGAGATGTATTGGGAATGTTATTGTTTATTGCCAATTTACACAGAACTTTTTTTCCATTGCACATCTCATTGTACAACTATCTAAAAAGAGAGTTTGAGTGATTTGGGAAGAAGAAAAGGAAAAAACGTTCAATAGCTCAACGAAACTTTCATGTCAGCACCAGTTTGGAGACATCTTGATGACTTACAAAGTAGAAACTGATACCACGTCCTCTGCCATCAGGGCACTGTTATCTCAAAGAGTTCCTGAGACTAATGAGCCTCATCCTGTGGCATTTTATTCCCAAAGATTGACTGACACAGAGAAGAACTGCCTATTTATGATCTGGAACTCCAAGGAATCAACAAGCAATTTTCACATTGGAGGCATAATTTGGAAGGAGCTGGACATAAGATTTCAGTATGGACAGATCGCAAAAACATATTGAACCTCATGACAATGAAACATGCTAATTCTCATTACGCCAGAAATGTGCTCATTCTCGTAATGCCAGATAGGCTTGGTTCTTTTTTCGCTTTAACTATGTCAAAAGTACAGACCAGATAATCATTATGGAAAATATGATGTTTCATCCCAACAGAAAGCTATGGAACTAGAAATTAAAGGAGGTAACACTATACATTCTTTCCCTTTCTGCCACACTCGCTAATGACATCAATGTGTCCTTCATGAAAATAGAGAAAGAAGTTCCAGCACAATAAAGGATTGAACAAGAACACCAGAAAAGATCCATATGGAAAGATCTGTTCTAGCAGAATGATAACCTGTATCTTCCCAGCAAAGCAATGCAGGCTAAATGCCTGAAATGGTGCCATGACTCTCTGAAAGCAGGCCAACCTGTCCAGAATTTTTTTTTATACAATTGGCTTTGTGAGAATTTGGTGGCCTGGAATCAGGACCAATATTAATGACTATATAAACAGATTTTCTATTTGTGCAAAGGCCAAAGCATTGCACAGACCTCTGGTGGGAGTTCTTCAAACACTACCCACACCTCAACATCCCTGGAATATTATATCCTTGGACTTTATTGTTGAGTTACCGACATCACAAGGCTATACAACCATCTTGGTAATAGTAGACTGTTTCATTAAAATGGGGCATTCATTCCATTGAAAAAATTACCATCAGCTGCGTAACTGACTGGAGTTTTCATTGTCCAATTCTTTTGTTTACATGGTCTATCTGAAGTTATTATCACTGACAGGAGAACACAGTTCACATAATGTTTTTTAAAAATCTGAATTAATACAAGACTAAGTACAAAGAACTTCAAATCTATGAATTACCATCCACAAACTGATGGCCAGGCAGATTGGTTAAACCATTCACTTGAACAATACGTGCATTGTTTTTTGATGGACCATCCTGGTGCCTGATACTTATGGATTGCATTAGCTGAATTAGCCTACAACAACTCCTTACATTCCTCCTTGGTGGAGATCACTGGTCTTCTGTCTATATGGTTTTCATCCTCAGATGATTCCCCAGAGAGTGGGCCCATCATTAGTTCCTTTAGTCAACGCTCTTTTAAGTAATCTTCATGCCATCCCAAACATGCTTACTAACATTTGCTTAAACAAGGTTTGAATATAAAGGTTTTGCAGACAGACACTGAAGAAAAGCACTAGATTATGATGGATGTGGGTAACAAGGTCTAGTTAGCCATCACATTTCTGACCATTCATGGGTCTCTGTAAGTTAACCCCTTGATTTGTGGCCCATTCACAGTCACCAGGAACAACGTCCCCTGTACAATTAGCACTACCATCTCTATGGCATATTCACCCAGTGTTCCATGTGTCCAAAATTAAGCTTTCAGTAGCAGATGTATCTAGGAAACCTCTCCCAGTTTTGATTTATGGATTAATTAGTATGCAATTACGTCAATTATAGATTCCTGTGTCTTCCAAGGCCTGCTATAATACTTTGTGGTCTGGAAGTGATACAATGTATAAGAAAGATCATGGGAACCAGCAGACTTCTTCCATGCAGCCAGATTATTTAGGAGGGTTCATGAACAGTACTCATTAAATGTAGACCCCACAGGATTCTGGTAGGTTGGTGGTGGGGGAACTGTCAGGATTTGGATGAGACAACAGGTACACATCGACTGGATGTGCTAGAGAATGGGTCGATGAAGGCTGAGAAATGAGCACTAGACCACTAATTATTAGTGACTTTCATTCACACACTTCCTGGATTGGATTCATTCCCAGGTCATTAGCGGCAGAATCCTATTTAGTCATCTTGGGAAATCATCCCTGTTCCTGGCAACATGTTGCATGGTTGCATTGACTTTCCAATGCTCACTTTAGTTTGCATCTGTTTTGGCAAACCTTCACTGTATGTTGTTCTTTCCTTTCCGGTTCCGTCACTCTCATTGCTGCCTTGTATTGTTGGTTGTGCTGTCTCTTGACCCATTTGTTTGTAGAGTCTTAACTGTATGTTTTCAGTAGGACCCAGAGGCCTGGAGCAGTTTCCGTATCCACTCCCAGCTCATCCTGGCACCATCCACTGCTGAAGCCAGTAGGCCTTGTTTTATTTTCTCTTGCTGTCCAACTGGCATACCCTACTTACTGTATACTCTCTGTCTTCCAGCTGGTCAGAACTACTACAAATTGTAACATCCAGACAGAATGATGCTGTCCCTAGAAACAGACGAAACGTCCAAAAGTGGGTTCAGAGCTGGATATTCTCTCTCTCACTCCATTTTCTGTTTCTCCATTGGTTTTGTGTGTCTGGTAATACATTTCAACTTGTTCACTAGCACAGATATTAATGGATGGCAGAAGCCTTCAGTGGGTCCACAATACCGAAACCTGACATATATATGGTTGTCAGGGAATCTAAAGCAGCTGTCACCAATTTCATGGTGTTGGCCGAATTGCCACCCATAGTTGTGGAACGTATTGTGGCAACTGTAATTCCTATCTCCCCAATTGTTACGAACAGAGCACCTGCATTCTACCTTGCTTCGTCAGACAAAGTATATCACATGCCAAGGTGAGACTTTTTGCAAATTGGAAAGTCGGTTTCTGTTTTTAACATTATGTAACCATCAATGGTCCTCCCCAATTTCAGTAGATGGAAGGCCTAAATGTATGTCCCTAATCCTTAGGTCATCTTGATGGTGCAAAATCAAGTTACATGTTGTTTCATTACTGTTGGACTTGGCCCTTTTTGCAGGGTCATCCCTGAACTTTTTGCCTTCCTCCTGTATTTTTCTGACCTGTTTTTGTTGGTTTTATGACTCTGGGCACTTCACCACTGCTGATCAGTGCTAAAGTGCATATGCTCTCTATTGTAAATTGATGTAATGGAATAGTGACTCCATGATTGGCTTATTTGATTTACTTGTCAGACCCTAGTACAGTGCACCATGTGTGCCCAGGGCCTGTAAATCAAATGCTGCTGGTGGGCTTGCAGCACTGATTGTGCCACCCACAGAAGCAGCTTGTAAAGTGTAGCGCAGACCTGCCATTGCAGAGCCTGTGTGCAGTCTGAGACTGCCATGTCGACTTGGCAAGTGCACCCACTTGCCAGTCCCTAAACCTTCCCTTTTCTACATATTAGTCACCCCTAAGGTAGGCCCAAGGGCAGGGTGCATTGTATGTAAAAGGTAGGACATGCCCTGATGTGTGTAGCATGTCCTGATAGTGAATTACAGCCAATTTCGTTTTTCACTATTGCAAGGCTATCTGTTCCCATAGGCCAGAATGGGCAGTTTGATTATAACATCTTATAATCCTAACTGACCCTAGGAACAAGATAGGAAAATAAAGTTTAGTATGCCTGAACTCAGAATGTTAAAATACATCTTTTAGTGTGGGTGATTTTTACATTCTGTGTTTGAAAATAGCACTTTTAGAAAGTAGGTATTTTCTTGCCTAACCATCCAGCATGCCTCTGCTAGGTTTGTGTATTCCATGTCTGGTTTGTGAGTGCAGGGGGCTGGAGAGGGCCTTGGCTCCAGCAGTCTGATGGGTCAGGGCTGGGCTGAATAGGACCTGCATTGAATAGAGAGTAGGGGGGAGGAGATTGCCTTTCACCAACCTGAGCCCTCATAGAATAGAGAGTAGGGGGCGGAGATTTCCTTTCACTGACCGGAGCCCTCATAGAATAGAGAGTAGGGGGAGGAGATTTCCTTTCAGCTACCTGGGCCAGGTCTGCTTTCAACAATGCTGTCTCCACCTCCTGCCAGGAAGCTGCACCATGGAGGACAGAACTGGTTTTGGCTGGGCATAGACACTCTCTGCCTTCAGAGAACAAAGGATTTACTAGTATAAATATTGGGGCCCAGACCCCAGAACTTTAGATCACTTCTGGGAATCAAGACGGACCTTTCTCAAGGAGAGAAACCAAGGAAGCTGAAGGAGGAGACTGCCCCAATGCTGGTTGCTGTCTGGGGTTGGCCTGCAGTGGTTACTCATTTCCAAGAAAAGGGAAAAGGAACTTTGTGTACTTTTATCATCTTGAGGAAGATCTCCAAGGGCTTGAAACTGAGCTTGCCTCCTGTCTGAAGTCACAGGGACACCAAGACTTCACCACCAGCTCCCCCTGAATTTCCTTGCTGGGAATTCTACCTGCAGAGAGGTGCCTGCTGTTGTTCTGGGTACCTCTGGTGTCTGCGTGTCGCTGGGAGCACGACGCAACGAGGAAGAAGCGTGACGCCACCGCAGCAGTTGCAGTCGCATCACCGAAGACGCGTGTCGCCGCCGCAGCTGTTCGCCATCGAATCACCGAAGAAGCGTGTCGCATCACCGGAGAAGCGTGCCGCCGCAGAGGTCGCCGTCGCATCACCGGAGAAGCGTGTCGCAGGGCCTGTCGCGGCTCCAAAGTTCATCGATTTCGCCGTCGGGCGTGCACGCATCGCACCTACGTTATCGCATCAGAGACGCCACTTTGTCGCATCGCACCGGATCGTCACATCGCATCGAGGCGCCATCTTGTCGCATCGTCACCGGGCCGCAGTAAGAAACGACGCATCAACTCCCCACACAGTAAGGAAGCGACGCATCATCTCCCCTGTGCTGCAGTAAGGAACCGACGCATCCACTCCCCTGAGTGTAAGGAACAGCGCATCAACTTCCCTGCGACCCTTTTGTTTGCATTGCGTGACGCATTCCAGGTACTTTGAGAGTAAAGTGTCGCATTTACCATCTACATTGAACTAAGTTATTTCTACCATTTTAAAGTCTTATTTTTGGATTACAGTATTGTGGATTTTTGCCGTTTGGTCTTGTGTTAAGTCTAGTAAAGATTACTTATTTTTCTAAACTGGTGTGGTGGGGGGGGCGTGAACAAGATGGCGAGCGGGTAAGACGTGTTCCACATCGTCTCTCCGCTCCCGAGCGCCCAACTCGGCCCACAGCAGCGCGTTACTCCCTCCAGCAGTCCGGATTCGAGGGGGGGACACATCTCCGGCCCGTCGACACCACCAACATCCAGTAGATCGAGGCTGGGGGCCGGCCTGAGGGCGACAGCGTGTCCCGGTCTGCCGCGAGACAGAGTGGCGAAAATGGCAGGCGGACCCGGCCGGACTGGCGGAGGCCGGTAGAAATGCAAACTCAGCCAGAGCAGAGACGGCGGCCCCGGGGGGCTAGCCGCGAAATCACCGGCGTCTGCGCGACAAGGTGAGGAGCTTGGCAGGGGACCCGACACGGAGCACGGCGCTGGAGCTGCAGGTGCGGGCGCCGGGGAGTACGGACTGCGGCGAGGCCTAGTGGGCCGCACACAGACCGGGAATTGGAGTGCTCGGAGAGGCGCCGAGATCAGCGGAGTGGCAGAGGCCCTGCCGGGCGGAGCATCAGCCAGAGCTGTCGACTGGCGCTCGCGGGCGGGGGCAGGGACGACATCTGGGCCCAGGAGCCGCAGTGACAGCAGGCGCGCGCCGGGAGGCAAGCGGCGCGAGTAGGCCCGAGATCGGGCACTCAGGCACAAGAAGGTGGTGACAGTGCAGGGGGGCCCGGAGGTTGCTGTGGGCCCGCAGAGGGACGTGCCCTCTCAATCACATAAGATATAAAGCTCCGGTGCTGGTGCGGGTTCCCAACGGAGCTGCTCCTCCGGCGCCAGGAGGAGAACAGAGCGGGCTGCACGCCTGGGGGCTGGAGCACCAGAGACTCACACGGCTGCAGTCACACCGGGGGGCCTGTCGGTTGCTTGCTGCAGGAGGCCCAGGTGCGGTCTGCTCAAAGGTAGGGCCCCGGAATTGCTTAGGGGCTCGATAACAACCCTGAGACAGGAGAGCTGGGGACCTCCGGAGTCCAACACCTAGTGCATATCACGAGAGCAGTGCACGAGTAGCGAGTGGAGGGGTCGTCTGGGGCCTCAGCAGTGGAGCATACAACGACCGGGAGGAGCAGGCCACGTGGAACGGCGGCGCATTAGGGGCGAGACTTTGCTGGCTCGGCCGGGGCCTTCGCCCGGCGGTGACGCAAGGACAGGGGCGGTGGGTGTAGAGACGCCTGGAGCGGCCGAAAAGAGGGGTCCCTGCCTGGGGTCCTGCGCTCATTCGACTGGGGGCTGCTGACCTGCGGCCCGGGCTGCCTCCGGCGGAGCGCGTGGCGGGGCCTGGTGCGGGGGTCTACCGTGGATTTGCCCAGAACAGCGCCCCAGAAGAGCGAAGTGCGCCAGGACCTAGACTGGTGGCCGAAAGCGAGAGAAATGGAGTGACGCTCAAGAGGGGCTTCGCCAGCGGCTGGGACCCTTGCCAGGTGGGAAAGGAAGACGGGGCACACCAGAGAGGGGACGGAGGGTAGACCATTTTCAGAATCCATACACCGCGAGCACCAGAGGCTCCTGCGTTGAGAAGAAAAGAAGGGGACCTCCCCAATTTCCGGCGGCCCCTGAGGAGGCGCTACCTACATCGCCAGGGACCGGGAGCCGTCGGACCGGGCGGGGACGCCGCGGTGCCGGCCAGAGGGGGTCCGCACTCCTTCTTGAGTGTGCCATTCATGTGCCCCAGGGTGGGGTCGGCAGCCAGAAACGACCCCAAGCCACGGTGCGGACCGGCGATGACATTGGTCAAGAAGAAAGGGGAGAGATCGGTGAAGGAGATGCTCACAAAAAGCTCCCTCGCTAGCGAGAGGGGAAGCAGAACACCCCCGGCCCGGGGACCCCCACGAACTCCGAGGGCGGCGAGGTCCCGATCACCCGTTCCTTTCTAGAATCCCTATTCAACACCCTCTGCGAGGACTTCCAAACGCTCAAGTGCGAAGTAGCAGGAGAGGTGAAAGAAATTCGCCGGGATGTCGACGCAGTAGGGGAAAGAGTTGCAGCGCTTGAAGACTGAGAGCAAGCCGCGGGCGAAGAGCTAGTGCAACTTCAAAAAGAGGTCATTCGTCTCCAAGATCAACAAATAGACCTACAAGCCCATGCGGAGGACCTCGAAAATCGCTCTCGACGAAACAACATCCGCGTCAGAGGGGTCCCTTCGAAGACGGAAGGGCCGGACATAACCAGCTACTTGCAAGGACTGTTTCGGGACATTTTAGGGGAACCGCCAGACTTCGAAGTCCGCATTGATCGGGCTCACCGGGTGGGCTTGCCAAGGCGGGCCCCTGCTCCCCCTCCGGACATCCTGGCCTTTCTCGCAGATTACCCTCTCAAAGAACGTAAACTGAGAGAGGCGCGATCGAAACAACCCCTCAGCTATCAAGGGCACTCCGTGGCTCTCTACCAAGACCTCGCCTCCATAACGCTTCAAAAGAGGAAAGCCTTCAAAGAAGCTACTACACATCTACGAGAGCAGGGGGTGCCGTATTCCTGGGGCCACCCTTTTCGCCTCATCTTTAAATGAAATGGCCAACTCCACCAACTCAGGTTCCTCCAGGACACCTGTAAGATCCTTGGCCTGGAGACGCAACACACAGATGAGTCACCTGGGCCTCCGCGGAGACCCTCCGGGGCTGGATGGCAACGGGTGGGGCGTCGACGCTCTCCCAAACTAGAGGCACGGCCGGATCCGGACACTGTGGCACAAGAGCGACAAACGGCCCTAGAAGCAGTTTTGAAAGATACCGCCTCAGCAACCTGCCCTTAACTTTAATGCAAGGAACACACGGAACTCACATTGCACGGGCTGGGGGGGGGGGGGGCGGGAGCCAGGGACACTTGGTCCACACACACACCCCGATCTCTGTTCTCCAAATGCCCACATCTCGATATGATGGGCGCTGGACATTGACGAACTTGGGGGGGTTTTTTGGTTGGGGTTAGGGAGGGACTGGGTAGGTTCTGGGAGGGAGGGAGGGGGGGGTAAGAGGAAATTAGGGCACGAGCGGGTCAGAGTTGGGGGTACGGGAGGGGAGGGTGGGAAGAACCGATGTGCTGCTAGGGGTGGGGTCCGCTCATCATTCCGCAACACAAGGGGCTGACTACCGGGCCTACGACCATCATTATGATGCTAAGGAGATAGTATCCTCCCAGACTCAGCATTCTCCCGGTGCCTACCTCTCATGACAACTCACACACTTCAAATTCTCACCCTTAATGTGAAGGGGCTGAACAACCCCATTAACGCCTTCGCTGCGAGCGGAATTCCAGCCAGGTGCTGGACATTCCGATCGCGGGCGTGGTCGTGACGAGCTCAGCTCGTCATGCGCACACGCCCACCGTGAGGCATGACGAGCTGAGCTCATCATGAGCAGGGAAGGGGTTAAGAGAAGGGCGGCACTGTCCTACCTAGAAAATTCAGGGGCGTCTGTGTGCCTGCTCCAGGAGACTCACCTCATCCCCAAAGACTGGCACCGGATGAGGTCCCGAGCCTTTCCTCAACAATTCTATTCCTCCACGTCGGAGAAGAAGGCTGGGGTAGCCATATTAATTGCCAAGTCATTTCAGGGTACAGTGGGGGATAAAGTGGCAGAGATAAAAGGCCGTCTTCTAGCCCGCACACTCTGGGTAGGGGGGATTCCTCTGGTGGTGGGCTCCCTATATGCTCCCAACACAGGCCAATAACAATTTCTAACAGCGGCATTGTCGGAGACACTTTGCACGCACGCCAAGAGGATAGTGGTGGGAGGGGACCTGAACCTAGTCATGGACGCGGAAAGGGACCGGTCCGGGCAGCGCTACGGACAAACAGGGGCGCTATCCGTGACAGGGAAGGCCTGGTTGCGGGACAGGGGTCTGGAGGATATATGGAAGGCAGCTCACCCACACACCACGCAGTATTCCTACTATTCCCATGCACACCATACCTACGCCAGGCTAGATCACTTTATAGGGTCTAACGACCTGACGCCCCTGGTAGACATGGTGACCATCACCCCAGCGGCGCTTTCAGATCACGACGCAGTGACCATGACCCTTTCATTGCCTGCCATGCGCAGACCGCCGGGGAGATGGCGACTCAGGGAAAATTTGCTCCAGAGGCAAGGGGTGTCTCAACAGCTCCACAAATGTATCACTGAATACCTGGCAAGGAATGATAATCCGGGTACACCCATCACGGCACTATGGGGGGCTCTCAAGGCCATGGTGCGGGGTGAGCTGATTGCCATCTCTGCGGCCGATGCCAAGGAACACAGGGACAAAAGGGGACTGCTTACGGCTCGAGTGGTGGGGCTGGAGCGGATACACAGCCGCACCTGCGCTCCCAGGATATGGCGTCAAGTGAAAGCGGCGACAGCACAACTGGCAGCACTAGATCTGGACAGAGCCGAGTATGCGGCCCTCTGGCTCAAACATACATACTATGTAGGGGGCAACAAAACGGGACGTCTCCTAGCTAGCAAGCTTAGGGCCCGTGTCCAACACGCAAAGATATCGGCGCTTCAGACCACCGGGGGGGGAAGACAGTGGAACGGGACAAGGAGATCGCGGAAGTCTTTAGGAGCTTCTACTCCACCCTAAACAGCAAGGCCTCACACGCGCACGACGGGGGGAGGCTTATCTCCAGGGAGCCGCTACAACGGCATTGGACTCTGCGGGGGTGGAAGCACTGGATGCGCCCATTCGTACTGAGGAAGTGATAGGCGCCATCTCCCGCCTTAAACCATTGAAATCGCCGGGCCCAGACGGCTTCTTGGCGGGTTTCTATAAAACCCTCTGCCCACTCCTTGCCCCAATTTTAACACGCCTTTTTTAATTCCTTCCAGGGTCCCGGAACCATCCCCTCTGATATGCTGGCCGCCGATATCGTAGTTATCTCTAAACCCGGGAAAGATGTGACTCAATGTAGCTCCTATCGCCCGATTTCCCTCCTCAACCTGGATCTAAAGCTTTTTACGGGGGTCCTGGCAGCCAGGTTGGGCCCACGCCTACCTGGTATTATTGAACCGGACCAAGCCGGCTTCATTTATAACCGTCAGAGTAGTGACAATACCAAGCAAATACTACACCTGATAGATAAGGCCCACCGTACTAAGATGAATGCCTTGCTGCTGTCGATCGATGCAGAAAAGGTCTTTGACCGGGTCGATTGGGGCTTCCTAGATTGCACACTAGCCCACTTCCTCATTGGGGAGCGGTTTAGAGCCTGGGTAGCGAGCTGCTACGACGCGCCTAAAGCCACGGTCAGGGTGAATGGCACAGCCTCCACGCCCTTTGAAATCCAAAGAGGCACGAGACAAGGGTGCCCGCTGTCACCCCTGCTCTTTGCGCTATATGTGGAACCCTTAGCGCAGAAAATCAGGGACAACCCCGACATTTCTGGCATCCCCTTCGGAGGGGAGAGACATACAGTGAGTCTATATGCCGACGACATTTTGGCAACCTTGGAGTCACCTGAGCGTTCGGTACCGGCCTTCCTGCGGGAATTGACCTCCTTTGGCAGGGTTTCCGGCTTTAAGATCAATATGGGGAAATCCACGATCTTGCACTTGGGCCGCAACGCAGACCTACCCAGGACGGGGCGCCCGTCCTACGGAGAAGTCCAGACTTGCGATGCAATCACTTACCTGGGGATAGACCTAGCTCCCTCTGTCACGAGAACGGTCACATAGAATTATGCCAGGCTCCTCTCCCATATCCAGACATGCCTCCGACAGTGGCAAAAGCACTCGATGTCTCTCCTCGGCCGGATTGCAGCAATAAAAATGAGTATACTACCCAAAGCACTCTATATCTTCCAGACCATAAAGGCCTGGCCCCCGCCGGGAATCCTTCGCAAGATACAGGGAGTAGTACAGCACTTTATCTGGGCGGGGGCAGGACCTCGGATGTGCAGAGATCTCTCCCACAGATCTCCTGACGAAGGAGGGTTGGGTATCCTGAACTTCGTAGACTATTTTAGGGCATCTCAACTTAGGCACCTCGTAGAATGGAGCAGACCGGAATCTGAAAAGAGATGGCTGTTCCACGATAGGGCGCTCGCGAAACTCTCCTTATGGAAGGTGCCGTTTTTTAAGCGGTCGGATAGACCACCAAATCTTAGGGGCTCCCCCATCACGAGCACGCTACTACGCGTGTGGGATACGGTGGCCGTAAAACGAGGTCTCACATCCTTCCCTTCCCCATTGACACCCTTATTCAATAACCCAGAGTTTATCCCTGGCTTAGAAGAACGGGCGTTTCCGCAGTGGCGGGCTACAGATCGTAAATCAGCGAGACATCTCTTTAATCTAGAAGGGTTCCTCTCCTTCACCGAGGCGCAACAATCCTACGACATTACAGCCCCACACCTCTTTCAATATTTTCAAATCCGCCACTGGCTCCTCCACCCGGACATACGACCGTTGGTCAGTAGGAAGCTCACCAGCTATGAGAGATGGCTTTTAACGAAAACTTCTGATAAGAAGATGATTTCCGAATTATACAACATGCTTCGTCCGCAGACCCCCTTTTCGCCCTCGGCGGGTCAACGGCGCTGGGCAAAGGAAATTGGGAGAGATCTCACGGAGAAAGAATAGCGCGATATCTCTTTCCGGGCCAATCACACGGCCCGTAACACGGCCAGTAGGGAAATGTCAATCAAGGTGGTCACATACTGGTACTTGACTCCAGCCAGATTACATAAAGGGAACCCAGACCGTAGCCCGACGTGCTGGCGGGGCTGCAATGAGGAGGGTACCTTGACACACATACTGTGGGAGTGCACAGCAGTGACAGACTACTGGAACGACATTCTAGACGACATAGATAGACACTTTGAGACCGAAATTCCCTGATTCCCCGCCTACACACTTTTGGGGCTGCCCAACCCACTCACGTACCCACTGAAGTCGATACGAGGGAAACAAATAGGTTTAGCTATGGGAGCAGCTGTACAGCACATTCTTTCCTTATGGGGCACACAGACCAGACCGACCCACACGGGATGGCTACATAAACTGTGGTTCATTGTAGGCATGGAACGTATCCAAGCTACCCTCACGAACTCTGCAGATTCCTTCCGCACCATATGGTGCCCGTTATTGTCCCTGCTAGCAACGGAAATGAATGAGGTGACATGCCCAAAATACCTACGCCTCCTGCGGCTCACCGAAACACAGCCCGAGTCAGAGACCCCATCCATAGCTAATTGATACTTAACCCTTACACCGGGTCCTCTAGGGACCATCCTCAGCACATCGGTTCGGGGTGGGGGTGGCGGGAAGGGAGGGAGGATGGGTTCTTCTTATTTGTTCTTGATTCTCTGGTTCTTGTGTTAAACTCAGAAGGGACAAGCTTCTTCCTCTACATTTTTGACCTCCTACGCGGCCGGCCTCCGGGTTGTGGCATGATCGCTGTGTATAGCTACTGATGAATCGCCCTGCCGGCCGATGGATGTAGGCAGCAAGCTGTGTACAGTGACTTCCTTCCAATAAATACGACTTAATCCTAAACTGGTGTGGTGTCCATTTGTAGTGTTTTCACTGTATTACTGTATGTGTTCACAAATGCTTTACACACTGCCACTGAGATAAGCCTGCCTGCTCATGCCAAGCTACCAAGGGGGTGAGCAGGGGTTATTTAGGAGTGTAGCCCCCTTACCCTGACTAGAAGCAAGGGTCCCTACTTGGTCAAAGGTACCTACCTCTGCCAACTAGAAACCCCCATTTCTAACAGTTACAAAATATCTTTAACAGAAGTCTCAATATAGACAGAGCGGAACCAAAGCGATGTTTGAAAATAATGTCTGGTAAAAAAAACTAACTAGGTGGTTTTGTAAGGCAGGACCTCTGATTCTTGAACGAGAGAGGAGTGGGAATCTTTCAGTACCCTAGGTGGCCTGAAAGTCATACCAGGTGAAACAGTTATGAACAACCTCTCGTCAATGAACAAGTGAGAAACAGGAATCTTTCACTACCCGAGCTGTCCTGAACCTCATACCAGACGAATATGTTATTTGCTAATGTGCCATTTTCTCCATATCTATTCAGTAAGGAGATAAAATTTAAGTAGGCAATAGAACATGTTTCGTAACCGGCATCACATCCATCACATCTAATTTTAAAATGTAATGATTTTTCACTAATATCTTTTATGTCCTTTACTGTCTTTTCTATATGAATAAAAATATTTACCATTGGATTAAGAGAAGACTTGAATGTATAACGTTTGTTGTCCAAGACTTCAATAGCTTACTTTATTTATTTTTTAAAATATATTTTTATTAGTTTCAAACACTGACAACTACACATATTTAAATCACAAAGGTCATTAGGCATTTGCTTAACGAGGAGAACAGCCCCCTCCCTTCCCAGACACAACAAACATATTTGCACACGTCAAGGTGTATGTCAAACTCGAGCTAAGAACCCCGGGACCCATCTAGCTTAAAGGGGAAGTAGCCTACCACCCCCTATATCAAATATTTGGTAATAACTTACAATCTCATAGCCTCATTCATGAATATAAACTAATAACAATACTATCCAAAGAAACCCCCTCCCCCCACCCTCGCAACCCCCTCCCTCCCCTCCCGGCATGTCACAAAGGTCTATCTCCATAAGAGCATCTGAATAAGGCACAGAATTACGCAATCAAGCATCATGTAGTGTATATCAGGGGGCAAAGCAACTGTTGAGGTAGCCGTAACATAGTAGGCTGGCAGGCACCAACTGCCAGACACAGTGTATGAAGCGGCTAAGCCATAGCGGCCGGGTCGCTAGCCATGGATTCGGTGTCTATCTCACCAGCCTGGGTTTTCAGTAAGATCACCAATGCTTCCCAGGCCCTTGCTGCCTCCATTGCCTTCTCACTTTTCGCGCGGCTAGCTAATTGCAATCTAATCGCACCCTCACAGTCCGCCCACTTAATGAGTTCAGTCCTCCACCTCGTAATGCTGGGGCCCCCCCTAGCCTTCCAATGCGCCGTAATGTCCCGTTTGGCTAGGAGAAGGCCCAAAACTACAAATTTACTGGTGATCTTGGTCTTGGAGGTGTGGGGAAACCAGTGCAGCAAGCAAGGGCCTATAGCAGGCTCTATCTCCCTCTCCGTTATGTCGCACAATAGGGGAACCACCTCCTCCCAATACCTCCCGAGCTGGGGACAGTCCCACATCATATGTCGGAAGTCCGCATTTCCCGTGTTGCAGCGGGGGCAGACCGCTGTGTCCGTATGAAAGTATGTGTTAATTTTGGCCGGGGTGAGATACGCCCTCTGCAATATGAAGAAATGGACTAGCTGGAAGCGGGCATTTCTAGTACTTTTCCAGGCCCTCTCTACCAATTCTTCCCATGCCTTCTCCGGAATCTCTTGCCCTAAATCCACCTCCCATTTCCGCTGTAGCGTTTGCAGCGGGGTCAGTACTTCACTCGTCATTCGCCTGTAAAGGCAAGTAACCGCTTTAAAGGTCCCTGCCGCCATCACAACATACTGACAAACCATAGAGGTCCGTGGTTCAGTCAGCCCCTCCCTCCAGTGTCTTCTGATGGCCGCGGTCAGCGCCGTGTGGAGCAAAAAATCCCCCCGAGGTATATCATATCTTTTCTGCAATACATCGAAGGGTAAGAGGGCACCATCCTCATAAAGATCGCCCAGCATATGCAGACCCTTCTCCCCCCAATCTGTCAATGCGGCCCAACTGCCCCCATGCGGTAGTGCCGAGCACATGGTTAGCGGTATTTCCGGAGCATAGGGACGCACAATCTGCGTTCTTCGCTGGCTTCTGAGCCAACACTGCCGAAGCGTCCGCATCTCGTTAGTAAGCGTCCGAAGCTGCAGTGGAAGTTGCAATACAATGCTAGATAACACTTGTCTGGGAACTCGCCCATCACCCCGCTCGGTCGGGCCCCGGAACTCCAGCGCCATTGCTTGAGTAAGCCATTGTAGTTGGGCTGCCAAATAATATGCTTCAAAGTCGGGCACCGCCAGGCCCCCAGCTCTCCTGGATCTCATTAGAACTCTCAACGCCACCCGTCGCCTGCCACTCGCCCAAAGGAAACCCGTGATCATTGATTGAAGGGTCTTAAAAACCGACGCAGGTATCCATATTGGCAGGGCTCGAAAGTAATAGAGTAATCGGGGGGAGTGCCACCATTTTAAGAAGGGCCACTCGTCCTGCCACCGAGAGTGGTAATGTCCCCCAGAATTCCAGATTAGCTTTAAGGCTCCTAATAGCCCTACCTACATTACCTTCCAAGAGGTCAGCCTGCGTATGATAAATGCGGGTCCCAAGATACGTCAAACAACGATGCTCCCAGCGCACACCATCAGTAAATAGCCTTGTCCCGTCCGTCCGAGCCGTGGGAAACAGACATGTCTTCTCCCAATTCACCTTGAGTCCCGCAACGGCCTCGAGATCCTGAAGCATCCGCTTCGCTCCGGCCAGGGCGTCTGTCGTATTCGCTAGGAAAATGAGAAGGTCATTGCCGTAGAGCGCAATGTAATGCACACTACCATGCACATCGAGTCCCGGGTAGCAGCGCCCCGATCTGGCCTGGGCCGCTAACGGCTCCATGGCCAAGGCAAACAGGAGGGGGGAAAGCGGACAACCCTGCCTCGTCCCACGGCTCACTGCACAAGCATCAGAGATCAGACCCCCCGTTCTAACCCGAGCAGTGGAGTGTGCATAGAGCAACGCCATCCAATCCACAAATGCCTCACCCAGGCCAAAACCACGCATGACCTGATAAAGATAAGGCCACTCCAAGCTGTCGAAAGCCTTTTCTATGTCGACAGAGAGAATGGCAGCGGTTGCCGTCGGGTAGGAGCCATCTTCTAGCACATGTAACAGGCGCTGCACATTAATGGCCGTGTTTCGCGTCGGTATGAATCCCGCCTGATCCCTATGTACCAGCTGCACCATGTACGGGAGTAATCGAGTCGCTAAGATCCGACTCAAAATCTTATAATCAGTGGTGAGCATGGAAAGTGGGCGGTAGGCAGTTCTATCAGAAGGCGATTTTCCTGGCTTTAACAACGGAATAATAATGGCTTCCCGGGTAGTAATAGGCAGTTCACCCGCATCTTTCGCCGCATTACATAGTCACTAATGTAGGGGCTAGGAGGTCAATATAGGTCAGGTAAAGCTCAATCGACAGTCCATCGACCCCCGGTGTTTTCTTCCGCGCCATATGTTTTATCGCTCTCCTGACTTCTCCCAGTGTAATTGCATAGCCTAGGAGGTCCGCCTGAGCCTTATCAAGCCGTGGAAGATCGGTCGTAGTTAGGAACTCCCTAATGGCGTTCTCATTCAACAACACCTTACTCCGATAAAGCTCTGTGTAATATTGAAGGAACTGATCATTTATCCCCTGTTGGGTATAACAGGATTCTCCCGTTGGGCTACATAACTCCAGAATAACCGTCCCGTGCCGGGCAGGATTGGCTAACCATGCCAACAGTGTACCAGATTTGTCTCGCTCTGCATGTGCCCGCACTAGATATCGTTTATAGTCGAAACAGCGCAGCCGTTCAACCTGCACAGCTACCGCCTCTTGTGCTTCCAACAACTCTCGCTGCACATCAGGTTGCTCGGGCCGTGTTCGCTCCGCTACACGCAAGCGCTGATCCGCTGTTTCTAGATCATGCAATAACGTCTTGCGTACCCCCACCATATTAGCTATGCAAATGCCCCTTAACACTACCTTAAAGGCGTCCCAATCCGCAGCGGTCGATGAGGCCGTACCCCCATTCTCAAGGAAATATTGGGTAATGCCAGTCCCCACCGCCTCTCGGAATACCTGGTCCTCCAGCAGTTCTGGGTTCAGGCGCCAAGTCAGGATTGCAGGTCGCACCTGGGACCAATGGAACCTTAAGAGTAACGGATTATGATCTGACAAGGTCCTGGTGAGGTATTCGCTATGCTGGGCCATCGCATGCATATCAGGGGAACACAGCACCGCATCTAGCCTAACATGCAGCTCATGGAGTGCTGAGAAAAAGGAATAGTCCCTCTCCCCAGGGTGTTGTGCCCGCCAAGTATCGACCAGTCCCCACTGGAGTTGCCAATCCCTTCTAGCCTTAGCGATTTTATGCGTAGGTGCACCGGGGAGGGGCGGGTGCGACCGATCCACAGTAATGTCAGTGATAGTATTAAAATCCCCACCCATAATCATTGAACCAGTCAGATAAGGTGCCAGTTTCCCGGATGGTAGATTAAACAAGCATTGGCATAGCCAATAGGTCTCGCTTTTGGGACCTTATAAGTATTTAGTTATGCAACTGTTGCATGGCTAAACACTTATAAGGTCCCAAAAGCGAGACCTATTGGCTATGCCAATGCTTGTTAATACTGGCGCACGGCCGTAAAAGTAACGCGGCCGTGAGAACATCAAAGCGGCCGCGAAAGTGAAAGTGATCGCGATCGCGATCAAGCGCGGCGAGCGATGCGCATAATGAGCATGACGAGGAAAGCCATATGGCGCCTCTGCTCGTAAGCGCGCGCCCGCGCACATGCACTGTAGCTCTAGGCTGGCCATGGTAGCATTTTTTGAGCCCTCACTAAAAGTCTCGCCAGACCAGCGCATGCGCTGGGTCAGGCGAGCCCTAAAAAGGCCACCTGTTCCGTGTTAGGGGCATAGATATTACTCAGCGCAATGTCCCTTCCATTAAGTCGCCCCGCCACCACCACATATCTCCCCTCCGCGTCCGCTAGCTGTTGTACCGGTTGGAAAGGCACCCCCGCCCGGACACAAATCAGCACGCCCCGTGCAAATGCTGAATACGTTGTATAGAAAATCTGGCCCCTCCATCTGCGCTGTAATGCAAGACCCTCCGGCCGTGTAATGTGAGTTTCCTGGAGGAACGCTATCTGCACCCCTCTGCGCACTAAATAAGCATGTATCTTGTGCCTCCGTATCATTGAGTGCATACCCCTGACATTCCACGTTAGACATTTCAAATCATGCAATGATCCCATGAGACAACATTGTACAACCCCCAATTGGATTCCTAGTTGTGACACGCCGAGGCCCCTGAACATCCCCACACACCCAAAAAGAAAACCCCCCAACTCCCCTCCCCAGAACAGGGACTAAAACGCTAGTTCCCATCCAAACTGACTAACACACAGTAGCCTCTGGTAGCTACAGAGGATCAACGGGGGAAGTGGCAACGAACCTGCGTCGTCCCACTACAGTATCACTAATAGTACAGCGCCATGCCCCTACCAACAGCCTGCACCCGGGTCCGAGGGTAATGCAGTAACCAACAGTGTCCCCCCCAGTTCTTCATCAGCTCAGCAATACACGAGTTATCAGTGCATTCGCAGTTGGTCAACTAAACAAGCAATCAACATATACGAAAGAGAAGGAAAAGCAGAGCAAACCTAGGGCAAAAGAATAGGAAAATCAAATAATGCCATCCGCAGTTCCTGGTGTTACATGCGGCAATTGACACTGTCAGCATTAGATTCCTCAGAAGCGGAGCCATCCGACCCCTTCTCCGATCCAGTGGCCGCCCTAGACGATACCTGGCGATCTTGCCACAGTTCCGAGACCGCCCACAAGCAAGCAGATCTCTCTTTTTCCGTCTGAGATGCAGTAGGAGCGTGTTGGGCAGGTCGTCGGCGCCCCGTTCGTCGTGACCTTCGCGGACGCTGGTTCCCCATGGGAAAGTTAGCTCGGTGCTCCGTCAGGCCACGACCTGCTCTGTAGCTCTCAATCCAGTCCCACGCCTCCCTGGGGTCCTCGCAAAAGTGAGTCTTGCCGTCTGAAACAATCCGTAGCAGGGCCGGGAACATCAAAGAGTACTGCAGGCCCTCATCACGTAAGGCTCTTTTGGCCGCCAAGAAAGATGCGCGACGGCGTTGGACCTCCAGCGTATAATCGGGGAAAAGGGACACCTTGCAATTATCCACAGTATAGGGCCCTTCAGTGCGTGCTTTCTGTAACAGGAGATCCCTATCCTTGTAATGCAGCAGGCAGGCTACCACCGGGCGAGGAGGCCTCCCCGATGCCGGTGGACGAGCAGGCACCCTGTGGGCCCTTTCCAGGGTATAGAACTGAGTCAGCCCCTCAGGAGCCACTGTGTCACGGAGCCAGCCCTCCAAGTAGTCGTCCATACTGGCACCCTTCACTCCCTCCGGAAGCCCCAGTACCCGTATATTATTGCGGCGATTGCGTCCTTCGGCATCCTCAGCCCTCTTCTCCAGCATTTGGACTCTGTGAGAAATATCCCTCATCTGAGTGGAGAGGGATTGCTGTACCGGGGCCATGTCCTCTAGGGAGACCTCCGCCTTCTTCACCCGGTCCGCCAACTTGGTATGCACCGCCTAAAGGAGCCCCAGCCCCACCGACATGTTAGCAATATCTTGGTGCAGGGTGTCCTTAGTATCTGCTATCGCCTGCAGTATTTGGGCCAGTTGTTGTTGGACCAGTGTGTCAGCCGATACCTCAGCAGTCTCCTGCTGCCCACCGCTCAGTGCCAGTTCATTTGGATCCTGGGAGGGCCCCGCCTGCTTGCCCTTCAGCTTCCCCATATTCCCTGGGGGCGTGACACCACCAGCCCGGTATAATGGGGGAATCTTAGTCACTCGCTCGGTCCTGGAAAAGCAAAGTCG
Source organism: Calotriton arnoldi (assembly GCA_963921515.1). Taxonomy (NCBI): domain Eukaryota; kingdom Metazoa; phylum Chordata; class Amphibia; order Caudata; family Salamandridae; genus Calotriton; species Calotriton arnoldi. The sequence continues at coordinate 1,864,943 of CAWUFW010002679.1, read as the reverse complement.
GGGAGCGCACTGCCCACATAAACAAGATCCACACTCTCAGTTCTTCTGCCTTCTGTAAATGATGTACCGCGGGCCCCAATCTTCGCACCCCTCTGTCACACTGGGACCCTAACCCTTGTCGACAGGGCCCCCGCGAGGTCCCTTACTCCTATTTTCTCGAGGTAGAGGGGCCAGGTCGTCCGCCTCATGAGGGCCGCAGGTGCGATCTCGGCATGCCCACCTTAGGCCCCCTCCAGCTAGGCCAACAGTGTCCCCGGGCGCTCTGTGCCCAGCCACTCCCCACCGCAGGCCGCGGCTTCACCGGATGCGGTCTCCCCAGGCGAGTGTTCCCAGAAGCAAGCAACAAGCAAGACCCCAGGGCAGGCAGTCCCAGTTGCCGGACCCCCACCAACAGCAACCACTCCAGTACTCACTCAGGCCCAAGGTCGAAATCGCTTCCCGTTTGCAGAAGCGGTGCCAGGCACTCCAGTAACGCTCCGTTGAGAGCTCGTCAGTCGTGTCCAATACAAAGTGCGATCAGGACCCAGTTCCAGCCATCGGGTTACGCCATGTCGGTGATCCTCTCGCCCACACGATGGTCAGCGTCAGCCCGGCTCCAAAGGGCGAGGCGCTAACAGTGCGCTGGGCCGCTCCGGTCCAGCCCCGCCTCACTCTGTGTGGCGCCAGCGGGAAACAGCTGCGGTGCTCCTACTCATGCAGCGCTCAGGGCACTCCCGATCGGACCTTCTCCGCAGTTCTCGACCGTCGAGATAGCGGCCCTCCTTCTATCGCCTCCAGGGCATTTCAGCAGGCTGCAGGGAGAGCTGAGGCCCTCCGACATTCACCGCGTCGCATCAGCTCCTCCGGAACCGCGGCCGGCGCCATTTTGGAAATTGTCGAGTCAGCACCCCCGCAGCCACCTCACTCGGTCAGCGCGGCACCTCCGGTGCGCCCACCAGTCCGAAGACGGGTCCAGGCCCTCTGAACCTCTGTGGGACCAAGTACAGGCCCCCGGACCCGAGGCAGCAGCAGCTTCGGCAGGATTATGAGCTGGGCCGGCGCGGAGCTCCGAGCTCACGCGTCCGTCGCCATCGGCTCGGTAGCCTTCAATAGCTTACTTTATATCAACAGATTAACAGAAACTTAATTTTGTACTACCTTTTTTGTGATACCTCACATTTTTCTTCTTTTCTTACCTTTAGCTTTTGTTTTACATAGTGTCAACTGTTCCTCAAGATGCTTTTTTTCATGCTTCTGAGATTTTTTAAGTTTGATTAAATCATTAATGGGTAATAATATTTCCCACCTTATGACACAGATGTATTTGCCTTAAAATCTTTCCCACCATCACTAAATTTATGGGGATCTGGAAGAAGCCAAAAACCTCATCCATGTCAGAGGATAAGGAAACTATGCTTGGGTGCCTGGGTTCTCCGTAAGTCCTAAATATTTTTTTCTGAAATTACCAGTTCTTTTTCATTTAAGGAGTAATTGTGTATCTCTCCTGTTTGCCTTAAAAGGGTCTTGTACCTTAAAGTAGTTGGAGCTGTATTTGGTAACTCATTTCTTCCTAAAGTATATAATGTTGTGTTAAAACCTTTAAAAGTGAAGTTAACAATAACAATCAATCTCTCCAGCCTGGAGCGCGACTTATGGGACATCGATAGCGCCACAATAAACAGTCTTGATCCAGAGGCAGCTGCACGCAGACTCGCCCTCCTCACTGAATACAGGGAAACTGCAGACCGCGAGATACTGTTCCTAGGTAAATATCACACCGCACGATGTTATGGTGAAGGAGAGCGGCCAGGCCGGGTGCTGGCGCAGATGCTTCGCCCCCCATACAGCAAAGCCTACATTACTGAGTTGACATCCTCCGCTGGCCTCACACTCACTACTACCTCACAGATCGTTGACGAACTCCTCGACTATTACACCACCTTATACACGTCTAAAGTAGGGCGCGATCCCACTGCACAGGAAGCATACCTGTCCGAGATCGCCTTGGTATACTTGGAGAAGAATATGCAGGATTTTTGGGCTGAGCGGATCTCGGAGGACGATGTCATCAATGCCATCGTGGCTCTTCGAGGATCTTCGGCCCCGGGCCTAGACGGCTTCACCGGGGATTTTTACAAGACATACAAGGGCCTCCTGGCACCCCAGCTCATTGAGGTATACGCAGAAGCCCTCGAAAGGCAAATCCTACCCCCCACCTTCCGCGAGGCAGTCATCATACTCCTGCCTAAACCTGGCAGAGACCCGTCCCTGTGTGGGTCATACCGACCCCTGTCCCTACTAAATTTAGACTATAAAATACTGGCCAAAATTCTCGCTATGCGCTTGTCTCTCCTGATGGAATTCATTATCTCCCCTGCCCAATCTGGCTTTGTTCCCCATCGCTCCACCTCTATGAATCTCAGGACGCTTTTCTTGACACTTCACAGGATTAACCCGGAGACTCCAGCGGCCGCTATTTTGTTAGACACTGAAAAGGCGTTCGATTCCCTAGAATGGCCCTTCTTTGTTTCCATTATGCGTCGCATGGGTATGCCGAAGGGATTTATTGCCACCACGGAATTATTGTACAGCCGCCCCACAGCGAGACTTCGCTTGAACGGTATGCTCTCCCGGCCCTTCTCTTTATCCCGTGGTACTCGACAGGGCTGTCCCCTGTCCCCATTACTGTTTATTCTCGCCATGGACCCCTTAATCCGGCATTTCCAGGAGAAGCACTTGCAGAGGGGCCTCCAATTCAACATGGGGCCTCCGTTAGTCTCACTTTATGCGGATGACACTATCCTTTATGTTAGGGAGCCCGGCGCTAACCTGGAGCCCCTGATAAGGGAAATAATCCGCTTTGTGCAGCATTCTGGCCTGGGCATCAACTGGCGTAAGTCCGTTATCTTTCCCTTAACCCCGAGCACACAGCGATGGGAATGTGAATTCCCCCTTGAATGATGCACTGACTCCGTTAAGTATCTGGGCATTCATGTGCATTTGGACACAGCCCACATCATTCGCCTAAATTACGGTCAAGCGATCAACGCCCTAGAGGCGCAGGTGGAACGCTGGCTGCCATTGCCATTATCCATCGCTGGCAGAGTAGCGATAGTCAAGATGGTGGTGCTCCCCAAATTTTTATACCTCTTCAATAACATTCCTGTTCCCCTCCCTAACAGTTTCTTTTTAACACTGCGCTCACACCTTATCAGATTGATATGGGGAGGCAAACAGCCCCGGGTGCGCTGGCAAATACTGACCTTGCCGTATGAAAGAGGGGGGTTCGGAGTGCCTGACCTTCAATTGTACTACTTAGTAGCCCAACGCAGCTACGCTTTTGCTTGGTACCACCCAGATGCTAGAATCCCATATCTCCGTCCCGAGGCAGATTTCGTACTGCCTGAGAAGCTATCCACGGTATTGCCCAGGGGTATACCCAGAGACCCCAACGATATACAGACTGTCTCCACCACCAGTTGGGCGTGGGATAAACTGAAGCGGATAACCGGCACGTCCATGCTTTATGCATCGGTTCTTCCCCTTCCCAATGCTCTCTGGCTGCCGATCACGGGAGAAAGACTGGTGCAACGCACTTTAGCCAAATTTGCCATCACTAAAGCGGGGGACCTGTTCTCTGGTGGACACATCTTTTCTGTGGCGGACGAGGAGCGCTTCCGTGATGCCACCTTTATGGAACGCTTCGTTCTAGGGCGAATCCGTTCGGCACTACGGGCCTCTCTGCCTGGCTTTCCTATTGAACCAGATTCGTTCACCCCGTTGTCTCTGGTCATCGAGAATCCGGGAGGGCTACATCTCATATCTAAACTATACAAGGCTAGCTTTGATATCATTCCAGTGAATGACGACAAGATTCGCAAGGACTGGTAAGACGACTTAGGACACCCCATCACGGATGACCAATGGATCAAATGTTGCACAGTGACGAAGGAAGTCTCCTTAAATAGCCGCCATAGACTGCTCCATTTTAAATTCCTGCGTCGAACATACATCACTCCAGCCAGATCCCACAGGCTTGATCCTTCCAGACCACACAATTATCGTAAATGCCAGGCCCCCCACGCAGACATTGCCCATCTCACGTGGACGTGTCCCAAACTTCAGCCATACTGGGAGGCGGTACACAAGACATTAGGAGACATGACCGAACTAACCCTCATTCCCACTCCAGAGATTGCATTGTTAGGATACGTGGTTAACTTCCCCAAAACAATTCGGAGATTTGCCGCGCTTAGTTTGCTGCTGGCCAAAAGGGAAATCGCACTACACTGGGGCCGGAAAACAGTTCCCACATTACGAGATTGGCTGCACAGCTTAGCATTCTGCAATACCAATAGTGAAATATACTCCACCACGCTGCCCCGATCATCCTGTCCCAAAGACATATGGGGGCCATTCAGGGTTTATACGGAGGCCGTCCGTCGAACCACCGCTTCCCAGCTGGAGCAGGGCATTGTCCCGGGCGGGGTAGGATAGTCGCCCTGGGTATCACTATCACCTATTTAAAATGGCCTTCAGGCTCATTTCCGTGGTGGGTTTACTTGATTGTGTGCATAAGTCTGGGTTTGTTTCTCTTGACGGGAAAGCTGGGTAGTGGGCTGATGGAGGTAGCCTCTGAATGGCGCAACCAGGACACCGTGCCTGTATTTGCAATCATTAACCACTGATTCTTCTTCCTTTTTTTCTTTTTGTTTCTTGACATTATGGCGCCGATATGGTTGACTTTCTTGTCTTATTCATTTAAATGCATCAATGACCGTGAGCTCTCATGTTTGTACTGCAATTACATGCTAAAATGGTAAATAAAGTTTAAAAAAACAACAACCAATAACAATGAATAATTTTGAACCACTATTTATTGAGATAATTTCACCATAGACTCCAAAATCGTGTGACTAGATCCCATCGTAGGTTGTATAGAGGGCTCATCTTTTACCTTGAGGGGTTCAAAATCAAGCAGCATTTTAGATTTCAAAGGTCAACTATCAATAGAATCAATTAGGTTATCAGCCTTGACCTGGAAATCCTCATTTCAAAAATGTTTTTTTTTAAACTGAGTCACATAAGGCTTGTTCATCTCTAAACTTTCCCCAATATTTTGATATTCTTGAAGATTCAGACATTAGGCCAGGAGGGTGCAATGAAGATCATTTTACAGTAGATGTTATGGGGAGGAAGAGGATATTTTTTACTAGTGGTAGGGAAGGTGTACATTGCCAGAGATGGGTTATATTTACTGGGATAGAGACACCAGCGCCTCCCACCAAGCCAGAAGGCTGGAGAGTCGCCTGGCTTCTACCACGCTCCAGGAAAAGCGTGGCTTATGCTGGTGGGTCACAGCTTATACGAGTGGCGGTGCGGACGAATCACAGTGGGCGGACAAACATTGTTAAGGATATTGTCTAAAAAATGGGGAGCACAGTCTCTCTAGATTCAGAGAGTTCTTGGTTTATTTATTCCTTTTGGTATTGAAAGAATCTTTTTGTTTATGATTTAATTGACTATACAAAACCAACCTATACTCGAGTTTTGGGAGGGTTGACCAGAAGACCAGGGAAAGATAAAAGGGCTAGTTTTGATGCTCACGTATTGGCATGTATGTAATCCCCACAGATTAAAGGGAAAAGAGAAGAAATAAAAATAGAAGGGAAGAGGAAAGTGGTGGGCGACCAGTTAAGGAACCTCTTCTTACCCGTTTATCTCTTTTCTTTCTGAGGGTCTCCGGTACGATGAAGTCTTGCTCTGAAGAAGAAAAAGACACGAGTTAATACATTTGAGGAAACAAAGACACCAACAGAGGACAAACGAAATCCTACTTTGTGAACTCTGATTTGCTGTGACAGTATTGATTAGATGAATAAAGTGACCAACAATCAACCCTAATGGCCATGCATTTATATAATTACTACTAGATCAAGAGCCCAAATACTACAGGTATATTTCTTTGTTTTAGTCAGTAACCTGTTTGATGTCACAAAATGCTGTTGACTTCCTTTATAGGCTGACCAAAATTAGATTCAGAAGTACAACATTGTCTATGTACATTAGCAATGAAAAAGCTAATCCTCCTAACACTGGAGTGAAAGACCAAACTTGTTAGAGAGTCCATCCTTTATTTACTGTTTACCTCTGGTCGAGCGACAGCTTTATCTACTTCACCGTCCACATGTAATCAACAGAATGAATAAGTAAATAAATATGAATAAATATGAATATATATATATATATATATATATATATATATTCTATGATATACACACACACACATATATACACATATTCTATATACAATGAAACTTGCCCTGTGTCCCTGTGTCTACGATAATCAGGCATGCAGTTTGCCTTGGAAACACAGTTCCAAACGAGGGAGCACGAATCCTAAAACTGTATTAAAAAAAACAGGCCTGGCCAAAGACCAAGTTGTGTGGTTCAAGCCCTATTCACAGCAGGCATTGCCCACTCATTCTGGGTTCGGCGCAGACCCTGACTGGGGGCCAGGCCTTGCAGCAACCCCTGCTGTGAATGGCCAAAGGCCAGGTGCAGGGCATGGGCAGAGGCAAGGCACAGCGGGGATTGGCCAGCAACAGAGGGCTGGTAGCAGGGATTAGCTGCACACCAGGCCCTGTTAGCCACACCTGTTGTGCAGTGCCTCAGGCCCCGAGCAGCCAGGTTTGTCTGCCCACTGTGCGTTGGACACCCATAGTAGGTGGAGCATAGGGCCTGGATGGAGGTCAGGTTTTGCTATGAAACCCACGCAGCAGATGGCTGAATGACGTTTGGAGCAGATACTGGCTATTCATGCCAGGTTGGCTACAGTGTCTGGCTGGAGGCCAGGCCCAGTGGCCAGTCCCTGCTGTGCATATCCAGAGGTCTTGTGTAGTGGAGGACGACCGCCCACTGTGGGTTGGGCACAGGCCCTGACTAACTATGGGTTGGGCGTAGAGGCTGGACATAGGTCAGGCCCTGCAGGGTAATGCTGCTCTATCAATACAGGGGGGTTAGAGGTCAAACCATTGCACATCCTCCGGCAACCATACTACAAACCACAAAGATGCACTAGTGCAGGGGGTATCCAGTACATACTGCATAACTCAGGTTAGCAGGTTGTTGCCTGACCATATTATAACCCCAAGGACTGGAATGCAATTCCCACTGTGGATGACCAAATGCAATTCACACCAGGGGTTAGGTGCTCACGGCAGGGTGGGTGCAGGGCAAGACTGGAGGCTAGGTGCTTTTGGCAAACCTGCTGTGATCAGCCAAAAGCTATGCACAGTGATGGGTTAGCCACCCCTAGTGGGTTGGGCACAGCATCTGGCAGGAGTCCAGTGGTCAACACCTGCTGTTGACATCCAATGGCCATGCACAGTGGGGTGTTAGATGCCCACAGTGTGTTGGGCAAAGGGCCAGGTCACAGACCAGGCCATGTGGGCAACTCCTTTGGTGGGTTGCCTGCAAGGTCTGGTTACACACTAGGTCCTGCAGCGAAAACTTACTGCACACATCAGAATACTATGACCGGGGGGCGTGGCTAACCGCCGACGGGAATGGCCGCTCGGTAGCTTTGCTCCGGAGCGCCACTCCCGCACCATCCTGTAATTCCCGATTCCCGCTGGCCCGATTGCCGCCCCAGTGCCCTCTCTGAGATGCGGTGGTGACCGGCGGGCTGTCTGCCGAGTTTGAGGCTGATTGAAGGCGGACCCGGTGGGGGCTCCACGGGCCGGGGCCTCGGCTGCGGCTCCGCCGGGGACGGTGCGGCGGATCCCCGGACACGCATTACGGGAGACCGCGGCTGCGGCCTACCCCTACGGAGTCCAAGTGGAGAGGTGGCGGGCGCCTGCCGGCACGGGGGGACCCGCCCGGACATCGTGGATTGCTGCGGGGACCCTCTGCGTGACCCCAGGAGTGACGGGGACCGAATGATCGCTGCGGAGGCCCCCGCAGCTGAATTGTACACAGGGCGCTGCGGTGAGAGTGCGTGAGGCTGGCTGCGGCCCTACAGCCCCCAGATTGGTGCCAGTGGAGGTGGCGGAAGATAAACTGCAGGCCGGTGGGTGATTTTTGGCTGCCCTGGACCCGCGTGGGCCCCAGTGACGGCTGCGGACGGTCTCGGGGCCGACTGCGCGGACCCGCGGTGGGGCCCGGGCCGGCGGCTCCCTGCTAACGCGTTGTGGTCGCGGTTGGCCTCTTGGGGCGACCCTGGCGGCGTGCAGACTGCCTAGCTCCCCACAGCGTGGGTGACTTTGATGCCGGTGTGTTCAGCGCCCGGTGGCCGGACGGGCCCAGCGTGATATTTTCAGCACCCCGTGCAGAAGTGACAACCAGGTGGCTCTACGGGCTCCCTAACACCGCAGTAAGCTGACTTACTCTACGACAGTAAAGGTCGGAGTGGTGGCGCAATCGACGCCCGTACTGCCCTGAGAGGAGAGACCCGCCCCGGTCCTCTACAGCTGCGAGTCGGGAGTGAGTGGGCTACATTGGGCGTCCAGCCATTGACCCCTCGGTTAGGTGACCCCCCCAGCGAAAACCGACAGGACGGGTGGAAGTCTTCACCGCAGGCGGCGGGGAGTAGCGGGCGTGCACCAACGCCGGGAGGGCACATCGAGACCAGTGTCATGGCGTCTGGACGCAACAACCGTGCTGCTGCCCACGCGAAATTGGAGAAATTTGCCTGGCAAAAACAGCAGAACGAAGACCGAGTGGAGCCGGCGGACCCGGGTGACCAGACCGAACCCACGAACAAGGATCTCCTCGAAGCAATCACGGCAATAAGGACCTCCCTCGAGGTGAAGATCGACACGGTGGCCACTGATGTGGCACTGATTCGGGAGGACATGAAGAAAATGTCGGAGAGGGTGGGCACAGTGGAGAGCACCGCTAAGGACCTGGTCGCTGACACCACCCTTCTCAAGCGCCAAGTCACGGAATTGCGCTCTTCCCATGAGGCGATGGCCCTGCAACTCGACGATTATGAAGGTAGAATGCGACGCAACAACGTCCGCATACTAGGTGTTCTGGAACGAGCGGAGGGGCAGGCAGCAGACCTTTTTGTTGAGGAACTGATCCTCAAACATCTACAACCCCGAGGCCTCTCCAAAAGTTTCACAATTGAAAGAGCTCACCGTGTGCCGGGGGGACGGCCGAAGCCGGGAGCGCCTCCTAGACCGCTCCTAGCACGGGTGTTTAACTTCCGAGACCGCGATATCCTCCAAACGGCGAGAGCGGCCCCGTCGCTGACTTACGAGAACAGTAAGATCATGTTCTTTCCGGACTTTACTTTGCGTGTGCAGAAACTGCGCCGTAGCTTCTTGGAGGTGAAGCGAGCTCTCCGAGACCAAGAGATTAAATATGCAATTATGTTCCCCGCCAAACTGAGGGTGGAAGCCAACGGGAAATCATGGTTTTTCACTCGTCCAGAGGAAGCCTGGGACTGGTTGGAAGGTTGGCGCACAGTCGATAAGAAGGCGAAGAAAGGGTTCTCGGCTGCAGATGAAGCTGCGGACTGGCGCCAACAAAGACGCTCTCCTGAACATTCGGACACTGACTCCCAGGGACACACAGGGGGGCGCTGATATGGAGTCCGGTAAGGTTCTGCACTACTGCGCCAGATCTCTGGAGGCCCACTGGGATGTCTCTAAGTCTGGACACGGTGACCCGACCTGCTCTGGGTGGGAATCCGGACAACAGACTTGGTTGAGGGGCGGGGAGGGATGTCCATACAGCTATGTGCCACATCCTGCTTTTGGGGAACGGGATTGACCCAGTACTTGTATGGCTTGCTTCAGAGCTTGAATGGTGGACTTTTTCCACGTAATGAGTGTTTGGCGTGTGTTCTCTCTCTCACTGGGTCTACTGTCGTATGGATCCGTGACCGGGTCTGTTGCTGGACTACTGTGGGGATGCATGCTGGGCCTTTTCGATATATACATTTTTGGGGGTGGGGATCGGGCCAGGGGACGGAGGGTTCTCTGATTGAATGGGGATGGGTGGGAGTGGGGTAGCTCACGTTCCCAGGAGTTGTTTATGGGTGGGCGACAGGCACTCTGCATGTTGGGGGTGGCGGGCGGTTTTAGTCCCGTTAAGCAGGGAGGGGGGTTTGTTAGGGGCACATTTGATTTTAATTTGTTGGGGGATTGTAATGTTGAGTGTTTTGCAGCAGAACAAGTTGGCAGCTTGAATGTACACATCTTAGCTGACATCCATAACAAAAATGTGGTAGGAGAGACCCAGCGCACTGTGTTTGGAGACGTGGTCCTAGGGGACGCCCGGATTGTAATTGATGAGGGCTCACGGGGCTGTGTGCCCCACGAGGTCACCATTGTATTGTTAATCATCGCACATGGCACGAGGTCAGGGACTTAAAACCTTAACGTGGAATGTCAATGGGTTGGGTGATAAGATTAAGAGAGGGATCGTGCTGCAATATATCCACCGCCAGGGGCTTGACCTAGTGTTGTTACAAGAGACACACTTGATTGGCAATTCCTGCAGGGCCCTGGATCGGAAGGGATATCGAATGGTGGCACATTCGGGTTTCACTACTGGGTCCAGAGGGGTAGGAATCCTCCTTCGTAAGGGGTGCCCTTATGTGCTGCAAACTGTCTGGACGGATCCGCAAGGTAGATACGCAGCTTGCACTGGTATGTGGGAGGGCAAGGTCCTAAATGCTATATCTGTGTATGCCCCACCAGGCTTGCAACGTTTGACCCTGACAGACATAGGGCCACTGTTATTAAATTTACCTGTTGGCATCTTGCTCATGGGAGGTGATTTTAACTTGACGATGGACGGCCTATTGGACAGATTCCCACCCAGACGCGTTGCTACACAATGCTCCCAGTTACGGGACTTTATAGACGCCTTAGGGATGGTAGATGTCTGGAGATGGTCACACCCCCACGACGCACGATTTACGTTTCACTCAGGGCTACATGGCAGTCACTCACGAATTGACTATTTGTTCACGCACGCACAGCATATCCACGAATTCTCTGACTCGACATGTTTGGCGCGGGGTATTTCGGATCACTCCCCTGTTTTTGCGCTCCTTGGTACACAGCACGCACCACAGCCAGGTCCAATTAGGATCCAACCCTGGGCGTTAAAAATCCCACACATTCGAGAAACCTTACGGAAGGACACTGACTACTATTTTACAGAGAATACAGGCTCGGTTAGCTCCGCAATTACACTGTGGGGGGCATATGGGGCTGTGATCAAGGGTAGGGCGCTATCGGCGATGGTGGGTCACAGGGCTGAGCGTCGTCGGAGGGTGGTGGAGCTGGAATCTGAGATTTTGCGCCTGGAGGGCTCCGGGGACCGGTGCCCGGATCCGGATACCCAACATCTGCTGAGTATTAAGAGACAGGACTATAGACAGCTGCTCCTAGAGGACGCTAATAGACGCGCTCTAGCCACTCGACATCGGATATACGAACAAGGGGAGCGCACTGGCAAAATGCTGGCATGGCTGGAGCGCAAAGAACAAGCCGCGCGATGGGTGCGGGCCATTAAGGGACCGAGCAACGAGCTCATGACTGACCCCCAAGACAATGCTGAGGCCTTTGCGAAATATTATGAAAAAGTGTACAGTGTCCCGCCTGATTCTCAGGCGTCCATGGCGACAGAACTCCTCGCTACCATTAGGGTGGTGGGTCTCTCTGAACAGGATAGAGTGACGTTAGATAAGGACCTATCGACGGAGGAAATTCAGAAGGCAATTCAAGATATTCGGGTGGGTAAAGCTATGGGCCCTAATGGGCTCCCTATCGAGTTATTTAAGCCTATGGCCTCCAAACTCGCACCCCATCTGCTCAACTTATACACGGAAAGTTATGAAAATGCCGTTCTCCTGGCTGATATTCGTGTGGCTACTATCGTGGTCATCCATAAACCAGGTAAACCAATGGATGAGTGCGCCTCATACAGGCCTATCTCGCTTATAACAGTAGAAGCTAAAATCTTGGCCAAACTGCTGGCAAACCGCCTGCTCCCCTATCTATCGGACTTGATCCATCCGGATCAGTCGGGATTTATGCCGGGGCGGAACACCGCGCGCAATCTACGTCGGGTGCATGGTGCATTGGGCCGAGTAGCCACCCTGGAAGAAGCTGGGGTCTTACTAGCGTTGGATGCAAAAATGGCATTCGACACTGTAGCCTGGGATTATTTGTTTGCTGTTCTCGCCCGCATCGGGGTCGGACCCAAATTCATGGGTTGGATCAAACTCCTATATACCCGGCCCATGGCCCATGTATCGGTTAACAATCACCGATCTACTTCCTTTCCCCTTTGCCGGGGCACGCGACAGGGGTGCCCGTTGTCACCGCTGCTATTTGCCTGGTCCTTGAGCTACTGGCGACCTGGATCAGGGGGGACCCTGGCATCCGAGGTCTTAAATGGTCGGCTGACCACGAAGACCGCATATCACTATACGCGGACGACATTTTGCTTCACCTTGCCTCACCAGAGCGCTCGCTCAACCGCGTATTACATATTTTTCACATCTTTGGGGCGCACTCAGGGTATCAGATAAACTGGTCTAAATCCCAACTATATTCTCTTTGGGGGGCTTCCCCACACAATCCACGAGGGTATGACATACCAGTGGCGTCCACAGGCTTCCGATATGTGGGAATTTTTGTCACTACCTACGCCGCACTATTTTTTGAGCAGAATCTGCTGGGACCGTTACAGAGATTTCGTGCGGATGTCGCACATTGGAAGACGCTCCCCCTTACACTGCTAGGGCGTGCGTCGTTGTTCAAAATGCTTGCTCTACCGCGCTTTCTTTATGCCCTCCAAAACACTCCTATCCCTCCCACTTATTTCTCGCAAATCGAGGCCGCGGTGAGGGACCTGTTATGGGACGGCAAACAACCTCGCATAGCCATGACCAAGCTCACCATGGGATGGTATGATGGGGGGATAGGCCTACCGGACTTGCGTCTTTATTATCAGGCTTCGCAACTTACGGCCATTAACCAATGGGTGTTCGGGCGACAGGAGGACCCCAGTTTTCGGACTGACCACTGGCTGATGGGGAAGGGAGGCTACAACAGAGCGTTGTATACCAATCATAAGAAATTGCGTCTCACGGGCTCGACGGCACGCACGGTGGAGGTGTGGCATGGTGCCCAGCGGCGGATGGGCTGGCAGGGGCGCCTAACGAAGGCTACCCCTCTGTGGGAACCCGACATTTTGGGGCGACTTAGCGCATGTGCGAGATTTGGCAAGTGGGACCTGATTGGGATTTCAACAGTGGGGGATATGTGGATTAAGGGCGCTAGGGCCTCGTTCTCGGAGCTTCAAACTAAGTATCAACTAGCAACAGGGGAAAAATTCCGGTATCTCCAAATCAGTCACGCCATTGACTCCGCCCTCCCTAAAGACGCCCCCTTGCCGGACTCCTCTCCACTGGAGGATAGGCTCTTGTTGGATCCCATGAATCGCAAGGCTATCTCCCTTACATACAAAAAATTGATTTATAACCGGACTGATCCAATGGTGAAACTACGTGTGACATGGGAGACTGACCTGGGGGACCTGGCCGATGAGGATTGGATGGAGGCACTGGCCTCGCTCAGAGAGGTAGCCATCCCAATGCGCTTACGTTTGGTCCAACTCAAGGTCCTCCACAGAGTATACTTTGATGCCCCGCTGCTGTACCGGCTGGGTAGGAGACCAGATTCCCTTTGCCTCCGACACTGCAATCAGACAGGTACCTTCATGCATATCTTATGGGACTGCCCCCGCATACAGCAGTACTGGGCGGACGTTACCAGACAATTAGCTAGGACTTGTGACAAATCCATACAACCAACGTCCACACTGTGCCTTCTTAATATCTGGGAAGCAACTGACCTCACACAGGCCGAACAAACATGGGCCATGACGGGGTGGGGCATAGCGAAACGGAACATTGCTCAAAAGTGGGGTGTGGACACAATGCCACTGCTGAAAGATTGGGCTAGAGATATGGACCACGCCATGATCGCCGAAAAAACTGTTTACAAAGGGAGCGGATGCCCACGTAAATGGGACCACAAATGGGGGCGATGGATTAAATACAGGGGTGAGATATGCGTTTCCCCGACGGTGGAACTGAGAAGAGAGAGATTGGTGGAGTTGGAAGGAGCGGATGATGAGTTGAGAGCATGCACTGAGAGTATTAATGACTAGACTAGCCCGCTATCACTTCCCCACCCGTTGGCGGGTACATGACCCCCCCCCGATAGATTATAAAGTACTGTTTAAGAGGTACTGCGCTGGGCTTCTACTGGGTCGAGGACTGGAAGTAATATGATGTAATCTTAATCACATTCTATTCAATGATGTCAATGTAATGTCACTGTTGCTGCATAATGTTTTAATAAAAACTGTTAAAAAAAAAAAAAAAGAATACTATGACCAGCAGTGGTTTGCCCCCGCAGCAGGTAGGGAGCAGGGTTTGGTCAGAGGCCAGAGTTGGGGGCACATCCCACAGTGTTCGGCCAGAGGCTGTGCTTAGTGTTAGTTGGATGCCCAAGGAAGTTGGCTGAAGGATTTGACCACAGGCCAGGTCTTGTGGGAAAAGCCAGCTATGCATGGCCAAAGGCCATGCTTATCAAGGGATGGCTGCCTTCAATGGGTTAGTGGAGCAATCCATGCTGCAGATGGCTGAAGATCAGCACAGTGAGGGCTTGCTGCCTACAGCGGGCTGGACACAGGACATGGTTGGAGGCTATACCTTATGGGCAAGCTCTGCTGTGCACAGCCAAATGCCCTGGGTGGGTTGGCTGCAGGTCTGGCTGCTGGTCATACCCTGTGGACAACCCCACTTTGGTTAGCCGAAGGCCGTGTGCAGTGACAATTGGCCATCTGTAGAGGACTGGGCACACAGGCCATGACTGGATGCTGCTACATGCAGCCAAAGACCAAACACAGTGGAGGTTGGCCACCAAAGGTGGTCAAGCCACAGGACCTGGCTGGGGGCTAGGCCATGCAGCCTAACCCTGCTGTGCAGCCCCTCTCATTTCCTCACTTTTATGCACTCTGTAACTGATTTTCTCATGCACGGTTTCACTGACCTATCTCTCCTTGTGTCCATCTCTTGCACATTTTTATCTTTTTTAAACCATTAAAATTGGTTCTGAAAAGAACCTTTTGTTTTTTTTACCTTTTTAGTTTTTTGTGTTTTTACGTTTTGGGGGAAACCAAAACAAAAATGCTACTTGAACAGGTGGATGAGAACTGGGTTAAAAATAATGTTTACACGTTTGCTGTTGGAGAAGTAAAATGTGACCTTGCCACACACCAAACAATGCAAGCCCACAATTTGCAAAGCAAAAATTAATCTCCTCTTGCTCCAGCTGCAGGACATCTTCCAACATCCTCTCTCTGTGAGGGATAGCCTGTTGCAAATGTAGTTGCCTCATCAGTGTTATACCTCTTCTTCTTCTGGCATTGAAGTGCCAAGCATTAAGATACTTGTGTATCGAAGATATTCAGAAGTAGTACTCTCCTTGGCTACCCCGTTCAGCTTCTTTTTTTAAAACTTGTTTTTATTTCCATTTATTATTTATGTGATGCCTTGTACAATCATTAAATTCAGTCATAATAAGATGTATATCAATTTAATAGGACACGTCGTTAGAGGCGAACATAGAACAATTCAGATATTTTGTATCACATTAACACATTGTGTTTTACAGTTTGCTTACACATCATTTTCCTCCCCACCTAAAATATTACAGTGCTCTAAACTATGAAGGTTGGTTACTAAAAATCAATTGTGCTGTTATTTCAATGTGTATGCTGCACTGATTACTTAATGAGATTGTGCCAACACCAAACTAGCACTCTCCATTAGACAAACAAACAGTACTCCACTTATAAGTCACAAGACTAGTGGTTTTACTTGAATGAATTAACAAATAAGGTGTTAGTGGCAAGTGCGTTGCCAGTTATGTTCCTGTTGCGATTTCTTTTTGAAGTGCTGGTCGCAGAGGGTGGAGGCTTGCACTGCAGTTCTGCGCCACCCTTAAACACATGTGTATGGATTTCTTAGACTTTGTATAAAGCTTGTTGACTGCAGTCGTGGAGGAAACAGGGTGATTTTACCAATGTACAGACTCCCATTGCTTAAGAATTGAACTTCATTGGGTTCGATTTAACACTGTTGTTACTATGTTGGATCTACATCAGAATTACATGACAATCGTATTTCATCCCATTGCTCAGCTGTGGGCTTTTTCCATAGAGTTCTGACTTCTTCTCGGTGAAATGCCATACCTTTAATTTCTGCCCACTTCTGGACCCAGCTTTTCCACTGTACTACGGAGGGGATAGAATGGGACTTTCTGCTCATAGTGACTGCCATTTTAGCCATATCAATGAACTCACTGCCTGTCTTTTTTGTTTTAGGGTGTGGGAGGTGGCCTAACAGCCATGCTTCAGGTATTTATAGACCTTCTTCCTCCCAGTATGGCTTAAGCTTTGGGCAGCTCCAAACCATGTGGCGGATCCCAGCTTCGACCTATGCACATCTGGGACATGTTGAGAGTATAGAGTTTGAGATTTCATTAAGTCTTCTGGGTGTTATATATTATCTATGTAAAAAAATGGAACTGTGTGTAATTAAATTGTGCATTATGTGAAACTTTACGCATATGCTTTAAAACAGGACTCCTCCTTTGTCATCAAATTCTGTATTCAAATCTTTTTTATATATTTTCTTCTGAGGGATTTAGGCTAATTTTCATTATATTTGAAGGGTATGATAGAACCAAGAGCCAGATGTACGAAGCTTTTTTGCATTCCCAAACGTCCTGATTCACCGAATCGGGTCGCTTGTGAACGCAAAAAAGGCATTTTCAAATGTACAAATCCCAAATTGCAATTGGTTAACCTGTTACCCAATCGCAGTTTGGGATTGTGAATTGATATTTGGAAGGGGCGTGTTTAGGGCGTCCCTTCCTAATACCGGTTCACACTGGTATGTACAAATGTTTTGCTACCGAAATGCGGTCGCAAAACATTTGCATTTTATCACCACCAGAATGAATAATATATTTTTTTTAAGAGCAGGTGGTGCCTACTCTTAAAAAATTAAACATAAAACTTTCCATTTTTTGTTTGAAATGCATCCTGTTTAAGGAAAGTGGACTGCATTTTTTTTTTTAAAGGATTGCTTTATTTAAAAGCAATCACAGACATGGTGGTCTGCTGACCCCAATAGGCCACCATCCCTGTGATATTTGCGATTCCCAATGGGTTGCAACTGAGACCTACTTCATTAATATTCATGAGGTATGCCTATTTGCAACCCACTGGGAATCGCAGAAAGTGTAAAACACACTAGTGTTTGCAATTACCAAATAGTGAATCGCAAAAACTTGCAATTTGGTCATCGCAAACACTTAGCTTCGTACATCTGGCCCCAAGTTACTAGCTGTCTGTCATGTCTGATAGTGTATACTAATTGCAGAAATTCATGCATTGGAGATTCCATACTTGGATCCCCATAATTTTACAATGTACTCTTCAGCAAGTTATTTTGCTAGAACTGCCCTCTTGGTACCCTGTCATTCTCAATCAATTCTTGTAGCGATTTGAACTCGCCATTTGTATAACAATCCCATACTGTTTCCAAACCTGCTGTTGTTCATTGGTGTAAATGTGTATACCATATTTCTAACAAGGCAAGACTGTTTCCTTATCCCCATGAGCATGAATTGTCATGACATTTAATAGACACCTGAGCACCAATTAGTTTTCATGAGACAGCTACATTTCGTGTTGGACTGAAAACCCATGTCTTGCACTAGAGTAAATCCCCATCTTCTGGGCTTAATGAAAGCACAAATTATGGTTCGAGTCATTTTAGATGCCAAGTATAATGGAAGTTTTTGGCAAAACTAAAGTCGGGGAACAAGTGTCTGTAAAATATGCCCACAATCATGAGCTGTACACTGGTGAATAAGAATTCTTCTCAAGGGGTGACACTGAGAAATCTATCCAAGAAAGTATAGTTTCATGCATATGATATGGCATTTCCAAAGACAGAGGATCTCAGATGTAAGCCTTATGCCATGCGGCATCAGATAGGTAATAGATGTATTTATTCTTCCTCACCAGTAGACAGCTCATACAGCTCATGATTGTGACAAACATTTATGAGATAACTATTGTCGACAAAGTACCTAGCTAAAAACGTTGTTCAATTGTATCCATTCTTGGTGGGCTAAGTTTCTATGTATAAGTTACGCTCTAAGTCAGACTATGTATTGTGAAATTTATGTACATCAACTTGGCAGTTTTTTCACCGGAAAGTCCCACTTGCTACTCATAGTTTGTCTAGGGATAGATTCAATAATTATTGCAAGCTGTACTGCTATGGTAGTGCCGATGTTTGCCACTTATACTTTGTAGGGTCCCCATGTCTTCAATGGAACTGTAGTTCTTAGGTGCAGTCAATAAATCATAAACTTTATTTCGAATTTAAAAAATGCATACAAGTACATAAAATGTAATTGCAGGCAAATGTTAAAACACTAAAACAATTATTTTAAAAAGGCAACTAATTTATATCAAGTAAATCACCCTTTCAATAAAATTCTTCAAAATATTATACAAATGCTTATAAAATATTACGCTCCTAGATTAAATGCCATCCTTTGCACCAGGAGATAAATAACATATATACCACAATATATAATCGCTTGAATATTACGTAGCAGCAAGGTGTAAATGAATTTATCTCACCGTTTGAGTCACCCCACACAAGATTAAATCCATCTATCTATCCAATACTGTTAAATCAGGGTAACATAGTAACGGTAGGTGCAGTCATTTTCCCCATACTCCAGTACTTACCATTTTTTCCAGATTATGTGGAACATGAAGATGTTGGTGATTACTGGATATTGCATCACTTACAACTGCGACCGCTGCAGAAACAGGAATGTGGCGCTGTGTCTACAGAGTTTCCCGTTCTCCGCGGTTTGACGAGCCTATATACTCCTCCGTCAGGCATACCCGTTCCCCGAGAGCCCTCCAGCTCGAGCATTCAACAGGTGTAGGCTTGCGAGAAGCAGGACAGGGGGTTTCTGTTGTCAGTATTCGTGAGCGATTGATCGAGCCTGGACGCACTGTGACGTCACTTCAAGCTCCTGTTCTGTTGCGCGGAGCCGCGGAAGTAGTGGCGGCAAGCAGGGAAAAAGCAGAGAGAAGGAGACGCTGAGACCCGGGTGCTACCCGGGAGCACGAGAAAATCATCACACGGCCCTACCTTTAACCCGCTGCTACACAGGCCCTAATTTGGCGGTTTCTGATCAGAGGTGAGCCGAGTTGTGCTTGGTAGGTGGACTAACATTAAGGGGCACCCCTGGACGGGCCCCACCCCCCTCCTCTAACTTTATTTCTTCATTGTTGTCTGGCAGAGGAGACTTTAAGGTCAAGGTCCTCCCAGCGGCATCGGCAATACTGGTGAGTGACTGAGTGGGAGTGTACCATACAGCTTGAGCGCTGCAGCTTTTAGCAGCTTGCTGCAGAGTGTGAGCCCAGGTCCCTGCGGAAGCGGCCCAGCTAGGTCTGGGCGCAGCTTGCGGGGGCTCTTGTGAGCTCCCGCTAGGGTGGTAGCCAGCTTCTCCTCAGTTCCCTCCCACGCAATACTGCATCCTTCATAACTCCATCACTCGGGAAAAATACCCGGCAGCAGGTATTCAGCTGCCTGCTCGTAGTCTGCCAGTCACTTATTACCCCAACACATATCAACCTACCTCAGTTTCACTAAACAGGTTGCAGGGGAAGTATAAATAAACCAGCAGGATAGCAGGCAAGGGAGGCATCTTGTAACTGTAGCTGCCCAGGAAAAGTAGCACTACTTCTCGAGGTAAAGTTAATCATGAGAAAAGAGACCCAATTTATTGGAAAAGGCACCTGAGTATATTTCCCGGAGCATCCATTCTGTGGAGTCGTTATAGTAAGGCAGCTGCCACGACTCGCTAGCCCGAACTAACAATAAGAATAACAAGGATGAGATCCGGTAAGGTGCGAAGTAAGGTACAAGCCCCAATTAAAAGGAAGCAAGAAAGAGACACCGCACTGGGAAACCTTACCACGAAAAGGAAACCACAAACCCAACTGAGCGAGGCAGTCGTCATTGATCCCCTTGTTCTGAGGAAATGTAGTGCCACTTATGTCTTGGATCTAGACTCGGACCTAGAACTAGAGCTAGACTTTGAAGGTAACCTCAAGGTATTAACCACCCCTGCCTGTACTGCAGGCTTGAGGACAGGCCACCTTACAGATAAAGACAAAGAAGATATAAAATCATTGGATCATCACAACCTGTCAAAAATAACAGATTACTTCCGGCCAACAAGCAAACAAGATGATACTCAACACCTAAATATGAATGATAAATTTC
Organism: Calotriton arnoldi; assembly: GCA_963921515.1. Classification (NCBI taxonomy): domain Eukaryota; kingdom Metazoa; phylum Chordata; class Amphibia; order Caudata; family Salamandridae; genus Calotriton; species Calotriton arnoldi. Next base: position 1,844,533 of record CAWUFW010002679.1, on the reverse strand, counting down.
GACCGGAAAAGTTGATAGACATTACTAGCTATGCTTGTACCTCCCCACTCTCCATTTCAGTATCTCTACCAAATACGCAACCACCAAGTGGGTCTCTCGCTTATGTCCCTGAAGAAGTGGTGTCTATCGGTACAGCAACAGCAGGCATAGAGGGGTGGACATTGAAAGGAGCACCTCAACTTTTCGCATTTCCTGAATTTAAATTAAATAATGATGAGGACCCTCATCTGCCAGACCCCAAGGAGGGGGCAAATCCAATCATCCAGGGAGTGACCATAGAGGAGGAGTTAACTAAAAGAGTATAGACGGTGATACCCAGAGATAACCCCCTTAATTTGTGGCCAGCCAAATTGAACTCAATGCAAGCAACAGTACTGGCCCTAACTCGCCACTCCAACAAAATGGATATCAAAGTTGATTTACTTAACACCATGGCAATCTTTGTGTCTGGAATCGATGAGAAACTCTGAAAGTTAAATACACTAGTTACAAGAGCCCAATCAAACCATCTAAATGACTTTAAAATTTGTTCTTGCAAGGAGGTAGTCGATAAATTAGTGCAACTTCCGGCAATCATGCAAGCCATACTGGGTGAAGTTAAAAACAACACAGGCCCGAGTCTCAGCCCGGTACAACATTAAAAGAGGAAACATGGGGGGGCGTGGCCAAGATGGCGACCGAGTAGGACGTGCCTGCTCGTCGCTCCGACCCCTGGCCTGGGCCCAAGCCGTATAGCGGCCTTCAGCGTATCCCGGCACAGCGTCCTGGACCTCACACCGGTCCGGTGCATGCTCGCAGAGCCTGGTCCTTGAAAGCGGAGCGGCGCCGGCGCTCCACCTCAGCGATCGACGCTCCGATCGGCGCTGCGCAGCCCGCGGCCTGCTCTACGGCCGAGGTGAGAGGTGCGCTGGGGTAGCCTCGTGCAGCGGGACGGAGCCCAGCAGAGGTCCCCCTAGGAAGACCCGGGTGGCGGCGTTTGGCCAGGGGGGGGGTGCCGTGACCCCGCTGGAAGCTAGTGGCGAAGGTGCACCTAAGCGGCGGCCCCAGTAACGGACGAAGGAAGCAGTGCGGCCCTCCATCTGGGGGCAGCTGGGGGAGATCGCACCGTCTACGGGGGCAGGTGAGCCCGTGCTTGGCAGCTGCGGGGCTCCGCGAGTCCTCTGGGCACTGTGTCCCTCACCTCCCTGCAACGTTTAGGAGGTGCGGAGCCCGGGTCGACTTGGGCCCGGGCCTACGCGCACCTGACGGCAGCTTCGCGGCAGCGATGCTTGGGCCGTGCGCCCGATTCGTTGGAGGATACTCTTTCTCTCCCCCCCCCCCCGGCCCAGTGGGGGTGTTTCCACCGAATGCCCTATGGAGCAGTGCGCCGCGACCCACGCGGGCACGAGGCCCCTGGTCAGCAACGCCGGGAGGGGCGTGAGACCCCCCTCAGAAGTGGAAGGCAGCGAGGTGGCCAAACCGGCCAGGGGGCGGTGCTGACCGGCGCAACCGGTGACACAGCTACAGCTGTGGGGCCTAGAGCAGGAGGAGGACTCTGCAGGAGCAAACCTTGTGACCTCCGGTGAGCGGCCAGGAGAGGAGTGCCACGGCGGAGCTTCGGTGTGGCTCCGTGGAGAGGATAGGCCTAGGGAACCATGTGCTGGAACCCGCGTGCCGCGACACCGACTTCAAGGCTCCTGGGAGCACGGTTGGAAATGGGGATAGTCTGAGCAGCTTGGAGAGGAGCCTACCTGGTCCCTAATGCTCTGAATTCTCCTACTATATACAGCATTGCTTCACAACCGCAAGTAAAGGGGAGCTAGCCGCTTCGCAATAGCCACCAACAAATCCAGGAAAGATAGATCGGTGAAGGACCTTCTCCTCAAGGCTGGGGCCGGGGGGGCTGAAGCATCGACGGCGCAGGGTGGTCCCCCGGCGGGACAAGGTCAGGACGACCCAGAGGGGCCGGTCACGTGTGGCGTCCTTGAATCCCTCTTTGCTGCCCTCACGAGAGAATTCCATACCATGAAAAAGGACCTGACCGCTGAGATCCGGGAGATGCGCAGAGACATAGATTCGGTGGGGGAGCGAGTCGACGAGCTGGAGACAAGCATCACCGCGAGATGAAGAAGTGACACAGCTTCAGCAAGAGATCCTGCGTCTCGAGGACCAACACATAGATCTCCAAGCTCATGCGGAGGACCTCGAGAACCGTTCCTGCCGGAACAACATCAGAATCCGGGCGGTTCCTCAGGGGTCGGAGGGGCAAGACATTGAGGCCTTCGTTGAGGAACTGTTTCATCATATCTCGGGGGGGGGGGCCCCCCCAGGAACAACGGATCAAACTGGACCGGACCCACCGTGTGGGACCCAAGAGACCGGCGACTGCCCCCCCTCCCGATATCCTGACATGCGTGCACGACTTCCAGCTTAAAGAACGCATCCTACGGGAGGCGCGGGCCAAACACCCCATAGACTTTCGCTCCTGCAGGCCTCTTCTGTTTCAAGATTTGGCGGCCTCTACCTTGCAGAAACGGCGGGAGTTTCGGCCCGTCACGGCGTTCCTGCGCTCCAAAGACATCTCCTACTCCTGTGGTCATCCGTTCCGGCTCATTTTCAAATGGGAGGGCAGGCTCCGCCAGGTCCGTTCCCTTCGAGAGGCCTCGTCGCTTCTTCACCTACCAGAAGACGACCGTGACACTCCGGAGAGGGAGGTCCCCGCTGGGCGTCGCAACAGTTCGGCAAGATGGCAACGAGTTGGGAAATCTCTCTTGCGTCTTCGCCCAGACCCGGAGGCAATGGCTAAAGAACGTAAGGCTGTGCTGAACTCTCTGTCAGAGGACTCCACTGCCGCAGACTGAAGTATGCCGGCTCTGGTAACGCTAGCTTCAATTCTAATGGGATCCATATTGACTTAGCTGGCTGGGCCTTGTGCGGGGTGGGGGCGGCGGGCGGCTCCTGCTATCCATCTCACGACTCTCCATGGGGCAGATTGCCCGGGACATTTGTGGACTTCACATGTTGATGTTTTTAGTTGTATGTTCTTTATTAAGGGTTCCGGGGTTTTCTCCTCTTTCCCCCAGATATAGCGGGTTGATGGTATTTGTAGTCTGTACCTTATATTCGCTTTTGCAGGTTGGGGGGCAGCTGTTACTAGCACACCTTGTGGTTTCCTCCCATGTCGGCTGACATTAATATCCTGTCCCTTAATGTTAAGGGGCTTAATAACCCTACCAAAAGGCGGGCTGTCTTGTCCTTCCTTGAAAACTCGGACGCTCATATTTGCCTGCTCCAGGAGACGCACCTTCTGCCAACTGACACCCATAGATTGAGGTCCAGGGCCTTTCCTTACCAGCTGTTCTCCTCTCGGGCCTCTAATACGGCAGGGGTGGCGATTCTGGTCCCTGCTAAGTTCCCGGGCCGGGTAGGCAGCAAACAGGCCGAGGTTAAGGGTAGACTTCTGGCACACACCTTCACCCTGGGCACGCACACCCTCACGGTAGCTACTGTATATGTTCCTAATGAAGGCCAGGAGGGGTTCATTCGGTAAGTGGTACATGAGCTAACTTGCCTCCCGGACAGAACTTTGCTTTTAGGGAAGGACTTTAACTTGGCCTTTGATGGCGCAGTGGACCGATCAGGGCAGCGATGGGGGCAGGCTGGGGCCCTTTCCGAGAATGGGAGACGTCTACTGGCGGAGGCTGGACTTACAGACGTCTGGCGACTGCGACACCCAGGGTCCAGGGAATACACCTTTTACTCACATCCCCATAAGACATACGCCAGCATTGACTATGTACTCACATCTGACACACTGACGCAGCAGACACGAGAGGTGGAGATCGGACCATTCAGCGGTGCGGATTTCCCTGTCCTTACACCTCCGACGGCCCCCCGTAGGTTCTGGCGCCTGCGTGAGACGATGCTACAACGTCCCTCGGTGGTACAGCAAATCAATAAATGTATTACCGATTACTTGGACCTCAATGATTCCCCAACCATCTCTACGACAACCCTATGGGATGCACTGAAAGCGGTGGTCAGAGGGGAATTTTTGGGCAGCAGACAATAAAGATAGGAGGGAGAAAAGGGAGCGACTATCTGGGGAGGTTGTCGAATTGGAGCGAATTCATCAGCGGACAGGGGCACCCAGAGTCTGGAAGCAGCTTAAGGCAGCCAGGGCACAGTTGGCGGGATTGGATATAGATAGGGCTGAATACGCAGCCCTTCGCCTGAAGCATGCATTCTATGTGGGAGGAGATGGGTGCGGGAGGCTCCTCGCTAACAGGTTACGCGCACAGCGACAGACGTCTCGCATTACTGGGATCCTGTACCAACAGGGACGGGAACATGACACTGATCACGAGATTGTGGATACGTTCCGGCAATTCTATGAGACCCTGTACGCGGCCCAGACTCTACCCGAGGACGGCCCGGCCCACTACCTACAGGGGGTCTCCACGGCTAAACTTGTACCGAGTCAGGCGGAGGAGCTTGAAGCCCCCATTAGGCTGGCAGAGGTCATCTCCGCTATCTCTCGCTTAAAACCTCATAAATCACCCGGCCCAGGCGGTTTCTCCTCCTTCTTCTATAAAAAGTTTTGCGCAGTTCTGGCCCACTGTTGGTGCGGGTCTATAACTCGATTGGGGCCGCTCCTGCCGCCCCCTCCCACCCTCTATGCTGGAGGCGCTGATTACGGTAATACCCAAGCCGGGTAAGGATAGGTGTATGTGTGCTTCCTTTCGCCCTATATCCCTCCTTAATGTGGATTTAAAAATCTTTACCGGGATCCTGGCGCGGAGACACTCCCACCACCTACCTGGGTTAATAGACCCGGACCAATCCGGATTCGTCCCCGGACATCAGTGTTCTGATTATACCAAACGGCTCCTGCACCTAGTGGACACATCTGAGCGTTTCCCGGCAGAACGAATGATATTCTCTGTCGACGCTGAGAAAGCGTTTGACAGGGTCCACTGGCCGTACCTCAAGGCGACCCTGATTCACTTTGGCCTTCCCAGCCGCTTCATCGAATGGGTATTTGGTAGCTACGTGAATCCTACTGCCACGGTGCGGGTGAACGGGACTGCTTCGACGGCCTTTCCCATATGCAGGGGACGAGGCAAGGTTGCCCTCTGTCACCACTCCTGTTTGCCCTGTATATGGAACCCATGGCCCAAAGAGTTCGAGACGATCCCGGCATCACGGGGGCACGTTTCGGGGGGACGGAACACAAACTCTGCTTATACGCGGATGACGTGGTGGCCACGTTGGAGCGCCCTAGGGAATCTCTACCTGCATTACTGGCTGAGCTGGACAGGTTTGCATTGGTATCGGGCTTTAAGATTAATGTGCACAAGTCACAAGCCCTAGATCTCACCTTGGAGCCTGGGACATTGGGGCTGTTACAGCGATCCTATCCTGTCCAGTGGGCCTGTGACTCACTTCCTTACTTAGGTTTGCAAGTCTCCGCTACTATACAGGGCAACAATGAGACGAACTGCACAGCAATACTACGGCAGGTCCGAGATTGCCTCCGGAAATGGAGACCACACTCGCTATCATGGCTGGGCCGCATAGCAGCTGTGAAAATGATGATGCTACCCAAAATCCTCCCATCTGTTCCATACACTCCCGCTAGTGCCTCCGGCAAAAGTCATACGTTCAATGCAGAGGGACATAGAACGCTTTATTTGGCAGGACTAAAGGGCTCGACTACGTAGGGAGCTCACTTACAGAGATCCTGTCGAGGGGGGGCTTGGGAGTCCCTGACCTACAAGCTTACTGGCGGGCAGCCCAAATGAGAGCGCTGGTTGAGTGGTCCCGCCCGGAGTCTGAGAAGCATTGGCTATTTATGGATAGGTCTCTCGCTGGTCAGCCTCTGTGGGGGGGGGGGGGTTCCCTTCCTCACGCGTGCAGGGAGACCTCGGAACCTGTACCTCTCCAAGGTGACTCACCATACCCTCGTGGCCTGGGACAAGGTCGCTGCCTCTAGAGGGCTTACGACTTTTCCGTCTCCGATCACGCCTATAGTTCATAACCCCGACTTTACACCAGGTCTGGACTCTGCGAGGTTCCGACACTGGACTAAGGAAACATGCCGTTCTATAGGTCACCTTTTTGATCTTACAGAGCCCCGGTCCTTTACCAATCTTCTCAAGGATCAGGACATACCGGAAACGGAGCGTTATCGCTACCTACAGGTTCGACACTGGGTTCTACATGGTGAAGTGCGGGGGGGCGCGGAGAGGCACCTCACTTTATTTGAGAAATGGCTGCTCACACGACACAATGACTCACGTTTGACCTCGGACTTATATAAGTTTACCAAACGCACCCCTACCGCCGGGAAGACTCCAGGTCAGCTGCGTTGGAAGGGGGAGCTAGGCAGAGCCATGACGCAGAAAGAATGGAACGATATTTACTATAGGGCCCGACGTACAGCCCGCAATGTAGCCTCCACCGAGACAGCTACTAAAGTGGCCACCTATTGGTACCTAACCCACGTTCGACTCCATAGAGGTAACCCTGTTGTGTAGTTCCTTTGGTACCCCTGCAGGACCTGCGCGTTTGGATAACATATACTGCGGGCTTGGTGGCAGACTGACTCCGAGCACCCCCACCGTATATGTTAGCCTAGTTTTGCATTAGCTAGCTCGCAGTGCCACTAGTGTCTCCTCTTATCGGGGAGAGATTAGTTTCTGGCAACCTTAGAACATGACAACCCTGATTCCCTCAGAATCGTGGAAACAATGTACTACCTTTCGCTCAGTCACTCGTGCTCACTTATTCGGTTTGTCTCAGAGAGTTACACAGAATAAACAGTCGGGCGTTTCAATAAGTATTTATTGAACAGTTGTTATTCTAGTGTAAAATATATGTGCTGCGGTAATCAGCAGACAATAGCAGAGATATATTAGCAGTACGATAAAAGCAAAGGGATAGAACAGTTCTACCATATTGCGATAATCATGAATACATACATGAATATAAAAGCATTATGCAAGTGCTCGTACTCCTACGATGCCTAACTAGATGTACCTGAGTGTACCTAGCATATGTGTGTAGGTCTAAAGCCTAAGAGCCAAGAATCCTTCTAGGATTTAGTCGAACCCCCATACCTGAATAGAGAGAGTGTGGGACCCCGTCCTGGTCTCGAGTTGGACACCCCGTCAGGGCTGTGTCAGACCACTGTCAGCTGGAGCGACTGCATGCAGGAGCTTCAGCGTCTCTGGTCAGTGTGTCAGCATGGAAGTCTCGGTTCCCTCTGCTTTACCGGGGCAAGCTGTGGTGTATTTATACCCTAAAGAGTCTCGGTCCTCAGTATGGTTTGTATTGGAGATGAGGAAGACGTCAGGGGTGAACTTTGTACATACATATTATGCCAGTGGTGTATTCTTAGAGAGCCATGCATAATTAATGAGCACAGTGTGGGCCTGTGTTTGGAAAAACCCTGCTGTATTCAAAACCACAGGATAGATAATGTTCAGCCCTCAGAGCTCGTTGTGTACTAGCTGGGACCAATGTAGGTGAAAGATCATGCCTATATAAGGAATCATGACTATAATAGGACATGTACAGTTGTGACCATAATTGGGCATATGCGGCCATGACCATAATAGGGCAAGTACGAATATGACCATATTAGGGTAAATATGAATACGTCTATTTTAGGGCATGTACGAACGGGTCTACATTAGGGCCTCTATGCGGGATATAACAACCCTTCTCGCAGTCCGCAATGTTGGAGAACCTGTGGCTCGCTGGGTACCCTTACTCATTTGCTGTGGGACTGTCCTTCCCTAGGGGCATATTGGCAGCAGATCCTCGACGATGTCGACTCCCACTTTGATACCCAGATTCCCCGCTTTCCAGTATATGTCCTTCTGGGCCTTCTGGGCCTTCCAAACGCTATTACTTTCCCCCTTAAATCCCTGGGGGCAGCGGTTCAAAACATACTTGCCCACTGGGGTACTAAGACGGTCCCAACTCGAGGGGGGTGGCTCCATAGATTGTGGGGAACATTGGGGATGGAGAAAATCTCGCTTTCTCTGACGCATCCGGGGGCCTCCTTCCACGACCTGTGGGAGCCTTTTCTCACTCTATTGACGTCAGAGTTCACAGAGCTCACTTGCCCCAAATACTTGAGGCTTCTGCGACTTGCAGACCCCCCTAAGCAACCGGCACTGAACACTCCTGCTGCTTAGTGATTTCACCCATATGGGTCTACTCTTGTTCGACCTCGACATCCCCAGCTCATAGAGGTATACCCATTGCATGGGGGGAGGAGGGTAGGGAGGGGGTTCCTTTTCATTGCTGTCCTACAATTTGCCAAATGTAATAATTTCACTGCCGGATTGCATTCCGATGAACAAAGAGCATATTGGCTTGTTCGTTGAATCTCTTGTCTTGAAAATCAATAAAAAAAATAAAAAAAAAGAGGAATCATGCAGTCCCCGATCAAGTAGCCCCCAATAATAGGCTGTCAGATGACTCTGTGGAAACAGTGGACGATAACCTCGAAAGGCATCCCAGGTTCCACTATGAATCTCCTGCCGATTGGAGCACAAAAACTAACGCCCCTGTGCTACCTCGACAAACCAAAAGGGAAAGGAAAAAAGCAAGGAAAAGAAGGAATAAAACCTACCCGGGTAATTTAGAGATCATCTACCCCTCTGACTATTCAACAGGAAGACCTGGATGGTTCAGGGATGGTTCCAATGACCCGAATGCAAGTGGTACCACCTCGGCTCCATTTTATGATACTGCCCACAACAAGGAAGCTTCTCCTGCAAATCTGAAGGCATCTTATACCACATGCAGCGAGCCTTTGCCGATATGTAGCTCACAGTCAGAGGGATTACCTGGAGTGCAAGATGCTGGCTGAGAGTATCCAACACGGAGCACCGAGAAACCGCAAGCGAAAGAGCGCAGGGAGGAAGAAACTCAGACACTGCCCATAGTGGAGCAGGGTCTCCCAGAACTTCAGTTTCAGGCGGTAAATGTTCACAATCAATTGACTTCAAGAGGTCATGTCGGAGTTGTTGATCATCTCGGCGGTCTAAACAGCACTGGTCAGAAGCTGTTATGGATCCTGGAATTTAAATTGAGGGGCTCGCAAGACATTTTAAACCGTTCAACCATCCTAAAGTTGATCAAAGCCCTGCCGGGCATGGACTATGTCAAGTCCGATTACATTTTTTCAATCAAGTTCTGCCGGCAAGAGGGCGACAGCCCACAGATCCCACACTGGTCACCTTCTCATCCTTGGTGCTTTCGGCCCAGATCCTGGAAAAAAAAAAGCACCTAAAAGACTGGGGCATTGAATTAATTACCCATCATGGGGATAGATACCCCCACGTGCTCCTAGCAGGACCACCAATAGATGAGCAAATGGCTTCCTACTGGTCTGTATTGAGAGGAGCCAGTGGTAGGTCTCCCCCTCTGGCCCATTATAAAACAGACTCAGATCTTACAACGATGACAATAAAAGTAACCAATGAAACAGACCCCGGCCAGCAGTGAAGACTGGTAACAACTAATGAGCAACAAACTAACTGGGGCTGGTTACCGCAAGCCCTGTCTCGAACTAGGAGCAATCAAGATTGAGTCGAGGGAAGGCCACCAGAAAAGGTTCTGGGTGGCTTGTCAGTCTGTTCTTGGAACATCAGCGGCCTACAGACAAAATGCACGGATCCAAAATTCAACGGATTCCTGAGATCCTTTGACATCCTAATGTTCCAGGAAACCTGGGTACAGACTAGTATTCCTGTCATTGGCTACAAAGAATTTACGAAACCAGCAGAAAGAAAGAGCGCTTATGGAAGGGCGAAAGGTGGCCTGGCAATTTATGTAAACACCAATCTAGCGAGTGAAACAGCGGAAGTGTATGTGGATGACCCAAACATGCTGGTTTTAAAACTGGAAGGTTGGGCAAATAACTCTAAAGATCCGATTTATCCTTATTAACCTATACATCAACCCAAAGCAAAAAGCGGCATCATCAAGAAAAATGGTAGCCCATTTATCCCAGCTGAAAGATGGCCATAATAATTCACATTGGCTAGTTACTGGAGACTTTAATCTCAACCTTTTTCATTGTCCCTCGGAGGAACACACTGACGCAGTTGGCCCCCTCCCTGAACGAGCAATGCCATTGAAAATCCGGAGAAACAAATCAGGAGAAGAGCTCATAAAGGCCTGCGAACTATTGGGTCTGCTGGCACTAAATGGTCGAAAACCATCTGACATTCCACCAGCCTGGTCAAGGGTTTGGGGCAACGCGGTTTCAATCATAGATTACACGCCCGTTTCAATGCCCCTTTATAACCAGGTGCGCGACTATAGTATACGCCATTGTGTGGAGAGCGATCATAATCCTCAGGTGCAAACTTGAGGTAGTTCGTATGTTGTCGGGGGAAATATGTTCAGAAAATCTGAAACGCCTGAAGTGGACTTCCGGCTCCATCAACTCAAAAGCAGAGGATGCAGGTTGTAGTTTACAGGCCCTAGTTTTAACAGATTCTAATCCAATAGTGACATAGGAAACTCTCACCAATAACATGACTAAAAGCCACATTGAGAACAGCCACAAAAAGGGATCTCGACTTGACTGTTGTAAATCGTCAATTATGCCCACCCATATTCGAAACATAAAAAAGGAAACAGGCAAACTTTTCCGGAAATCACGTCAATACCCAGGAGATCCAGATTTATTACAACAACTTTGCAAAGAGAGACGGCGGCTAAAATAAGAGATCTGGATGTATAAACAATCCAAACAAGAAATGTTATGGGCCCTGTTACTACATGCCTCTAAAACACATGACTCAAAGATTCTGGCAGATAATCAACAGGAACGAGAAAGGCCCCTTAGCTGCAAATAACGCTAATATCCGTGAGATGGAATGGGTTCATTATTTAAAGTCACACTTTAAGAGCGGTTTGACGCCTACAACTAGCCCCTACCATCCTAATAAAGCGTGTACGGCACAGCGGATAATCACAGCGACCGAGGTAGAGAAGGTTATTAAAAAGTGCAGGGCAGACTGTGCCCCTGGCCCAAATGGGCTTCCACAGGCTTTGTTCAAACACCTCACTCCACAATGGGCCGGCTTCCTAGCATCAATGTTTAACTTCATCCTGGAAAACGTTGTTATTACTGACAGCTGGAGGGGCTCAATACTCCATCCCATTTATAAACAAGCATTGGCATAGCCAATAGGTCTCACCTTTGGGACCTTATAAGTGTTTAGCTAGAGCTATTGGTTTTGCCAATGTTTGTAATGGTAGCGGGGCATATTAGTTTGAAATTAGTATAATATAATATACATAGAACCATTGAAATCAGCGATAGAGAACGAAAGTTTGAAGTAAGATGTTGTGAGTATAGGGGGTTAGAAATAAACATGTGAGAAAGGGAGATGGAGTTAGTATGAGGGGAGAGTAATTGAATATAAATAATTATACCCAGAGGAAGGATAAAGAGTTATAGAGAAAGAGTAGTAAGAGAGAGAGAATGAGTTTGAAATTGTGTATATGTATGTGCTTGAGCGAGAGATAGAGGAAGTGAGAGAGAGAATGACAGAATCAGAGGGGGGAATAGATAGTGTGTGTTATGATAATAGCGACTTTATGAGATAGTAAAATAATGATAGTATTAGTGCTTGTAACAGAGAGAGGAGGCACAAAGAGGCAGAGACAGTAAACAGATTTAAGAGCACAAAAAGACAGTATGCAGAAAGACACACGTAGAGGTACAGGGGCATGAAGACATGGGGCCGTAGAGAAAGGGGCCATAAACATGTAGGCTAAAGGGACAGCAGCTATAGAGAATTAGATAAGGAATACAGAAAAAGATGCTTGGAGCATAGACAAGTGAACAGAAACATAAAGGGAACAGAGGGATGTGCAGCATAGAGAGAGGCTATATTGAGTGAGATGGGATACAGAGAGCGTTAGAGACACATGGAGAGATAATTGTGCTTTGAGAGGCAGAGTGAAGAGAGAGATAAAGTATAAAGAGAGCGAGAGTTAGAGATTAGTAACAAACAGGTAGAGATATATGGTGAGAGAACTGAAAGGCATAGTGAATGGAGAGAGACAAGACAGAGAGATGAGTTATAGAAACTGGATAGAGACACATGGAGAGACAATTGTGGTTTGAGAGGCAGAGCGAAAGGTGAGAGACAAGGTATCAAAATAGAGAAAGAGAGATTAGTAATAGAAACAGGTAGAGACACATGGTGAGAGAACTTAGAGGCATAGTGAAGAGAGAGATAAGGTACAGAGGGAGAGAGATGAGTTATAGAAGCGATAGCCTAAATATTTAGAGAAAAAAATATGTTTTGGGAGTTTGGCAATATCGGGGAGGGCCGGTGACATTATCTACTATCACGCAAAATGCGTGTTAACAATTAACTTGGCAATGTTTCGTGTTTCTGTTAAATCCAGACGTTTCTTCTCTTTCATAAGGTTGAGCTCCGAGCGTCTGCGTCTTTTATATGCATCACAACACCAGTTTTGAATCATCAGCTGCGAGTGAGTTACTTCATCAAAGCCACTAATGTATAGTTTCGAGACTTTTTTCTCCAGATCCACAAATATCCCTTCCTTAAAATAAACCAAAAAATAATTCATAACGAATATTCTGTTTCTGTGTAAGCTAATAAATGCATCCAATTCTGCCCTTCATTTCTTTTAGCACTTGCGTATTCCGACTGCTCCCACTAGATGGTGCTGTGTGCAGGTTTCTCTTCAGGAGCCTTCCGTGAACGTGATACATTAGTCAGTAAGAAAAGTACAACCAACATCAGGAGGCAAACAACATTATTTGAAATCAGGTGCTATAAATCTTAAAAAAGAATTTCCCAATTGTGCTACAAAGAACGTGCAGACATGGGCGTGGCCAAGCCGGCTATGAGGGCGGACGTGCTCTGCTGAGGCTCCACGATCGGGCCAGCATACCGCCCGTTTCTCAGCTCCGCTCTGGTCTGCTAAAATGCCAGACCAGTATCGGAGGGTGAGCTGCACCTACTGGTTCTCTCAAGACCCAACAACAGAGGGTATTATCGTGGGAAAATAGAAGAAAACGGGACTCGGGCTGACGGCGGCAAGATGGCGTCCGCCCGCCCCTAATTGCGGGCCCTGAGCAGCGCAGCCCAAAGCGGACATCACTAACAGCGACGGGACTCAGCGTGCCACCGCAACCGCTCCCACCACCGGTACACTGCACCGCAGGCTCGCGGCGCGAGCTCCAAACTGCGGTGCTGGAGACCCGACTGCGGTCAGGGGAGCCCTCCATTCTCGGCGATGCCTGGACCTACGAGGGTGTCTAGGTCCCGAACTAACCTGCACCACTGAGACCGTGATCCGGCGGCCCCCCACGGACACCCTACTCCAGCGCGTCGGCGGTGAGTGACCGGACTCCCAGCAACGGATGGAGAGGAAGTCTTTTCTGCTTTAACCACACAACTTGTGAGACTGCTCCCTCCTCGAGGCCGCCTGGACCTAAGATGGCGCCTGAGACCCACAGCGAGCAGAGCTATTGAGACCGCGACCCGGGAGCCTCGGTGGTCATTCCACACAAGCGGACCTAAGGTGAGCCATTGGATTCCTGGCCACGGGCGGAACCGCTATAACGACGACCCCCCCTCTCCTCCCCTTCTCAAGGCAGTGAGTACCAGACACACCTAAAATGGACGCTGCCTGACTCTGACATGGCGGTGCCATAACCTCGATTTTTACCCGCCTCAGCCCACATACCCCACCAAGGGTACAACACACGAACAGACTGCAACCTCATCAAGGACCCCCGCAGCACCCTACTCACCGGCACCGGCATACGCAGTACCATACATCCTCCCAAACCCTGTAGGGAGGTGAAATTGGGCATGGTGACAACCGGAGCGGGAGCTCCCCTTCATTTCGAAGAGCCACTGACCCAGTATAATCCGGTATTCTGCTAGTCGGGCACCAACTGTCCACCGGAACCCCCCCGGCCCAGTACCGCGACGCGTCACCTGCAGGCTGCACGTCCCGCTGCCCTCCATGACGCCTACAACACAAACGACCCTCATAGTCGCCACAATGGGGAAACCAAGGGCATCCCAGCATACCATGGTGCCTGAGACCGCCCCCGAAAACATGCCCAACACCAGGACGGGGGCCGCATCCACGTCGCCACAGACTGACCCATCAATCTCAGACAAGTTGGATCAAGTCTTGACAGCCATCGAACACTCCAGGATCTCTGTGGAGAAACGCCTGGGCACCCTTGCGACGGATATCAGCCTTATACGGGACGATCACTGCAAACTCGCCGACAAAGTGAAGGAGGGGGAGAAGGAATTGGCTGAGTTGCAACCCACTATCAAGATGCACCAAACGACACTGCAAGATGTCCTGAGCCGCCTGTCCACTATTGAGGAACGTACGGACGACTTGGAAAGGCGTTCGCGACGCTGCAACATTCGCGTGCTGGGCCTTCCGGAGGGAATCGAAGGCACGGACCCGCTGGGATACATGGAAACATGGGTGAAATCATTCACCCCCGCAGCGGAGAGGACGGCGTTCTTCTCCATCGAACGTGCCCACAGAGTACCAGCTCGCAAGCCTCCACCAGGAACGCCCCCCAGACCGATGCTGGCAAAATTCTTACATTTTCGAGACCGGGATGCGGTGCTCCGAGCGGCCAGACAAACGGGCCCCCTACACGTGGAAAACAAGCAGATAATGATATTCCCAGACTATGCACGAGCGGTGCAACAGCAAAGATCTTCGTTCCTGGAAGTAAAACGTCGGCTGCGTGCGAACAAAATACAGTACTCTCTCCTTTTCCCGGCCCTTCTCAAAATACTCTATAACGGCACGGCTACCTTCTTCACGAGTGCAGAAGAGGCACATGCATGGGCAGACCACCACTGCACGCAACAATCTAGAACAGACTACACACGAGAACCGACCTCCAAACCACCAGGAGACGCACCCCAAAGCAGCAGCATAGCGGGGCAAAGACAACGATCCGGACCGGCACTCGCGACTCCCCGGACCTAGAACAAATCATGAAAGAAAGGCGGGAGGTCCTACAAGCGGTGATTGACTTACAGTCCTCCTCCCAGGCGGAGGACATCGATCGAGCTCCACACCTCTTCTCTTCAGAAGGGGAGGACGATAGTGATGGAACAGTTTCCGGAGTGGACTCAGTTAAACCTCCCATGGTCACCCCCAGACAGCTGATACAATGATGGATGGACAAATGTACTCCCTCCCAGCATGAAATGATCTCACTGCCAACTCCAAACGACTTACATAACCTGCACTTCCTTCTTGAACGCTTTTGCCATAGACATGATTTGACATGCTCCAGACGATGCCCCGAGATCCTACGAAGGCCCGATCGGCGAAACGTCTCGCCTAGCACGTACTGCCACCCCCATTGTTTATTGTTGTACTCTCCTGTTAGAGAGAGTAGGTTTGGACGTATTACTGACTGTAATGGGTCCTCAGCATTGGGAATGTTTCCCGACCCCAGTTCTTTGTAGTTTCTTACCCTTGTTCAGCATCACCCCACCCCCTCATGGAAATACAGGCAACAGGGTACCCGAAACTGGTTTACAAGAGGCAGATGGTAGTGAATGTGCCCCTCACAATACAGGGGACTCACTGGTCACTAGGTTCCGACAGGTGCAGCCCACCCACACGAGCACTGACGCTATCACATGGCTGTAAAGACACAGAATGCTGACATCAGCATCCTAACACTTAACGCCCGAGGTCTTAACACACCACGCAAGCGATACGCCGTATACTCATACACGAAGCGCCAAAACGCTCGGATCGCGTTCCTCCAAGAGACGCATCTCACTAACACCGAGCTAAGCAAGCTACAGTCCAAATGGCGCGGTACCATCTGTGCCACATCATACTCCGCTTATGCACGAGGAGCACTGATCTGGATCCGACCAGGGACCCCCTTTCAGGAACTTCGACGGGTGGTAGACAAGGAAGGTAGATACGCCCTATTAGAGGGCCTTCTCGATGGACACTCGGTACTGCTGGGTAGTATATACGCCCCAAACGTAGACCAGGACAAGTTCTGGGAACGTCTCACTGGGGTGCTTGCTCAATTTGCCTTCATACCGTGATATTGGGGGGCGACTACAATTGCACACTAGACCTTGCATTAGACCGCTCCCACCCCCCACCCACACACTCAGCCGCCCAGAAACAAACAGAACGATTTAGAGCCTGGGTCACACAATGGGCACTCACTGACGTATGGAGAATGCAACACCCGCAGACTAAGCTATATTCGTTCCACTCCGTCCCACATAACCTTAGGGTCCGTCTAGACAGATTTTTATGCTCAGCGGCTGTCCTGCCCAAAGTGCACCACACAGATTACATGGGGAGGATCATCTCCGACCACGATGCTCACATTCTGCAATTAAATTGGAGACCCCCGCACCCCCCAGTCCCCACATGGCGCCTCCCACGGGACTGCCTAGCAGATCCAGTCTTCAAACATGACCAGGGGCAAAGTATACAGGACTACTTTACAAACAATGTAGGGACCGCATCCTCCACATTGATAGAATGGGACACATTTAAAGTGGTAGCCCGGGGAGAATGTATTAAGCAAATAGTGGGAGTAAGACGGACCCTAGAGCAAGCACTCACCAAAGCCGAAAAACACCTCGCCACCGTTACTAAACAGGATGTCCTATCGGAAGAGGCAGCGACACAGATCGCCAAGGCCAGGACAGAATATATGACGGCTTGCGTCGACCTCCGACGCTACAACTTCAGGTCGTATGCAACCCGAATGCATAAGGAACGCGATAAAACGGGTACCTTGCTAGCATGGTTAGCCAAACAAGACAGCGACCTGAAACCCATAACTGAGGTAATAGACCCCCACAGTAACTTAGTACGGTCCCAAGATCAGATCCTTTCAGCATTTCATCAACACTACTCGGAAGTTTACTGGCACCCAACTCCGATCGAGCAGGACATAATAGATCACTTCCTCGATCCCCTAACGATCCCCAAGATTACAAGAGAGGATAGTACGTCATTAGAGGCGAGTAAACAACCCGCAGACATTACCCATGCCCTACACGCCTTAGCCCGCAGCAAAGCACCGGGGCTAGACGGATTCCCCTTAGAATACTACAAGACCTTCTCCCCCCTATTGGTCCCCCGATTGGCGGCGATGTACACCACAGCAGTAGATACAGGGGAGTTACCGAAATCCCTCCGGGAATCGGTTATCGTGACCTTCCTGAAACCCAACTGTGACCCACAATTGATGGCATCCTATCGCCCCATCACGCTCCTCTCCACCGATTGCAAGATCCTAGGAAAGATATTAGCGGATAGATGCACACAAATCATACTGCCCCAGGTACATCCCGATCAATGTGGTTTCGTCCCAGGCAGAAACACATCCCAGAATACGCCGACTATTCCATGTCCATGATCAAGTGGGTGACACCTACCCCCGAGCAGCCTGCCTTATACTAGACCTCGAAAAGGCCTTTGACACCCTCACATGGCAGTATCTCTTCTCGGTTTTACGACGAATAGGACTCTGCCCCACCCTCTTGGCGTATACGCAGCTCTTATACACCAAACTCACCTCGCGCATTCGTATAGGGCGCTACATCTCACCAGAATTTGCGGTGCAGCTAGGCACGAGGCAGGGTTGCCCGCTCTCGCCTTTGCTTTTCGCCCTCGCGGTAGAACCACTGGCCATACGGCTGCGACAGGAGGGAGAACAATGGGGAATCCCCATAGCAAATGCCGTGCACAGTGTTTCTATGTATGCCGATGACCTTCTAATATATATTAGAGACATCACGGAGGATTTAACGCCCATCTGGGTCACACTGGCAGAATTCGCAGAAGTCTCCGGGTTACGAGTAAACTGGGAGAAGTCTACAGTGTACCCGTTGCACCCGAACCTTCCCCCCCGGGTCGTCTGACTAGGCGATCAGACCATCGCTTGGAGCGCAGAGGCCCCCCCGATACCTATCGTCTCTATCCCACCCCGGCCGATATCTATGAAGGTAACCACCGTAGGGCACTAGCTGGCATCAGATCCTCGGTAGGATTCTGGAAAAGCCTCCTGTTAGCTCCGATTGGCCGGGTGGCCATTGCCAAAATGATAATGGTTCCGCGACTACTATACTACTTCACGAATCTACCGATCATCCCGCCCAGAACCTTCTTTCGAGACTTAGACGCCCTCCTCGGCTCACTGATATGGGGAACAAGCAGACATAGGATAGCACTAGCGAAGTTACAACTACCCACCACACAGGGAGGACTGGCCGCCCCGTCCTTCGAATCCTATTTCCTAGCCGCACAATTACAGTGGCTCTCTTACTGGACGGCAGGCAGACACATAGGGGAGACATTCACCATGAATGGTCCAGTGCCCACTCCAGAACTCCGTCGACTGCTATTACCGGGCACCAAACCAAGACGTACATATCCCCTACAGGTAACAGTTGCACGCCAGTGTATGCAAAGGATACACCGTATGTCGTCAGGGAGGCCCCCATACTCCCCCCTTCTCCCGCTGGTCGGATGGCCCAAACATGAACACTACTACACACCTAACATGCTACATACATGGACAGACTGCGGCATCACTGAGGCGGAGTCGCTATTTGAAGATGGCCAGCTTAGGCCCTTCCAGCGACTGATAGAGGAACATGATCTCCCCGCTGGCCAGTTCTTACTCCACCATCAACTCCTCGCAAACTATCGACAATACCATGACCTCTCGACAGGAGAACCAACTACACACCCGGTCATACACACAATTTTACATATGGGAGTGGGACGACACTTGGTCACATGGCTCTATAAAGCCATCAGGGAACTCATGAACAAACCACTAGAGACCCTACGGGCCACCTGGGAAGACGAACTAGGCCACTCCCTACACGAGAAGGAATGGGAAAGAGCTCTCGAACACCCTAAGAAGGTGTCTCGAAATGCGCGTTTCAAAAATATACAATTCTATATCCTACACAGAGCGTACTTGACACCAGCGCGCCTCCAACGCTTTTATCCCGACACCCAGTTCTCGTGCCCCAGGTGCCATTTACAAGCGGCGGATTTTCAACATATGTTCTAGAGCTGCCCCACATTACAATCATACTGGCAACACATTCATAAGTCACTCAGGGATCTCACTGGGCTCACATATCTGAGTACATGGGAAGCCTGTGCACTGGGTATTTATCAGAAGAGGAAACCACACAAAGTGCCCCTCAGATTTGTCTCACTGGCCATTTTATTAGCCAAACGGAACATAGCCAGGCGGTCCCCCACAGGCCCTCCGATCGCTGCATGGGTGGGGGCGGTAGACAAATGGGCAATGGCGGAGGAAGAAACATTGAGAGAAGAAGAGGTGAAAGGGATGCGCAAACACCCCATATCACTGGACTGGGCTATCCTATTAAATCAATTTAAACAACCACTAACCCATGATGACCCGGAGAGAGACCCTCACACACCACGAGACACACAGTCACAGATGCAGGCCGCGAACACGGATGCCAGATCCCCTCCCGTAGTGCTCACTTAGTCGCTAGGTATTAGTGCCGGGCAATGCGCCTCAAGTGTAAGCCGGACCTCCGGAGCTAGACCGACCACAGGTCCCCCCCCCCTCACCCCTGGTAACTCGCGGAACCACCATTCACCGGGGCACATGCCGCCCTAAGACCTCATTTGACACCTGTACCCAGAATTCCATGAGCACCCCCCAGGTCCCCCCCCCAGTTCAATTCAGCAATTCTCTGTAGAAAAACCTTAAGAGTGACAAGAAACTCGACTAATAACTGTGCGAATAACAATGCATTATGATATAAATACAAGTAAGTGTGCTCTGATGAATCGCTACATGATGCAAAATGTCACTGTAAATGCAAAATGTCAATAAAAATATGTTTATAAAAAAAAGAACGTGCAAACATATTTCACAGTGTGGGCACTATAATGTTTAAGGCTGCGGGGTAGCGGTCCAGTGTATCCGCGCTAGAGGCGTACGCCTCGCGTGAAGCGCATGACGAATGCGCTACTATAAAACAAAGAGGCGGGGCCCGGCGGCGGTAGTCAGGACCGCGTTAGAAAGCACACGCATGTCTCTCGTGCATCATTTGGCTGCAGCAGTGCGCGAAAGGGCCCCATACACTAGAGCCCATTACACTGGCGACGAGAGTCGGTAGCGGACACACGCTGCGGTGCCGCCCGTCACTTTTGCGATCAGCTCACCTCGATAGGAGCTCGTCCGCCCGTCGGAAGAGGAATCTGCATTCCCAGGCCCCAAGTCGGGTACACAGCACCAAGTCAGTCACGAGTGGCCCCAAGAGGACATCCCATGCTGGTGGTGCCAGGCTGCAGACAGCGCGGAGCACCCTTGGTGTCTCCAAGCCATGTCTACTTTGCGGAGGTCAGCGCTGAACACCCTTTGCACCCCACGCCATAGCGGTCCTCGGTCCGGCGGTGGTCCACGTTCCTGAGGTGAGGCCAGGCACGTGCCCCGAGGCGCGCCCCTAGCGCAGTCAGATGGCGACAATTCCGGTCATAGAGCCGTTCGTGGTGGATGGCGCTCCATCCTCACTGGCCCCGAAATGGAAAGACTGGACGGAACGCCTTCAGTTCTACTTCAAGGGGGCAGGGATCGCACGAGAGAGACTCAGAGCACTACTCCTACACCCAGGCGGCAAAGACATTCACTGCATCTACAAGACGCTAGTGGAGGCCACACCCAAGACGTATGTGACGCTACTCAATGCTCTCAATGCGCACTTCGAACCGATGGCGAACAGGGACTACGAGAGGTTCATCTTCCGGCAGGCCAAACCGAAAGCGGAAGAGTCGCTCGATGCATTTCACGGACGCCTAAAAGAGCTTGCCAGCGCGTGCGGTTTCCTGGACGAACAGGAGGAGATCAGAGCCTAGATAATACAAGGGTGCTATTCCTCGAAACTCAGAGAGAATATCCTCCAGGAATCCGGCAAGCCTCTAGCCGATATCCCACCATGGGACGGTCTAAGGAATTGGCGAAAGCCAGGGCTTCTCACATGGAGGCGGCGCTCCACCGCCCCATCAAAACGGAACAGGCAAACGTTGTGAAGGCGAAACCGCATCAATCCTCAGGCAAACGTCCACCAAACAGATGGAAGGAATGTGGTTACTGCGGAGGCAAACCACACCGCATGCAAGACTGCCCAGCAAGAGGGCGAAAGTGCACGGCTTGCGGCCGAATGAATCATTTTGCAGCGGTATGCAGGACCTCGAAACCTCAGAAAGAAACGGCCCAGACCGTAGAGGACACGCAGGACAGCGAGGACCTGGATGATGACACAGGGGACTATCCCGTCCACTACGTATGGACAATGGACAAACCGCCGCAGAAACGACGAAGGCTCCCGAAATGCAAGATCCAGGTCCACCACCAGGATGTACGAGCCACCATAGACACAGGAGCCTCCATCGAACTGATGGCTGCCAACGTCTACCAAAACCTGAGTCCACGTCCTCCGTTGCGCGAAGCCAAGATTCGCGTCTTCGCGTATGGGCAGAAGACACCAATCCCACTCATAGGGTGCTTTAAAACCGAACTCAAACACCAGGACATGAGTGTCCCCACCACAGTCTACGTGACGGAGGAAAGAAGCGGAATGCTTGTCAGTGGCCATGCAGCGGAAGAGCTGAGACTGATATCCTTTGCACACGCTATCCAGGAGGAAGAGTTAGCCGCTATCATGGAAGAATTCGAAGACATCTTCCAAGGGATTGGGTGCCTGAAAGGGAAAGAAGTCTCCCTCCACATCGACCGGTCAGTTCAACCGGTAGCACTAAGACACAGACGCATCGCATTCCACCTCCGACAAAAGGTCGAAGATGAGCTGGAGTCGTTGGAGCGACAGGGCATCATAGAGAAGGTCAGTGGGCCCACTCTGTGGGTGTCCCCTATTGTGGTGGCCAGAAAACCAAAGCAGCCAGGACAAGTCCGCATCTGTGCGGACATGCGCCTCCCAAACGTGGCCATCAGGAGGCAGCGTCATCTGACCCCCACCATCGATGACATCCTAGGAGAACTGAATGGTGCGGTATGGTTTTCTAAGATGGACTTACGATCAGGGTATCACCAACTTCCCTTGCACCCGGACTCACGCTATATCACTACGTTCTCCACCCATGTAGGTTTGAGACAGTATAAGCGCCTCAATTTCGGAATATCGAGTGCCGTGGAGGTGTTCCAGAACACCATTCGAGATGTGCTAAGCGGGCTCCCGGGCGTCCTCCACGTCAGTGACGACCTGTTGGTATATGCCAAGTCCTTGGAAGACCATCACAAGCGGCTCCGCAATGTCCTGCAAAGGATCCGAGAAGCCGGCCTCACACTGCACAAAGAGAAGTGTCAATTCCTGTAAAAGAGGATAAGCTTCTTTGGATACATGTTCTCGGACCAAGGAGTGTCCCAAGATCCCGAGAAAGTCCGGGACATTCAAGCAGCCCCACCCCCGTCCAACATCTCCGAAATGAGGAGTTTTTTAGGGATGGTCAATTTCTGCGGACGCTTCATCCTTGATCTAACCAACCTCACAAAACCCCTCAGATCTAACAAAAGCCACCACCGCGTGGCAGTGGGGTCCTGAACAAGAACAAGCCTTCAAAGACACCAAAGCAGCACTCTCTGCAAGCACCACGTTGTCTTACTTTGACCCAACTCGACCTACTAACATTGCAGTCGACGCCTGCCCGTACTCACTCAACAGCAGCGCAATGAAGAGTGGGCTCTGGCTTGCTTACGCGAGCCGCTCCCTAACAGAAACGGAGCAACGCTACTCACAAATCGAGCGGGAAGCTATCGCCATTCATTGGGCGTGTAGGCATTTCCACATTTATGTGTACGGCCACCCATTCACAATATCCACGGACCACAAGCCACTTCTACCACTCTTCCATGGGTCCGCCTTGAAACCTCCCCCGAGGATAGAGAAATGGATTCTCCAGCTGCAGGGATATGACTGCCGGGTAGAGTATAAGCCAGGATCATCCAACCCAGCGGACTACCTCTCACGACACCCAAGAGCAGTGACCAAAGAAGAGGAAGAAGAGGCTGAAGAGACGGAGGAGTACGTCCGGTGCGTGGCCGAACGGTCACGGCCGCTTCCAATGAAGATAGAGACTCTGGTGGAAGCTGCCAACAGAGATGAGTGCCTGCAACTAGCCATCAATGCAGTCAAAACCAACAACTGGCGCTCCATCCAAACCAGCATGACCCGACGAACTACACAAGCAAAAGTCACCCTCGAGTCGTTGCTGAGAGTCCAGGAGGAACTGTCCATCGACAGCAGCGGATGCCTGATCAGAGGCCCACGACTGGTTATCCCACTAAACCTAGCCCAGCAAGCAGTGGACTTAGCACACCAAGGGCACCAAGGCTTGGTAAAAACAAAAAGCCGATTGAGAGCCAAAGTGTGGTTCCCGGGGATGGACATGCTGGTGGAGCAAACTATCAGAAATTGTCAATGGTGCCAAGCCTCCGGACAGCCTGAACGACCGGCCCCCGTTATTACGGAAGACAACCTGAAAAGGCCATGGGAGTGTGTCAGCATGGATTTCGGGCACCTACCCGATGGACGCTACACCCTTGTCATCCTAGATGACTACACCAAGTACCCTGAGGTGGAGATCCTCGGAAGCCAGACCACCCAAGAAGTTATTACCAAAGTGGAAAAAGTCATCGCCACCCACGGCATCTTCGAGGTGGTCAAGACGGACAATGGCCCGCCCTTCCAAGGGCAAGAGTTTGCTGAATACCTCCGATCCTGGGGCATTCACCACCGGAAAATCACGCAACGCTGGCCTCAGGCCAATGGGGAGATTGAGCGTTTCATGCGCACACTCAACAAGGTCATTCGTATTGCTCATGCCGAAGACTCACCCATGGAACGCGCCATCTACAGTTTCCTAAGAGAGTACCGACTGACACCCCATATCACAACGGAGAGCGCACCAGGACCAGCGAGCATGGGCCGAGGAGTAAGAGACACCATTCCCCATCACCCGGACTGGGCTCCCTCCCCGATCGACCAAGCCAGAGTCCTAGCCAAAAGGACTAAGACCAATGATCAGGCCAGCCTCAAGCGGCGTGCACAAGCCTCGGCCAACTGCGAAGGAGATTTGGTCTACGTTAAGGACAGACACCCAGGAAGCAAGTTTTGCCTCCCGTTCGAACAATCCCCATGGACTGTCACCCGCAGGAGAGGCACAATGATCACAGCTAGGAGAGGGACGGAAGAACTCACACGAAATATATCCTTCTTTAAGAAAGTCAAGACCACGACCTCCGACAACCTGCTAGGTGAAAGCGGAGGAGCCTGTCCAAGCCCTGTGGTGTCACGAAGCGGTGAGATCCACCAACGAGCAACGTCGGCCGAGACGCCTGAAATGGGTTGCGGAGGATCTCCAGTGCCATCAATGAATCTGGACGGAGAACAGCCCAACATCCCCCAAAGAGCCCTTGACATGGGAGTCCCAGAGGAAGTGACCCCGTCTCTGCCTCCATCCAGAGACGGATGTTCCCGATACCATCTGCGGAGCAACCCAGCGCCTTCCTCCCGTCTGGCCGGGTACATGGTGTGAATGCTGATGACCCTCGGAGCGGTTGCGCCCCGAAAACTGGCTGTACACCCCAGACTCCTTCTGAACTGGTAACAGATCTTTGTTGTGTTAATTTGTTTTGTTTAATAAAGGTGAAGAGGAATGTAATGTTTAAGGTAGCGGTCCAGTGTATCCGCGCTGGAGGCGTACGCCTCGCGTGAAGCGCATGACGTAATGCACTACTATAAAATAAAGAGGCGGGGCCAGGCGGCGGTAGTCGGGACCGCGTTAGAAAGCACACGCATGTCTCCCGTGCATCATTTGGCTGCAGCAGTGTGCGAAAGGGCTCCATACACTAGAGCCCATTACAGGCACGAGCAGACATGTTCAGGAAGGCAACCGAGATCGGGAGCAGAAAAGATAAATACGGCGAGCCGCATATAAAGAAAGAAGCGCGCTCGCCAGGAAACTGAAAGCGCCAGTTAAAACAAGAGAAGGAAGGGAAATGAAGGCAAGCAAAATGGAAAGGTGCCCAAGGGTAAGGGATATGGTGGAAGAGGAAGGAATAAACTTGGAAAGTTGGGAATGAAAGTAGAATTGAGTGGAGGAAAGGCACAGGGAAGGAATAAAACAGGAAAGAAGAGTGTAAAATAGAGAGAGACGGTGGCCCACCTCCATAAACACTTCATATCCAGACCAGTTCTAGTCCCCTGTTTGTTGCATCCCTCCACCTTCATGCCCACCCCGAGTGCCAGAAGCAGAGAAGCATGGTTCAGGATGGGAGGCACTACCCTAGGAAAGCATATGATAGGCATTCTACTGGTGAACCTTGCACGGCTCTGCATGAGAAGAGAGTGCTGGGGGCAACTGCAAGCACTGCGGATACACGCATGACACACAGTCCCTCAGCAGCTATTTGGACTGTCAGTGTATCTGATGATGTTAAGAACACCCACAGTAATCACACTCCACTGTGTAATGTCTCGCTATGTCACACACAACCATTTGCTGTGATTGGATCTGGTGACATCATGAATACAATAATTAGCATTTTTAAAACTTGATAAATCCTACCTCTTTTGGACGGTCCCAGAATGTGGGCTAGTATGTATGAGAAGTGGATGCGTCCAGAGGGCAGGACACCAGCAGGCAGTGCACACGAGATTAGGATCCATTTGATTGTGTGGAGAGAGGAGTAGTACACAGGTGGCTGTGCTTGTTTGTGCGTGGAGAAACATGTAGTACACAGACAGCTATGGCTGGTTTCTGTGTGTGTGTGTGTGTGTGTGTGTGTGTGTGGGTGGAGAGATGTGTAGTGTCCACATGCATCTGTGGCTGGTTTCTGTGTGTGAAGTGGTGTGTAGTGCACAGGAGGCTGTGGTTGGCATTTGCGTGTCTGTGGAGAGATGTGTAGTGCACAGGTGGCTGTGGTTGTGTTTTTGTGTGTGTGTGTGTGTGAGGAAAGAGGAGTAGTACACAGGAGACTGGTTGTGTTTTTGTGTGTGGAGAGGAGTAATAAACAGGCGACTGTGGATGGTTTCTGTGTGTGAAGCGATGCGTAGCGCAGGCGGCTGTGGTTGTGCTTTTGTGTGTGTGGAGAGAGGAGTAGTACACAGGTGCTGTGGTTTTGTTTTTTTATCTGTGTGTGAAGAGGTGTGCAGTGCATAGGCAGCTGTGGCCGATTTCTGTGTGTGGAGAGGGGAGTATTACACAGGGGACTGGTTGTGTCTCTGTGAAGAGATGTGTAGAGCAGGCGGCTGCAGCTGGTTTCTGTACGTGGAGAGAGGAGTAGTAGACAGGTGGCTGTGGTTGTGTGTTTGTGTGTGTGAAAGGGGAGTAGTAGACAGGTGGCTGTGGTTGTGTGTTTCTGTGTGTGTAGAGAGGAGTAGTAGACAGGCAGATGTGGTTGTGTGTTTCTGTGTGTGTAGAGAGGAGTAGTAGACAGGTGGCTGTGGTTGTGTGTTTCTGTGTGTGTAGAAAGGAGTAGTAGATAGGCAGCTGTGGTTGTGTGTTTATGTGTGTGTAGAGAGTAGTAGTAGACAGGTGGCTGTGGTTGTGTGTGTAGAGAGGAGTAGTAGACGGGCAGCTGTGGTTGTGTGTTTCTGTGTGTGTAGAGAGTTGTAGTACACAGGCAGCTGTGGTTGTGTGTTTCTGTGTGTGTAGAGAGGAGTAGTACACAGGCAGCTGTGGTTGTTTTTTTCTGTGTGTAGAGAGGAGTAGTACACAGGCAGCTGTGACTGGTTTCTGTGTGTGAAGAGGTGTGTAGTGCACGGGAGGCTGTTGTTGGTATTTGTGTGTCTGTGGAGAGGTGTGTAGTGCAGAGGCGGCCTCGGTTGTGTTCTGTGTGTTGAGAGAGGAGTAGTGCACAGGAGGCTGTGGCTGGTTTCTGTACAAGTGGAGTGTGTAGTTCATGGGCAGCTGGGGACGCTGTGTGTGTGGACAGAGGGGGCAGCGCAGAGGTGCTGTGTGTGTCTGTCTGCGGGTGGTTTGTGTATGTATGTGTTTGTGGGTGTGGACAGAGGGGGCAGCGCAAAGGCAGTGTGTGTTTGTCTGTCTGCGGGCTGTTTGTGTGTCTGTGTGTGTGGACAGGGGGCAGCACAGAGGCAGGGTGTGTCTGTCTGCAGGAGGTGTGTGTGGAGTGTGTAGTTCACAGGCGGCTGGGTTCGGTGTGTGTGTGGACAGAGGGGACAGCGCAGAGGCAGTGTGTGTGTCTGAATGTCTGTCTTCGGTCGGTTTGTGTGTATGTGTGTAGGTGTGTGTGTAGGCAGAGGGTACTGTGCAGAGGCAGTGCATGTCTGTCTGTCTGCGGATGTTTTGTGTGTGTGTGTGTGTGTGTACAGAGGCAGCACAGAGGCACTGTGTGTCTGTCTGGGTGGTTTGTGTGTGTGTGTGTGTGTGTGTGTGTGTGTGTGTGTGTGTGTGTGTGTGTGTGTGTGTGTGTGTGTGTAGACAGGATACTGGTCAGAGACAATGTATGTCTGTTTGTCTGTGACCGGTTTGTTTGTGTGTGTGGGGACAGAGGAGGTAGCAGAGAGGCATTTTGTGTCTGTCTGTCTGCGGGTGGTTTGTGTGTGTGTGTAGACAGAGGGTACTGCGCAGAGACGGTGCATGTCTGTCTGTGGGCGGTTTGTGTGTGTGTGTGTGTAGACAGGATACTGCGCAGAGGCACTGTATGTCTGTCTGCGAACGGTTTGTGTGTGTGTGGACAGAGGAGGTAGCAAAGAGGCATTGTGTGTCTGTCTGCGGGTGGTTTGTGTGTGTGTAGGCAGGGTACTGCGCAGAAGCAGTGTATGTCTCTGTCTGCGAACGGTGTGTGTGTGTGTGTATGGACAGAGGGGGAAGCGCAGAGGCAGTGTGTGTCTGTCTGTCTTCGGGCGGTTTGTGTGTGTTTGTGTAGAAGGGGAGGAGCATAGAGGCACTGTGTGTGTGTGTGTGTCTGTCTGCGGGCGGTTTGTGTGTGTGCGCTCTGCAGTCGCCGGTGCCCACACGCTGTTAGCAACAGTTGCTGTGGCGAGGGGAGTGCACAACACCGCAGCACACACAGGTGCCTGGGCCAGCAGGAGGAGGGAAGTCTGCAAAGACAGCCGGACACTGGGAGTGAGAGGCGAGAGTGACTGCAGGTGAGTGAGGCGAGGAGGCCGTGAGTGACAGACTGAAGATGAGTGAGGCTGGGAGGCCCTGAGTGACAGACTGAAGATGAGTGAGGCTGGGAGGCCGTGAGTGACAGACTGAAGATGAGTGAGGCTGGGAGGCCGTGAGTGACAGACTAAAGATGAGTGAGGCTGGGAGGCCGTGAGTGACAGAATGTGAATGGCAGACTGCAGGAGAGTGACAGACTCCAGCTTAAGGGGGAACCCCTGAACCACAAACTGTGACTGAGTGACATACTGCAGGTGAGTCAGGTTCGGAGGCCGTGACTGACAGTCAGATACAGGTCAGCGAGAGTCTGTGAATGGCAGACTGCAGGCGAGTGACAAACCCCAACTCATGGGGGGCCCACCTAAACGACAATCTGCGAGTGAGTGACAGACTGCAGGTGAGTGAGTAGCGCTAATGAGTGAGAGAGCAGGTGAGTGAGTAGCGCTCACGAGTGAGGGAGGTGATGCCAGTGACAGACTCCAGTTTAAGGGTGAAACCACTAAACGACAAACTGCGAGTGGGTGACAGACTGCACATGAGTGACTAGAGCTCATGAGGGACAGACTGCAGGTGAGTGAGTAGAACTCATGAGTGACAGACTGCAGGCGAGGGAGATGCTGTCAGTGATATACTGCAGTGAAGGTACGGGATCACCTCCGTGACAGACTGTAGGTGAGCAGAGGTCATGAGCGAGTGCAGGTGAGTGAGTATCGCTAATGAGCGAGAGAGTGCAGGTGAGTGAGTAACACTCAAGAGTGACGGACTGCAGGTGAGTGGGGTGAGCTGGTGGGCGTCAAACAAGGCATGTGAGGTCAGAACACCCTGAAGCAAAGACTGCGGCAAACATTTAAAGGTTACTTTACAAAAACGGCCTCTTCGACATTTATAACACTAAAGTGTTTCAGATTTGAGTGCGAGAAGTCTTTCTGTTCGTTTAAAAAAACAAGCGGTCTTCACTTTTCAAGCACTGCACTCGTGGCGGCATCCACGGAGCGAGCAGCGGCGCGCAGGAGCCATATGTTTGTAATTAACGTGGCCGCGCCGCTGCTCGCTCCCGCAAGGTGGATGCCGCCACAAGCACGAGTGCAGTGCTTGAAAAGTGAAGACCGATTGCTAAAGGCCCTCTCCTAGAGCAGCGCTTGCGCGTTGCCTAGGTGAGACCTAAAAAGACTCGGCATGCTCACCCAGAAACTATAGACTAATAGCATTGATGGATGTTGAGTTAAAATATTTCTCTACGTTGTTACTGCATGATCTGGAATCGTGGTCGCTTGACAACGGAAGACTCCCCTTAAATCAAACTGGCTTTCTAAGGGGCCAAGGCACTTTAATCAATCTTATGACCCTGAGCCTAATTTGAAATAGAGCAAAAGCAACTGGGACACCTCTTTACATGTGTTTTGTTGATTTTAAGGTGGCTTTTGATTGTGTCCCTCGGAACAAACTATGGGTCAAACTTCAGCGATGGGGCAACCCACCCAATATCTTACGAGCAATTAGGCTGGTATACTCGGATACATGGGTCAAGATTAAAATTGGAGACCGCTCGTGCGTATCAAAGAAGGTGCAAACAACAACTGGTGTAAAACGGCTGTGTCCTAGCCCCCATTCTTTTAAATTTATTTTTGGCAGATCTCTCTACAGAGCTTGACGAGCAGATGGCCCATGCACCGAGGGTAGGAGGACAACAAATGTCGCACATCCTCTATACTGACGATCTGGTCTTGTTTAGCAACACTCGAATAGGCCTTCAAAGGCTGCTCAATTCCCTTGGAACTTACACTGAAAAGAATGGCCTGGAAATAAATTTTTCAAAAACCAGCGTGATGGTATGCAATTGAGATCCCAAGAAAAATCAAAAATGGCTTATCAAGGTAAATAGAATTGACAAGGTTAAACTCTGCGTATACTTAGGAGTGAAAATAGACACAAACGGCTCCTTTGTTTCCCAGAAGAAGGCGATAAGGGCAAAAGCACAAGCCATTAATTATGGCTTCCCATCACTGGCCAGATCCATTCAATGCCATGATCTGAAATCCATGGGAACAGTTATGAAAGCCAAATTGTTGCCAACTCTCGCATGTGGATCGGAGATAATGCTAGGTGATGAGGCACCTCTGCTAGACAAACTGTTGATAAGAGCCTATAAACAAACCTTTAGGCTCCCTAGGTCGGCCTCGCCTGCACAGCTCCGGTTAGAATTTCTACTCACTAAACAGACACTTGCTAGGCCGGCAGCGTTCGTAAAGCTTTGTCATAATCTGCGTGCTGCAGCTGAAAACACCCTGGCTAATTTAGTCTGGACTGAAATCAACTTACAACGGGGAAATGGCGTTCACATGCAATATCTTGAAAATAGCATTAGGATGCTTGAACTGGGTGCCTTATGGATCTCTAATATCTCTGGGCAAACCTTCAAGAAACTGGTAAATAAATCAACCAAACTGCAAAGCTGGACGGCAGATAAGGAAAGCCTGTCTAGACGTCTCCATGGGTGGCTGGTGTTGAAATCATATTTCATTTTAAGAGAATCACCGCTGTTGGCAGCACCCTTCCACCGGAAGATCAAACAGTCATTTCTTACCTTAAGATTTGGAGAGATACCCACCCTGGCCCTCGTGCCAAAATGAAGGATGGCTGGATTAAGTGAAGATCGGTCCTGCCGCTTATGCCACCAGGGGAACAAGACATTGCTCCACATTGTATGCATCTGTCCTATATTGATGGTCCAATGAAGATCTCTATTAAGACGGGAGTTCCTCGACCCGGGAATTAGGTCATGTAGGCCTGCATTGGTGGAGTCTATGGACCCATGCAACACAATGCTGAACATTAGACTAACCCAGTTGTTGAATATTTTCAAAAAAATGATCAGTATATAGGATGGGCGATGAGTAATCTGGAGGGGGTTCCCAATTCTAATTTTAGTACGTGATAAATCTGTAGTTTTTCAGGTAAACTTCATATGAGTAGGTAATCTACAAGGACGGGCTGCTAGGGACCGCCATAATTAGCGGTTCCCTATCCCGCTATGCTCGGGTAATCACTTTGTTTAATTTGGCATTTTAATGACGCATAGTTTTGCACACCTGCACTTTTACAGTGGGGGAAACCATGGCCCATCTAGCACCGTACATATACCCGCCTCAGTCCTGCACATAAGCACTTTAATTATCTATAGCGAATTACTTATGAATTCCAGCCACTCGTGTGGCAATTTCTACACTTTACACATTAGGGAAAAGACCAGTCCCTGATCAGCCATTTTTGTCCATTTATTATCTTTATTTGACATCTCTATTTACATACTTATGAAAGAAAGATAAAGAAAGTGAAGGACTAGTGACAAGATGTTCAATGGCTGACAAATCTTTTTTAGTCTTTCTTGTCTACTAGGACCACAGGAGCTCTTACCGCACTGGGAGCTCACTGTTAGCTTTGTGCGATTTTCTCAGCTGCAGGACTAAGACTCCAAGCAGCAGAATCCACTGAAGCACCTTGGGGGCACTGTGAAGGCCTCATAGCACGTGCACTGAATGGCCAATCAGTGTGTATGCTCTCTTTTGTAAATGCAGAGTGTGTAATTCAACCCTTGCTGCCTACCGCCAGCAAAGGTCAAAGAAGAAGTTTTGCCCATGCTGCTGTGTGGCTTCTGAAGACACGACAGTCACAGTAATCACTGCATTCAGCCTGACAGGTGGAGAGCATAGGATGGTAGTCAGTAAAAAACATAGCTTTACTTAGGACAGAGCGCTAAAACTGGGTAAATGAATTACTTGAGCGTTGTTTGTTTCACTTTATACTAAAATATGTACAGGTAACATTGAAACAACTAATTCTTCCTTAGTAAAACCAGAAGTAGGAATAGTTATTATTTTGATACCTGTGGAAACTGGTCAGAATCTCAAAAAACAAGATATTTATTCTCAGAGCGAGATACTGAGCGAGGGGATAACTTGAGTAACTGTTAAACAGAATACTGTAGCACAGGTGGGCAAGTCCACAATTTTACAGGGTGAGCCGAGTCAATGTTCTGTCTTAGCTCTAAGAACCTGTCTTGCCTCTAAGAGCCCAGAGAAAAGTTGGGCCATGGGAAATTTAGCATAGAAATTGTGCAGCAAATATTATGTTAAAAATATAGATTTGGGTCCTCTATATTCGCGAACCCCATGTAAACTTATCACCCATACTACGGGAATACATAAAATTTGGTAGATACTCAGGTCTTCAGATCAACTGGAGTAAGTCCACGATTATTCCCTTAACAGATATTACGACACCACAACCAGTGGAATTCCCATTGGAATGGCAAAAGGACCCAGTAAAATACCTTGGAATTTGGTATCACAAAGACCCTGCTTTGGTTATACGTACAAATTATGGTACGGTCATCAGTAAAATAGAAGAAAAAATAGAAAGATGGATACATATGCCATTATCCCGAACGGACAGAATAGCTCTTGTAAAGATGGTCATACTGCCCAAGGTCCTATATCTTTTTAATAACATCCCTATTGCCCCGCCAAGGTCAGTGTTTCAAAGATTGACGATTTGTGTAACCCGCCTTATCTGGGCTGGAAAGCAAGCCCGCATTGAATTGCGTGCCTTAACACTGCCCTACTCTAGGGGGGGGTTTAGGGTTCCTGACTTTCTACTCTACACAAGCGCAATATGCACACTGCTGGTATCACTCTGTGCGGTACCTACCTCATGTAGCGGTGGAAGATGGGGATGCACATCCGATTTCGCTTCAACATATTCTACCACACCCCTGCACACACGTGCTACGGCATGAAATAAACACTATTCGCACAACGAATTTGGCTTGGCAGAGAATTGGGAAACTAGCACACAAGCTACCACTCTATGCACCGGCATTGCCTCTACCGCAACACCCAGCTTTATCGGTAACTCAGGAAAGAGCGAGCATGTCATTACTGCAGCGGGTGGGGGTAGACACGATGGGTGACTTGTATACGGATGGTGTCTTCATAGAACCAGATGACCTTCATTACATTAGTAACCAGACTCTCCTATTTAAATTTGCCTATTATAGATTGCGACGAGCTCTTAAGGATTTTTACCCGACCTTCCCTGCAGAGCCAGAGGCACTTCAAGCACTGCAACTGATTATAACCACTCCACATACTATGCACTTAGTGTCTAAACTATATGGACTATTGCAGGCTGATATAGCGGGTACTACGCAGAAAGCGCAAGAGAGATGGTCCGAAATTATGGAAACACACCTTGAAGAGGAGGAATGGACCACTTGCTGTGCCCTAACAGACATGCTCACGCCAAACCGTAACCTGCGAATAATACATTATAAATATATCCATCAAACATACCATACACCGGCTAAACTACAGAAATGTGGGCTCCGCCCTGATGCATGTTGTAGGAGATGTCAAGCTGTTGATGCCGACTTCATACACTTGGCATGGCACTGTCCACAGATTAGAGACTACTGGGAAAGGGTAATTGGTATTCTGAGCAATATTTTGGAAATTAAGATAGATTGTACGATACGTGTCTATCTACTGGGGCTTGTAACGAATGTAAGATCAATCAAGCGCAAATTCACTGTAATAGCCTTATTATTGGCAAAAAGACGAGTATCTATGTATTGGAATGGCAGGCAATGCCCCACATGTAAGCAATGGCTGCACGACATGATATATTGTAGGGACACATTACAAACTTATGAGGAGGAGCTTCCGACGAGTGCTAAACCCAAAGACTACTGGATGCCACTAACGAGGTACTTACAAACACACCCTATTGACGTGTAAACCACCCAGCTGTAAGGTGAAATGCTCTGTATCTATATAATAATGGACAAGTATGTTGCACACTACTAAGTACATTAGGCATGGTAACGAACTGTAAGGGTAATAAGTGCCTCTGCAAGACTGTTTATTTCTTTTTGATGTATGTTTTGTTGATTATAATAAAATACAATAAAAAAAAAATTTAAAAAAAATATATATAGATTTGGGCCCAGATGTACGGCCATTTTGCATGTGCAAATCGGTCGCAAATCAATTTGGGCATGCAAAAATGGCCTTACGCAATGTATGAAAAGCACTCGCAAATTACAAATTTGCGCTGCAAATGAATACCAACTCTCAAAAAATGTGTCCGCTTTTTGCGTTCGTAAAATTGCGACTCGCAAAATACAATGTACGGAGCAGTCGCAAATTGCGAGTATGCGCAATTAGGCCCATTTGCGCATGCAATTTACCACTAACCAGAAACAGGTGGTAACCAGCCCAACCTATAAAAACAGCCCCAGAATGGATCAGAAACTTTTCACAATGGCTGCCCTGTACGTGATAGCGAGGAGGATGCGGATACTGGCTGCCCAGCAGAGGAGGAAGAGACAGGAGAGGATATTCAGTGTCAGGCTAACATTGTTTGAGAAGACAGAGGAGGACATTTATGACCAGTACAGGCTGAGTAGCACTGTCATTCTAGACCTCATAGACACCTTGAAGCCACAACGTGAGTGCAGAACCCTGCGCAGCAATGCAATTCCTACACATGTGCAGGTGTTGTGCTCCCTCCACCTCTTGGCCACTGGTAGCTACCCGGATGTCATTACAGTGACTGGCGGTGTGTCGCAGAGTGCGCTTTCGCGTTTATTCCATAATTTCCTAGAGGCCATGCTATACCACATCCATCAACACATATACATGCCCATGTATGATGAGGAACTTGATCAAACAAAACTTGATTTTTACAGATTAGCAAGGTTCCCACAGGTCATAGGGTGCATAGATGGGACCCATGTGCCAATATGTTCCCCATCCCGCATAGAATACATCTTCCATAATAGGAAAAACACTCATTCCCTCAACATCCAAGTTGTCTGTGACGCCAAAAACATCATCACAGACCTAGTAGCAAAATATCCTGGAAGCACCCATGATGCATACATTTTCAGACACAGTGGCATATACCAGAGGTTAGAAAGAGGTGACCTTGATGATGGATACCTCCTAGGTCATGATCTTTCCTGTCCCCAGATAAATGTATTTGCACTTGTATGTCTGTATGCATGTCATCTCACCATCCTATATCTCACAACAGGTGACAGTGTGTATGCCCTGCGGCCATGGATCCTCACGCCATACCTGTCTCCCAACATTATCCATGAAAGGCGGTACAACCGGGCACACAGGCGCACCATGACTGTGATTGAGCGCACTTTTGGGATCCTGAAATCGCACTTCAGGTGCCTACACAAGAGTGGCGGAGCTCTGCAGTATGCACCAGAGACAGTCTGTAAAATCGTGGCAACATGTGCCATGCTGCACAACATGGCCTGCAGGGGTGGATTGCCCATGGATGTGTCTGACACAGAATCGGAGGATGAGGACCCAGGACCACCTGCCCTACAGCAAAGGGATGGTAGCGCTGCAGCAGAGGGGAGAAGGCGCAGGGACCAGATTGCCAATAACTATTTTTAAAGGTACGTACACATTAATTACCCACTCTCCTATACATAACACAGAACAAATTGTGACTTTCAATTGGTGCTTTATTGTGCAAGCATCCACAAACAAACTAAGAACAACCTGTCCATCTGAAAATGTAGGCCTGAACTACAAAGTAACTCCATTGTGGTTACATCACCACAACATAGGAATGATATGTGGCCCAAACATTGTACAGTGACCCTACACAGATCATTTTTTGCCTCTCCGTACAGCCTGGCCAGAGCTGCACTTCCAAGTCTAAGGTGCCGGCTGCTGCTACGGTGCATTACAGGTGTCTCTGTAGCGGAGACGCTACTGCGGCTTGACAGTTCACTATCTGTGCCACCCATAGCACCTCCACCAACAATCATATTTGTTTGCAGTGTTTCCACTGCTGCAGTGATTTGTTGCAGGCCACGAGCAACATCCCCACTGTAGTGGCCCATCTCCACCTGGAGCCCCAGGGTGCGCTTGCTGTGTTGGCTTGTCGCATGGGCAAGCCTACAAATGGCCCTGCTCAGATTGTCCAATTTGTGCCCCCTGCTGCGCTCCATGCGCCTAAGCTGCACCCTTTCTTCTGCCCATTCTTTGGCTAGGTCAGCAATTGTATTTGTGAGGGCATCCAATTTTGCTTCCAGCCGGCTCTGATTTTCAGTCAGTTAGTCTGTGATGTTGCGGAAGCCCTGTGTCATCCCCAAATTCATTTGCCTTTGTGTCTTCTGTTGCAGGTACTGTATTTTCAACATCGCCTGTTCCAGGCCTCCAGACAAAATCTGACTGGCTGCTCCATCAGAGGACTGACTTTGCAGACGCCGTAGGGACTGCTGCGTTGGTTGTGACATCCGCACCCTGGTGTCCAGAGAGCGTCGGGATGTAGGTGACTGCTGTGAGGCTGGTGTCACACTGGCTGTAGCCTCTGATGTTGTTGGTGCATCTGTTGCTGGGACTTCTGGACAACTGGGCCCGCTTGAATCTCCCCCATCCTGCCCTTCCTCCATCTGGGCTAGATCCAGGCTACCCGCAGTGTCATCGTCACTGTGCTCTTCTCCCAGTGGTGTGTCTTTGTGGCAAAAGATGGAAGCAGAAAATAAAATATGTGAGCCACTATCTCAGTGGTGTTGCAATCTTTATCAGCTCAAGTCATTCCTTAACTACACTGTATATGTCACATGCTACATCTCCCATGATGCAGCATTTGTGTTGCTGGTTTGGTGGAAATGGATGTTTGGTAGTGGATGATTAGTATGCATGCGCAGAACAGGCGTTCGTGGGTATTTACACATCACAAACACTTTTCTCACTTACCAGAGTTTGGTGCTGGCTGTGATGTGTCAAGGCTCCCAAATCCTACAACAGCCGCCCTTTCCAGGGTGCTTTCCACCATGGCTTCAGCTGCAGAAGGTTCCGATGCAGTGGATGGCCCCCTTCGGTCCGTTGTGAATCTTGCAGACGTGCTGCCACCCTCTCCTTGGCCCTGGAACGCAGATCATACCAGCGCTTCTTTATGTCATCCGAGGACCTGTGTGCCATTCCAAGGGCATTGATGGGCTGCTGCATACGACGCCAGATCTTCCGTTTGTCTGCACACGGTGTGAGGCCCTCCCAAATAGCTCCTCATGGTGGTTGCAGCATTCCTCTGTAATAATATCCAGCTTCTTTTCTGAAAACTTGAGCTTCCTCAGCCTCTCCTTGGCACCCTTCTTGCTGGCCTTGCTGCTCATGCTTTCAGTCATGCTCAAACAGCAGTGTTGAACTGTGCTGCTGCACCTGGACATGTGCTTAGGATTTTGCTCAGGAGTATCCTTGGACACCACTTCCTGTTTTGGGGTCCTTCAGCTCAACCAGGAAGTGTTTTCCATGTTTTTTTTCAAATTCGCAATTTGCAAGTGCAATTTTAGCATGTTTCTGCCGCGCTCGCAATTTGCGTATGCAAAAAGTGCTTTTTAGTGGAGTTTGCTATTTGCAAATAGACGAGAGCCAAAATTGCGATGCGAGTCATCAACAACTCACAATCATGTGTTCTCTTTCATTCGTAGGTACCATTTTGCGACTCGTAAATTGTGAGTCGTAATTTGTGGCAAATTGCCAGTTGCAATTTTCAGCGGTTGTACATCTGGCCCAAAGTGTTTTCGCAATTCAAAAAAGCATCTTTCTATACCAAGCGTTTCATTAGATGATATCACTGCATTGAGAAGCATTTATCGAAAGTGATAATTTGTAAACAAGAACTTGAATACACTCATCCCCCACCTCTCACTCCAACCTGGACGACAATACCATTAGTATGCTAGGGGGCAAGTCAGTTGTCATGTGCATCATATATGTAGGCTCTATTCTTATTTTACACAGAGCAACATTATAGTTCAATAAGTCAAACAGAAGAGAGAGTTTTGTACAGCACGCATCCTCACGTAGTTCAAGGTTTTATGATATTCAATAATGAAAAACATAGGAGGCATAACAAAATAAAACAATTGCCTAGGATCACACAATTTGGTCAAGTGGCCAAGCCGGGATTGATCCAAGGTTTTCTAGTTTCACATTGTGTAATTCAGCCACTAGATTGGTATCTTTTTTGGGTGGGGGGCGTGGCCAAGATGGCGGCGGAGTAACCGCTCATCTACAGAGCTCCGCTCGCCCTGGCCGAAATTACTAGTAAAGTGGCCTCTCTGGGGGTGAGGCGACCTGGTGAAGCAGGGACAGTGGCGACTCCTTACCTGCCGTGAGCCTCTGAGAAGGCAGTGCACGCCGAAGCGGCCGGAGACTGGGGAGGGCCCGAGTGCTGAATTCAGCTGCCCCAAGCAAGAAAGTCCGGATTTGGGCTGCCTGGTGGGCCCTGAGGAGCAGATCGTTGCACGGGGAGCCGGGTGCCCTGCTGCAGTGGAGCGGACGTCCTCGCTCTCACGGCGACCCGGCCCGGAGGGGCGGCGAGCCCCCCGTGGTGCGTCTCTGGCCTTCTGTGCACCGAGGCCGCTGGATTGCTGGGAGAGGCTCGGAATTATCCCCAAGACCACGACGACGCGGTCGGCGACAGGGGCTGGCTTTGAACGCTGGGCGCAAGCTGGTGCGTCCTGCTCATTTGATTAAGGGAACCCTGGGGGATTGGCAGCTGTTAGCTGTGGGGCCCGGCGGCCCCACCCTGGAGGCCCTATAGATACGAAAGCTGCAGAGGGGAGTGCGGAGCCTGTCGCAGTGCAGCCCTGAAGACTGCTGCACTCCAGAGATTTGAAGGGGGCAGCTCTATAGCAGGACCCCAGACAGGTGGAGATCGGGGTTCCTGCAGTTGCCGGGGAAGCTTGGGCTTGCAGGGACCTCTGAGCTGCATGGGCCCAGTGAACAAGAGCCCAATAAAGGATACAGTGGCTGGATTCTCCATACATTGAGCTATAGTAAAAGGAGCTGTACCCTGAGGGGACACAGTCCCAGACTCATTGAGCGACAACTGGGGGGATCATAGCGGCTTGCGGGGAGGAGTCCCCTGCAGTGCTTGCCAACGGCCTAGACTTACGAGACAAACCCAGGGAGGGTTGGGACCGCCTCGAGGTGACATCCCACCGAGCAAAGAAGGAGGCGAACATTAAGGATCTCCAAAAAAAACCTGGAACCAGGAAAACAGATCGGACTGACCCGGACCAGCAGTTAACCCCCACCCAAGAGAAAGAAACGGACACGTCTGGACCAGGTGCAGAGGAGCCGATTACACGCTGTGAGAAAGTGCCCTCTTTCTGCATGGTTGCCCCTACTTTTTGCTGAATTGCTGATGTGCTTTGACTGAGTGTGCCCTGGGCTCCTGCTAATCAGGTACCCAGGGCCTATGTTCTTTCCCTAAAACTGCATTGAAGCCTAAACCCAATTGGCATCTCTGGCCACAGGTCAGCTCCTGGTAAATGGTACCACAGGTACCCAGGGCACTGTGACCAGAGAAGGTCTCTAAGGGCTGCAGCACTTATTGTGCCACCCTTAGAGGTCCTGTACCATTACACTCACACACTGCCTTTGCAGGCTGCGTGTTTTGGTGCAGGACAAAGTGAAGAGTCGACATGGCACACATCTCTGTGTGCCATGCCTACAACCCACTGCCCTGGCATAGATCAGTCACCCCTATAGCTGGGTGCACTATACCAGTGGTGAGGGTACAGGTGCATGAGCCCTGTACCCCTACCGTGTCTAAGTCCATTCTTAGACATTGTAAGTGCAGTGCTGCCATTAAGAGTATATGGTGCTAGGAGTTTGCATTACGAACTCCACAGCACCATAATGGCTATACTGAAAACCGAGAAGTTTGGTATCAAACTTCTCAGCACATTAAACCCACACTGATGCCAGTGTGGGATTTAATGAAAAATGCACACAGAGGGCATCTTAGAGATGCCCCCTGAAAACGAACCCACCACTAGTGTCCAGGCTGAGTGGCTGCTTTCAGCTGTCACCACCAGACATGTTTCTGGACCCCTGGGTCGAGAGCCTGCTGCTCTCTGGGGCCTGAAACAATGCACATCCTGGGACGAGGTGCCAAGCCTCCTTCCCCAGGATGGGCAGGGTTCACGAAGGGGAAGCTTCAAAGGCTTGCCGCCTTTGTGCGATTCCCCAGGCCACTTGCTGCTTTCAGCAACTGGTCCCCACTGGTTCTGACCCCCACTTTGGGCGGGAAAAACAAGTGAGGAAGAGAGGTGTGCCCACCTGTGCCAACTCCACCCCTCAGGTGGAGGAGGCGAGGTGAAGCACAACTCTCAGTCCCTGCCATCTTGCAGATGGGGGGACTCAGCCAACCAGGGACAGGCTCATGCCCCCCTCCTACTGGAGGGTGGCATAATAGGGGGTGTACCCACCCCAGGGAAGGGACCCATTGGTCCCTGCCTTTTACCTACCTGTAACGCCCCTAAATCTAGTATTTAGGGGCACCCCTGAACCTTGCTTCCTCAGACAAGAAGAAGCTACAAGGAGAAGAAGAAGAAGGACCGAACAGCCGTGCAGCAGCTAACAAGAGGAAGACGCCCACTGACTTAGCCCCAACCCTACCGGCCTGTCTCCACCTCGAACCTGCTTCTGCGAAATCCTGGTGTGGCCTGCAGCCAGCAACCTCGAAAACCCCGGAGGACCTGCCTGCCTTCAACTACAAAGACCTTGTCTCCCGTGAACACCAGATTTGTTCATCTGCAACCTCTGGTTCCGGCCGGACACCGCAGATCCGCCCCACTCTGCACCCGCCGTCCACGGTCCGAGCTCGAGTGGACAAACACCACGAGGAGGTCCCTCCGGGTGATCCTAACCCGAGATCCGGTGACCCCTGACCTGCCTCAAGCTTCCAGCAGACACCTGCAGTCTAAACCGGGAAGGTCCCCCCAACCGCGACCAGGAGCTGGTAAGAAGATCCGACCCCAAAAGGCACCCCTGCACCCGACGCCCCACGGCCTTGGGTGCCCAAACCGACGGTGCCTAACCAACCCCTAATTTCCCATCTTACCTCTCGAAGTGGTGGTCGCACCCAGAAGACCTTCGTCCCCAAGCCTGCAGTGCCTTTGCAAGCCGGAGGTTCCCCATTACAAACAACAGGGCGCCCGACGTCGAAACAGCACCCTGCACCCGGCCACCCTAGTGCCGCTGAGGGTACACCTTTGGTGCTACTTTCTTTCCCCATTTGACCTGAGCTAAAGTCCCGGAGCTTTGCTCCCACAACCAAGTGGCCTGCTCGTCAGCAGCCACCAACCGGAGGCCCCTATCCCCCATTGGATAACATTGGGCCTCAGCACTCTGCACCCGGCCGCCCTAGTGCCGCTGAGGGTGTAACTAGAGTGCATCCTTGACCCTGGGGGACCCCTGAGTCTACCCCCAGAACCTCAACTCCCACTACCAAATACTTACCTCAAAACCAGTAACACTCTTTTCCTCCATAGGATAACATTGACTGTTGTTCTTGGAAAAGTTTCTAAGTGTGGAGTTTGAAAACCTAAAGAAATTCTTTAAAATTCTACTATTTAACCAAAACTACTTTTACTTACCTGTTTACAGGAAATGTCCCGGAGTAGTATCCAGGCATACTACTCTGAGTAAGAAAAGTAATCTAATAAGTAACTTACCTGGTATTTAACTGAAAAACCCATTTAGGTCTATGTACTGTATTTACAAAGTATTGCATTTCTCTGCAACCATCCTGTAAGTCAAAACAAAGTGCATATACAATTACAATTCAAACTGTTTACAAACTGCATTACTACTGTAAAGTATTTATTGCTTACCTGTGCCAGGCTTGCTTGGTTCTAGAAAATAAAATGACTAAAAGAATATTTTTTATACAAAAACAATTGGTCTGAAGTTCAGTGTTTGAGTGTGTGAATTCATTTGCTGACTGAGTGTGTACAACAAATGCTTAACACTGTCGTCTGATACTGCCTTACTGCTCGACCACACTGCCTCAAATAGAGAGTGAGGTGCTATCTAACTTTACCTCTGCCTACCTTTGGGGTTCCACTGGACTCTGTGCACACTATACCTCACTTTGGTATAGTATATACAGAGCCAGCTTCCTACATTGGTGGATCAGCGGTGGGATATACAACTTTGCATTTGTTGGACTACTTGGTTACCACCTGATCACACGACAGAAGTCTTAAATTGTCTTTAGAATTCTGATTTTTCAAATTGGCAATTCTTTGCAAAATTACTAAAAGTCTTATTAGGGCCTTGGTTAAGTCCCTTTAGCATTTTAGAAAACTAAAAGTCACTTTAGCTAGGGTTAGAATTTTTTTTAACAATGTCTCAAAACAAGAACCCAGCTGTTAGTGAGAATAACCACAATGCCATAGAGGACATGGTTGAGGAGCTTGACCTCACCTCTTACCTTCTCTTGTATTTCAAGGAGGTAAGGACCCTATGCAAACTTAAAAGCATAACCATGGGGTCCCATCCCACCAAACAAAAGCTCAAGGAGCTGTTGGCTGGGTATGCTAAGGACCACCCATCTGAAAATGGTGAAGACCAGTCAGATGAGGAAGGAGGGGAAGGGGATGACCTGGTAGATCAACCCCCTCCACTTCTTAGGGAGAAAAGGGTTCAAGTTTCTTTGACTCCAAGAATCAACCTCTCAGTACCTAGATCCCACACAGGTGGATCAGGTACCACTGAGGACATTGAGGTCCGCTTCAATGAGGAGGACAGCCTTTTAGCAAGGCTGACGAAAAGACTGGATCTAGAGACCAGGTTGCTGGCTCTAGAAAGAGAGAGAGCAGAGATGGGCCTAGCACTTATCAATGGTGGCAGCAATTTACTTAATAAGGATAAAGAGCAATCTTATGATCCTAAAATCCCCAAAGGGATTATCCCTAAATATGAAGAGAGTGATGATATCACAAAATGGTTCACAGCCTTTGAGAGGGCTTGTGAAATGAGAAAAGTGAAGAAGTCACACTGGGGGGCACTCCTTTGGGAACTGTTCTCTGGTAACTGCAGAGACAGACTCCTGACCCTTTCTGGGGCAGATGCTGTGTCTTATGACCTCATGAAGAGAACTTTGATTGAGGGATTTGGACTCACAACTGAGGAATATAGAATTAGATTCAGGGGGCTCACAAACCCAAAACCAATCCTGGATTGACTTTGTAGACTACTCAGTTAAAACACTATATGGTTGGTTAACTGGACACAATGTGCATGATTTCAATGGACTTTACAATCTGTTTATGAAAGAACATATTTTAAGTAATTGCACTAATGAAAAGTTACATCAGCATTTGGTAGACCTAGGTCTAATTTCTCCCCAAGAATTGGGAAAGAAGGCAGACCACTGGGTCAAGACAAAGGTGACAAAAACAACCACTGGGGGTGACCAAAAGAAAGGGGTTACAAAACCTCCCCAGGGGAAAGGTGGTGAGAATCCCCAAGATAAAAAGCCTGAGTCTTCAAAAGGGCCCCAAAAACCTCCACAGGGTGGTCGGTCCCAAAACTCTTCCCAGTCCAATAATAGGTACAGGGGAAAGAACTTTGATCCTTTAAAGGCCTGGTGTAACAACTGTAAGAAGTTGGGACACTTAACCCCTTCCATGCGCACGACGACCAGGAGCCGTCGTGCGCAACGGTGCTCGTGTGCGCACGACGGCTCCCGGCCGTCATGGCACATGGCCCCGGAAATCCCTCTGGTGCAGGCACCAGAGGGATTTCTATTTCTCCCTGTAGCCTCGGGAGCTGGGAAGAGCTTCCCCAGCTCCCGAGGCCCCCTCGCTTTCAGTGAAATGACGATCAGCGCGCACGTCGCGCTGACGTCATTTCACTGAAACCGAAACTGAAATGAGCCTTTAGGCTAATTTCAGTTTCACTTCTACGTGCTCAGGGGGCTATCTCAGCCCCCTGAGCACGTAGAAAGACGGAAGAGGTATCATTGGAAAGGGGAGAATCTCCCTTTCCAATGGTACCTCTCCGCAGTGGATCCTGCTTGGGGATCGCCCCAGGAGGGCGATCCCCAAGCAGGGATCCACCCACTAGACACCAGTGAGGGGGGAGCGGCCCCTTGGGCAAGGGCCTTCGCTCCCCCCATAAAAAATTGCCATAATTCAGTCTTTCTGCCCCCCCTGGGGGGCAGATGGGGGCAGTAGCCCCCAATCTGCCCCCCCGGGAGGGGGGAGCAGAAAGCCCACTAAACGCCAGGGAGTTTTTTTTTTGTGCAATTTGTTTTAGGGTGGGGGCTGCCCGAAACGGGCACGCCAATGCCCCCGCCACCATTACAGCCTTACTGCCCCCCCTGGGAGGCAGATGGGAGCTGTAGCCCCCAATCTGCCCCCCCGGGGTGGCAGAAAGCCCACTAGAAACCAGGGATTTTTTTTTTTTTTATTCTTGTAGGGGCTGCCTAAAATGGGCATGACAATACCCCCACCCCACCCCCAGAAAATTCCAGTCTTTCTGCCCCCCGGGAGGGCAGTGGCCCCTGATCTGCCCCCTGGGGGGGGAGAAAGCCCACTAGGCGCCAGCTATTACGCTGGCTTTTTTTATGCGTGGGGGCTGCCCAAAATGGTCATACCAATGCGCCCACCCCCTCAAAAAATAGCCACAGTCTTTCTGCCCCCCTTGGGGGCATATCGGGGCGAACCCCCCTCCCCGATTCCCCCCCCAGGGCAGCAGAAAGCCC
Organism: Calotriton arnoldi; assembly: GCA_963921515.1. NCBI lineage: Eukaryota > Metazoa > Chordata > Amphibia > Caudata > Salamandridae > Calotriton > Calotriton arnoldi. The sequence goes on along the minus strand of CAWUFW010002679.1, from coordinate 1,799,683 downwards.
ACTAGGCTCCGACTTTTTTTTAGCAATGTGCCTACCTGTGGATTTTGGGCCCTAGCGCAGCTGTCACGTAGGGAAACCTAGCAAACCTGTACATTTTTTAAAACTAGACACAAAGGGGAATCCAGGATGGGGTGACTTGTCTGGCTCTCACCAGGTTCTGTTACCCAGAATCCCTTGCAAACCTCAAACTTTGTAAAAAAAAAAAAAAAACACATTTTCCTCACAATTCTGTTGTGGGAATGTTCTGGAATCTGCGTGGATCCACAAATTTCATTCTACACAGCATTCCCCCAGGTCTCCCGATAAAAATGGTACCTCACTCGTGTGGGTGGGTCAAGTAACCGCGACAGGCAAGGGCCCAAAACCTAGTGAGGCGACACCAAAATTACCTATCACAAACCAACCTGGTTTTCAAGGGGGGTCCCTTACCCAGAATCTCCTGCACACCTCAAATTTAGCTGAAAAAATCACTTTTTCCACACATTTTTGTGTGGGAAAGTTGTAGCATCACCGGGCTGACACAAATTTCCTACCACCCAGCGTTCCCCCAGGTCTCCCGATAAAAATGGTGCTTCACTCGTGTGGGAGGCCCAAGTACCCGCGACAGGCAAGGGCCCAAAACGTATTGAGGCGACATCAAAATTGCCTATCACAAAACGACCTGGTTTTGCAAGGGGGGTCACCTGGGTTTTTGACCCCGTGCTCGGCGGCCAGCTAGGGAAACCTACCAAACCCACACATTTCTGAAAACTAGACACCCCGGGGATTCCAGGGAGGTATGGCTTGCGTGGATCCCCCAAAACTTTCTTACCCAGAATCCCCTGCAAACCTCAAATTTAGCTGAACAAAATCACTTTTTCCACACATTTTTGTGTGGGAAAGTTGTGGCATCACCGGGCTGACACAAATTTCCTACCACCCAGCGTTCCCCCAGGTCTCCCGATAAAAATGGTGCCTCACTCATGTGGGAGGCCCAAGTACCCGCGACAGGCAAAGGCCCAAAACGTATTGAGGCGACATCAAAATTTCCCATCACAAAACGACCTGGTTTTGCAAGGGGGGTCACCTGGGTTTTTGGCCGCGTGCTCGGCGGCCACCTAGGGAAACCTACCAAACCCACACATTTCTGAAAACTAGACACCCGGGGGATTCCAGGGGGGTATGGCTTGCGTGGATCCCCCAACGTTTCTTATCCAGAATCCCCTGCAAACCTCAAATTTAGCTGAAAAAAATCACTTTTTCCACACATTTTTGTGTGGGAAAGTTGTGGCATCACTGGGCTGACACAAATTTCCTACCACCCAGCGTTCCCCCAGGTCTCCCGATAAAAATGGTGCTTCACTTGTGTGGGCGGCCCAAGTACCCGCGACAGGCAAGGGCCCAAAACGTATTGAGGCGACATCAAAATTGCCTATCACAAAACTACCTGGTTTTGCGAGGGGGGGTCACCTGGGTTTTTGGCCCCGTGCTCGGCGGCCACCTAGGGAAACCTACCAAACCCACACATTTCTGAAAACTAGACACCCCGGGGAATCCAGGGAGGTATGGCTTGCGTGGATCCCCCAACGTTTCTTATCCAGAATCCCCTGCAAACCTCAAATTTAGCTGAAAAAATCACTTTTTCCACACATTTTTGTGTGGGAAAGTTGTGGCATCACCGGGCTGACACAAATTTCCTACCACCCAGCGTTCCCCCAGGTCTCCCGATAAAAATGGTGCCTCACTCATGTGGAAGGCCCAAGTACCCGCGACAGGCAAGGGCCCAAAACGTATTGAGGCGACATCAAAATTGCCCATCACAAAACGAACTGGTTTTGCAAGGGGGTCACCTGGGTTTTTGGCCGCGTGCTCGGCGGCCACCTAGGGAAACCTACCAAACCCACACATTTCTGAAAACTAGACACCCGGGGGATTCCAGGGGGTATGGCTTGCGTGGATCCCCCAACGTTTTCTTATCCAGAATCCCCTGCAAACCTCAAATTTAGCTGAAAAAATCACTTTTTCCACACATTTTTGTGTGGGAAAGTTGTGGCATCACTGGGCTGACACAAATTTCCTACCACCCAGCGTTCCCCAGGTCTCCCGATAAAAATGGTGCCTCACTCGTGTGGAAGGCCCAAGTACCCGCAACAGGCAAGGGCCCAAAACGTATTGAGGCGACATCAAAATTGCCTATCACAAAACTACCTGGTTTTGCGAGGTGGTCACCTGGGTTTTTGGCCCTGTGCTCGGCGGCCACCTAGGGAAACCTACCAAACCCACACATTTCTGAAAACTAGACACCCGGGGGATTCCAAGGAGGTATAGCTTGCGTGGATCCCCCAACGTTTTCCTACCCAGAATCCCCTGCAAACCTCAAATTTAGCTGAAAGTCACTTTTTTCACACATTTTTGTGTGGGAAAGTTGTGGCATCACCGGGCTGACACAAATTTCCTACCACCCAGCGTTCCCCAGGTCTCCCGATAAAAATGGTGCCTCACTCATGTGGAAGGCCCAAGTACCCGCGACAGGCAAGGGCCCAAAACGTATTGAGGCGACATCAAAATTGCCCATCACAAAACGAACTGGTTTTGCAAGGGGGGTCACCTGGGTTTTTGGCCCCGTGCTCGGCGGCCACCTAGGGAAACCTACCAAACCCACACATTTCTGAAAACTAGACACCCCGGGGAATCCAGGGAGGTATGGCTTGCGTGGATCCCCCAACGTTTCTTATCCAGAATCCCCTGCAAACCTCAAATTTAGCTGAAAAAATCACTTTTTCCACACATTTTTGTGTGGGAAAGTTGTGGCATCACCGGGCTGACACAAATTTCCTACCACCCAGCGTTCCCCCAGGTCTCCCGATAAAAATGGTGCCTCACTCATGTGGAAGGCCCAAGTACCCGCGACAGGCAAGGGCCCAAAACGTATTGAGGCGACATCAAAATTGCCCATCACAAAACGAACTGGTTTTGCAAGGGGGTCACCTGGGTTTTTGGCCGCGTGCTCGGCGGCCACCTAGGGAAACCTACCAAACCCACACATTTCTGAAAACTAGACACCCGGGGGATTCCAGGGGGTATGGCTTGCGTGGATCCCCCAACGTTTTCTTATCCAGAATCCCCTGCAAACCTCAAATTTAGCTGAAAAAATCACTTTTTCCACACATTTTTGTGTGGGAAAGTTGTGGCATCACTGGGCTGACACAAATTTCCTACCACCCAGCGTTCCCCAGGTCTCCCGATAAAAATGGTGCCTCACTCGTGTGGAAGGCCCAAGTACCCGCAACAGGCAAGGGCCCAAAACGTATTGAGGCGACATCAAAATTGCCTATCACAAAACTACCTGGTTTTGCGAGGTGGTCACCTGGGTTTTTGGCCCTGTGCTCGGCGGCCACCTAGGGAAACCTACCAAACCCACACATTTCTGAAAACTAGACACCCGGGGGATTCCAAGGAGGTATAGCTTGCGTGGATCCCCCAACGTTTTCCTACCCAGAATCCCCTGCAAACCTCAAATTTAGCTGAAAGTCACTTTTTTCACACATTTTTGTGTGGGAAAGTTGTGGCATCACCGGGCTGACACAAATTTCCTACCACCCAGCGTTCCCCAGGTCTCCCGATAAAAATGGTGCCTCACTCATGTGGAAGGCCCAAGTACCCGCGACAGGCAAGGGCCCAAAACGTATTGAGGCGACATCAAAATTGCCCATCACAAAACGAACTGGTTTTGCAAGGGGGGTCACCTGGGTTTTTGGCCGCGTGCTAGGCGGCCACCTAGGGAAACCTACCAAACCCACACATTTCTGAAAACTAGACACCCGGGGGATTCCAGGGGGGTATGGCTTGCGTGGATCCCCCAACGTTTTCTTATCCAGAATCCCCTGCAAACCTCAAATTTAGCTGAAAAAATAACTTTTTCCACACATTTTTGTGTGGGAAAGTTGTGGCATCACTGGGCTGACACAAATTTCCTACCACCCAGCGTTCCCCAGGTCTCCCGATAAAAATGGTGCCTCACTCGTGTGGAAGGCCCAAGTACCCGCAACAGGCAAGGGCCCAAAACGTATTGAGGCGACATCAAAATTGCCTATCACAAAACTACCTGGTTTTGCGAGGGGGTCACCTGGGTTTTTGGCCCTGTGCTCGGCGGCCACCTAGGGAAACCTACCAAACCCACACATTTCTGAAAACTAGACACCCGGGGGATTCCAAGGAGGTATAGCTTGCGTGGATCCCCCAACGTTTTCCTACCCAGAATCCCCTGCAAACCTCAAATTTAGCTAACAAAATCACTTTTTCCACACATTTTTGTGTGGGAAAGTTGTGGCATCACCGGGCTGACACAAATTTCCTACCACCCAGCGTTCCCCCAGGTCTCCCGATAAAAATGGTGCCTCACTCATGTGGAAGGCCCAAGTACACACGAGACAGGCAAGGGCCCAAAACGTATTGAGGCGACATCAAAATTGCCCATCACAAAACGAACTGGTTTTGCAAGGTGGGTCACCTGGGTTTTTGGCCGCGTGCTCGGCGGCCACCTAGGGAAACCTACCAAACCCACACATTTCTGAAAACTAGACACCCGGGGGATTCCAGGGGGGTATGGCTTGCGTGGAGCCCCCAACGTTTTCTTATCCAGAATCCCCTGCAAACCTCAAATTTAGCTGAAAAAATCACTTTTTCCACACATTTTTGTGTGGGAAAGTTGTGGCATCACTGGGCTGACACAAATTTCCTACCACCCAGCGTTCCCCAGGTCTCCCGATAAAAATGGTGCCTCACTCGTGTGGAAGGCCCAAGTACCCGCAACAGGCAAGGGCCCAAAACGTATTGAGGCGACATCAAAATTGCCTATCACAAAACTACCTGGTTTTGCGAGGGGGTCACCTGGGTTTTTGGCCCTGTGCTCGGCGGCCACCTAGGGAAACCTACCAAACCCACACATTTCTGAAAACTAGACACCCGGGGATTCCAAGGAGGTATAGCTTGCGTGGATCCCCCAACGTTTTCCTACCCAGAATCCCCTGCAAACCTCAAATTTAGCTGAAAGTCACTTTTTTCACACATTTTTGTGTGGGAAAGTTGTGGCATCACCGGGTTGACACAAATTTCCTACCACCCAGCGTTCCCCCAGGTCTCCCGATAAAAATGGTGCCTACCTCGTGTGGGAGGCCCAAGTACCCGCGACAGGCAAGGGCCCAAAACATTTTTTGAGGAAAATGTGGTTTTTTTGACAATTGTTTAGGTTTGCAAGGGATTCTGGGTAACAGAACCTGGTAAGAGCCAGTCAAGTCACCCCATCCTAGATTCCCCTGGGTGTCTAGTTTTTAAAAATGTATAGGTTTGCTAGGTTTCCCTAGGTGCCGGCAGAGCTATGGTTCAAAAACGACAGCTAGGCACTTTGCACAAAAAGGGTAATTTTTCACTGTGAAAATGTGGTGTGTCCATGTTGCGTTTTGGGCTGTTTCCTGTCGCGGGCACTAGGCCTACCCACACAAGTGAGGTACCATTTTGCTCGGGAGACTTAGTGTAACACAGAATTGTAGAGCAACTGTTATTACCTATTGACTTTCGATGCATTTCTGCCTTCCAAATGAAAGACAATGTGTAAAAAAGAAGTCATTTTGAAAAATGACCTATAATTCTCATGCTAGTATGGGTACTCCCAATTTCGGAAATGTGCAAATATCTACTGTTTAAACTCTATATTTTGTTTCAATTTCAGAAATACATAGGTGTCTATCATACCAATTTTTCCATGTATACATTTTCCCAAAATAATTGCTATATACCCGGTACATAATAAAAAACCATTGCAAGACGCTGCTCAGTTATTGGCTCTGGGTTCGTCGGGTTCTTGGTGAACCTACAAGTCCTATATATCCCCACAACCAGAAAGGTCCAGCAAATGTAACGGTATATTGCTTTCATACAGCTGTCATAATTAGAAGAAGTTACAGGTGAAAACGTTGACACAAATGGCTGTTTTTTTCAACTAATTTTCAATTTTTCCTATATTTAACTGTTAGTTTCTATGAAGAAACCTTGAAGGATCTACACAAATGACCCCTTGCTGAATTCAGAATTTTGCCTACTTTTCTAAAATGTATAGCTCTCCAGGATCCATTATTGCTTTCATACCCATTTCTACCATTAACTGGAAGGAGGTTAAAAGCACAAAAAATAGCAAAAATAGGCTATGTCCCAGAAAAAAGCCAAAACTGTGTAAAATATTTTGGTTTTCTGACAAAAGTCTGCTTGTCCCTGAAAGCTGGGAAGATGGTGATTTCAGCACCACAACCCCTTTTTTGATACCATTTGCAGGGAAAAAACCAAACGCTTTCATCTGGAGCCCTTTTTTCCCATTTTTCAAAAAAAAAAAAAATTAGCTGTATTTTGGCTAAGTTTTGGGTCCCCTCCAGGGGAATCCACAAACCCTGGGTACCTTTAGAATCCCCATGATGTTGGAAAAAAGGACGCAAATTTGGCGTGGATACCTTATGTGGTCAAAACGTTACAGGGGCCTAAGCGCGAACTACCCCAAATAGCCAAAAAAAGGCTTAGCACAGGGGGGAAAAGGCCTAGCAGCGAAGGGGTTAACTGGAGATGCTGCTTGCCCAACAAAGAAGGCCCATAGTCCTACTACAGCTACACCTGGTGTAGCAAGTCTCCAGGTGGGATCAACAGTGTGCCAAGAGCAAATCGGGTTGCACACTGAAGCAGTTCTAGTTTCAGAAGGGGAAGTTGAGTTTGCCACTGTAGCTGTGTGGCCACCCAACTTAAAAAAAATACTTACAATACCCTTGGATAAATGGAACTAGGATAGAAGCTCTGAGGGATACAGGTGCCAGTGTCACTATGGTGAGAGATACACTGGTTTCCCCTGAGCAATACTTGACTGGAAGAACTTACCCAGTCACCAATGCTGACAGTGTTACCACTAACCATGCAATGGCTATGGTGACAGACTGGGGGGGGGGGGGGTTACTGGCCTGAAACAGGCAGTGGTCTCTCCAAAGCTACCAGCTGCATGTCTGCTTGGCAATGACCTGGAAACCTCAGCATGGGCTGAGGTCGAACTGAAAACCCATGCAGCAATGCTGGATATCCCTGAATTGGTGTGTGTAAAAACAAGAGCACAAAGCAAGAGACAGGGTGAAAAAGAAGTGTTGGAGCCTGAAAGTATGGCCCAACCTTCCAAGAGAAAAGGTAAGAAGACTGGGGAACCAGCTTCTGTACAGCAAAAGGATCATGACCCCTCTCCTTAGGGAGAGGACTTGGACACCCCAGAGAGAACTGAGCCCATGGAGCTTGACCCTTACCAGGTTGGACTCTTAGGCCCAGGGGGACCCTCTAGGGAAGAGCTGTGCCGTGGACAGCAGGACTGTCCAACTCTTGAAAGCCTGAGGCAGCAAGCTGCTGTCCAGGAAAAGGGAGATGTCAGTGGTACCCACGGAGTTTATTGGGAAGAGGGACTACTGTACACTGAGGCCAGAGACCCCAAACCTGGAGCCACTAGGAGAGTGGTAGTGCCTCAGAAGTACAGGGAGTTTCTCCTAACTTTAGCTCATGACACTGGACATCTGGGCCAAACCAAGACTTGAGAAAGGCTAGTTAGCCACTTTTACTGGCCCCAGATGCTCCAAAAAGTAAAGGAGTTTGTCAGCTCCTGTGTCTCTTGTCAGGCCAGTGGCAAGACAGGTGGCCCCTCAAAGGCCCCCCTGATACCACTACCTGTGGTGGGGGTTCCCTTTGAAAGGGTAGGTGTGGACATAGTGGGTCCACTTGAACCTCCCACAGCATCAGGGAACAAATTCATTCTAGTGGTAGTGGATCATGCCACTAGGTACCCTGAGGCAATTCCCCTTAGGACTACTATAGCTCCTGCAGTAGCCAAGGCCCTCATTGGTGTCTTCACCAGAGTAGGGATTCCTAAGGAGGTGGTTTCAGACAGAGGTTCCAACTTCATGTCTGCTTACCTAAAACACATGTGGAAAGAGTGTGGAGTGCAGTACAAGTTTACTACACCCTATCACCCACAAACCAATGGCCTTGTTGAGAGATTCAACAAGACATTGAAAGGCATGATTATGGGGCTCCCTGAAAAACTCAAAAGGAGATGGGATGTCTTCTTACCCTGCCTGCTTTTCGCTTACCGAGAAGTGCCACAAAAGGGAGTAGGGTTTTCCCCCTTTGAACTTCTGTTTGGCCATCCTGTGAGGGGACCACTCTGTCTTGTAAAAGAGGGTTGGGAGAAGCCTCTCCAAGAACCCAAACAAGATATTGTGGACTATGTGCTTGGCCTAAGGTCCAGAATGGCTGAGTACATGGAAAAGGCATCCAGAAAGCTTGAGGCCAGCCAGGAGCTTCAGAAGCACTGGTATGACCAAAAAGCTGCACTGGTTGAATTTCAACCTGGGCAAAAGGTGTGGGTTTTGGAGCCAGTGGCACCAAGGGCACTCCAGGACAGATGGAGTGGCCCTTACCCTATCCTAGAAAAAAAGAGTGAGGTCACCTACTTGGTTGACCTGGTCACAAGCAGGACACCCAGAAGAGTTATCCATGTGAACCGCCTAAAGCTCTTTCATGACAGTGCTGACATCACCATGCTGATGGTGACTGATGAGGATCAGGAGACAGAGAGTGAACCTCTCCCTGACCTCCTCTCATACAGCCCAAAAGATGGGTCAGTAGATGGAGTTGTCTTTTCAGACACCCTCTCTGCCCAACAGCAGACTGATTGCAAGCAAGTCTTGCAGCATTATGCAAAGCTCTTTTCCTTGACCCCTGGTCAGACAAACTGATGTACCCATGATGTGGACACTGGTGACAGATCACCTGTCAAAAACTAAATCTATCGACAGTCTGATCAAGTCAAGGAAAGCATCAGAGCTGAAGTCAGCAAGATGCTGGAGTTAGGGGTTATTGAACCCTCTGAGAGCCCCTGGGCCAGCCCAGTGGTTCTAGTCCACAAATCTCCTCCACAGGGTGGAAAGAGAGAAATGAGGTTCTGTGTGGACTATAGAGGGCTCAACTCTGTCACCAAGACAGATGCTCATCCTATCCCAAGAGCAGATGAGTTGATAGACAAATTGGGTGCAGCCAAATTTCTAAGTACCTTTGACTTAACTGCAGGGTACTGGCAAATTGGCATGGCCCCAGGAGCAAAAGAAAAGACAGCATTCTCCACACCTGATGGGCATTATCAGTTTACTGTTATGCCCTTTGGTTTAAAGAATGCCCCTGCCACCTTCCAGAGGTTGGTGAATCAAGTCCTTGCTGGATTGGAGTCCTTTAGTGCAGCTTATCTAGATGATATTGCGGTCTTTAGCTCCACCTGGCAGGATCACCTGATCCACCTTGGGAAGGTTTTAAATTCCCTGCAAACTGCAGGACTAACTATCAAGGCATCCAAATGCCAGATAGGGCATAGAACTGTGGTGTACTTGGGCCACCTTGTTGGTGGAGGCCAGGTACAACCCTTACAGCCCAAGATCCAGGCCATCCTGGACTGGGCAGCTCCAACAACCCAAACCCAAGTCAGGGCATTCCTTGGCTTGACTGGGTACTACAGGAGGTTTGTGAAGGGATATGGGTCCATTGTGGCTCCCCTCACAGAACTCGCCTCCAAGAAGATGCCCAAAAAGGTAAACTGGACAGTTAGTTGTCAAAAGGCTTTTGACACCCTGAAAAAGGCTATGTGCTCAGCACCAATTCTCAAAGCTCCAGACTATGCCAAGCAGTTCATTGTGCAGACTGATGCCTCTGAGCTAGGGATAGGAGCGGTCCTATCCCAGACCAATGATGCAGACCAAGACGAACCTGTTGCTTTTATAAGCAGAAGGCTTCTCCCCAGGAGCAGCGTTGGAGTGTCATTGAGAGGGAGGCCTTTGCTGTGGTTTGGTCCCTGTAGAAGCTGAAACCATACTTGTTTGGTACTCACTTCCTAGTTCAAACTGATCACAGACCTCGCAGATGGCTAATGCAAATGAAAGGTGAAAATCCTAAACTGTTGAGGTGGTCTATCTCCCTACAGGGAATGGACTTTGTAGTGGAACACAGACCTGGGACTGCTCATGCCAATGCAGATGGACTTTCCAGGTTCTTCCACTTAGAAAATGAAGACTCTCTAGGGAAAGGTTAGTCTCATCCTCTTTTGTTTGGGGGGGTTGTGTGAGCAAGTGCCCTCTTTCTGCATGGTTGGCCCCACTTTTTCCTGAATTGCTGATGTGTTTTGACTGAGTGTGCCCTGGGCTCCTGCTAATCAGGTACCCAGGGCCTATATTCTTTCCCTAAAACTGCATTGAAGCCTAAACCCAATTGGCATCTCTGGCCACAGATCAGCCCCTTGTAAATGGTACCACAGGTACCCAGGGCACTCTGACCAGAGAAGGCCTCTAAGGGCTGCAGCACTTATTGTGCCACCCTTAGAGGTCCTGTACCATTACACACACACACTGCCTTTGCAGGCTGCGTGTTTTGGTGCAGAACAAAGTGAAGAGTCGACATGGCACACATCTCTGTGTGCCTTGCCTACAACCCACTGCCCTGGCATAGATCAGTCACCCCTATAGCTGGGTGCACTATACCAGTGGTGAGGGTACATGTGCATGAGCCCTGTACCCCTACAGTGTCTAAGTCCATTCTTAGACATTGTAAGTGCAGTGCTGCCATTAAGAGTATATGTTGCTGGGAGTTTGTCATTACGCACTCCACAGCACCATAATGGCTACACTGAAAACCGAGAAGTTTGGTATCAAACTTCTCAGTACATTAAACTCACACTGATGCCAGTGTGGGATTTAATAAAAAATGCACACAGAGGGCATCTTAGAGATGCCCCCTGAAAACTAACCCACCACTAGTGTCCAGGCTGAGTGGCTGCTTTCAGCTGCCATCACCAGACATGTTTCTGGACCCCTGGGTCGAGAGCCTGCTGCTCTCTGGGGCCTGAAACAATGCACATCCTGGGATAAGGTGCCAAGCCTCCTCCCCCAGGATGGGCAGGGTTCACGAAGGGGAAGCTTCAAAGGCTTGCCGCCTTTGTGAGCTTCCCCAGCCCACTTGCTGCTTTCAGCAACTGGTCCCCACTGGTTCTGACCCCCACTTTGGGCGGGAGAACCGGCGGGAAAACAAGTGAGGAAGAGAGGTGTGCCCATCTCTGCCAACTCCACCCCTCAGGTGGGGGAGGCGAGGTGAAGCACAACTCTCAGTCCCCGCCATCTTGCAGATGGGGGGACTCAGCCAACCAGGGACAGGCTCATGCCCCCCTCCCACTGGAGGGTGGCATAATAGGGGGTGTACCCACCCCAGGGAAGGGACCCATTGGTCCCTGCCTTTTACCTACCTGTAACGCCCCTAAATCTAGTATTTAGGGGCACCCCTGAACCTTGCTTCCTCAGACAAGAAGAAACTACAAGGAGAAGAAGAAGGACCGAACAACCGTGCAGCAGCTAACAAGAGGAAGATGCCCACTAACTTGGCCCCAGCCCTACCGGTCTGTCTCCACCTCGAACCTGCTTCTGCGAAATCTCCGTGTGTCCTGCAGCCAGCAACCTCGAATACCCCGGAGGACCTTCCTGCCTTCAACTACAAAGACTGTCTCTCCCGTGAACACCGGATTTGTTCATCTGCAACCTCTGGTTCCGGCCGGACACCGCGGATCCGCCCCACTCTGCACCCGCCGTCCACGGCCCGAGCTCGAGTGGGCAAACACCACGAGGAGGTCCCCCCGGCGATCCTAACCCGAGATCCGATGACCCCTGACCTGCCTCAAGCCTCCAGCCGACGCCTGCAGCCTAAATCCGGAAGGCCCCCCCAACCGCGACCAGGAGCTGGTAAGAAGATCCGACCCCAAAAAGCACCCCTGCACCCGATGCCCCACGGCCTTGGGTGCCCAAACCGACGGTGCCTAACCAACCCCTAACTTCCCAACTTACCTCTCGAAGTGGTGGTCGCACCCAGAAGACCTTCGTCCCCAAGCCTGCAGTGCCTTTGCAAGCCGGAGGTTCCCCATTGTAAACAACAGGGCGCCCAACGTCAAAACAGCACCCTGCACCCGGCTGCCTTAGTGCCGCTGAGGGTGCACCTTTGGGGCTACTTTGTTTCCCCATTTGCCCTGAGCTAAAGTCCAGGAGCTTTGCTCCCACACCCAAGTGGCCTGCTCATCAGCAGCCACCAACCGGAGGCACCCTATCCACCATTGGATAACATTGGGCCTCAGCACTCTGCACCCGACCGCCCTAGTGACACTGAGGGTGTAATTAGAGTGCATCCTTGACCCTGGGGCACCCCTGAGTCTATCCCCAGAACCTCAACTCCCACTACCAAATACTTACCTCAAAACCAATAACACTAATTTCCTCCAAATGATAACATTGACTGTTGTTCTTGGAAAAGTTTCTAAGTGTGGAGTTTGAAAACCTAAAGAAATTCTTTAAAATTGTACTATTTAACCAAAACGACTTTTACTTACCTGTTTACAGGAAATGTCCCGGAGTAGTATCCAGGCATACTACTCTGAGTAAGAAAAGTAATCTAAAAAGTAACTTACCTGGTATTTAACTGAAAAACCCATTTAGGTCTATGTACTGTATTTACAAAGTATTGCATTTCTCTGCAACCATCCTGTAAGTCAAAACAAAGTGCATATACAATTACAATTCAAACTGTTTACAAACTACATTACTACTGTAAAGTATTTATTGCTTACCTGTGCCAGGCTTGCTTGGTTCTAGAAAATAAAATAACTAAAAGAATATTTTTTATACAAAAACAATTGGTCTGAAGTTCAGTGTTTGAGTGTGTGAATTCATTTGCTGACTGAGTGTGTACAACAAATGCTTAACACTGTCCTCTGATACTGCCTTACTGCTCGACCACACTACCACAAATAGAGAGTGAGGTGCTATCTAACTTTACCTCTGCCTACCTTTGGGGTTCCACTGGACTCTGTGCACACTATACCTCACTTTGGTATAGTATATACACAGCCAACTTCCTACACGCGCCGCTTACTGGAACAATTATTTGGCACTCTCAGAGAGGACTTTGCAGGTCTCAGCAAGATGCAGCCGCTGACATTAAACAGATCAGGACTGAGATCCTCGAATTGGGTGACCGGGTGGATTCCCTGGAACGGTCGAGGGATCGTAGAGAGGAGGAGCTAACCGTTCACGCCCGGGAATTATTGGAGCTTAGAGACTGCAACAAAGATCTCTGCCTTCGCTTGGAGGACCTTGAAAACAGGTTGGGGTGCTCCAGCATCCGCATCAAGGGAGTGCCTCTTCAGGCAGATGCTGGGAAGCTCGAGGAATTTGTGATTCGCCTCTTTCGACATGTCATACCAATGCTACGCGATAAGGAGTTTGCATTGGACCGCACCCATCGAACAGGAAGGCTGGCATCAAGCCCGGGCAACCGCAAGACATCCTCACATGCCTTCACTCCTACAAGCAGAAAGAAGCCATCATGATGCCCACCAGGGACATGGTGACTGTCTCGTTTGAGGGCCTACAAGTGGGTACATACCAGGACCTCTCACCCCTCACGCTACAACGATGTAAAGCTCTGAAGCCTGCCACCACCTATCGTCGTGATAAAGGGGTCCCCTATTGCTGGGGACACCCTTTTCGACTGATCTTTGTTTGGAACAAGGAGATGCAAGCGATGAGATCACTGAAAGAGGTACAGGGTTGCTCTGGATTGACTTTGCCGAGGGGGAGACCTTGGAACATATAGCTGAAGATGCGGCGTATCCGAATAATCCGAAACCGGGACAGAGACATGGAATGGGGAAGAACAAGCAACTACGACCCTCTGAAATTGAAAGTCAGAAGTAAAGAGAGGCCCTCCTCCGACAGCTGCAGAACCAAGACGACAGCGGGGAAAACTCTAAGGACTGGATCCAGTGACGAGATACTTTTCCTTTGCCTGCCAGGAACTGATCGCTGCCTATAGACCCCCGGAGAGAACAAGAATTGGCCTTGGTGAGCAGAGCTCACTCCTGCCATGATGAAAATTGGCCGCTGGCCCAATGGAACCTTACACTACGGTGAATCTGGAGCCCGTCCGAGGGCTGTTTGTTTGTTGTCTATGTTTATCTCACTATGCTACTCTCTTCACTTCCCTCTTCTCCTTACCTCTCTGCACCTCTTTGACGCACTTTCCCTACATAGGGGGGCTGGGGACTACTTGAATTTTCCAGCATGGTGGGGGAGGATACACTTGAAGAACTCATATAACCCACTGAGAGCATTAGGGGTGGGGACCCGGGAATCACTTTTGGAGGGACACACCTCATCCATATACGGGAGGTACTGGATGCTCTATCGGGGCTCAACAGAGGGACTTACATAGCTGGGGACACCTCCAAAACCATTACGCATTGTATTGTGGATCCGCATAGGGTTGAGGTGGAGTGGACACCCTTCTCTTCCCTCCCTGACAAGAAATGTCCTTTCTCCCTAGTGTTGGCAATGGATAAGATGTTGTATGAACCCCCTAATGGATGGACCTGACAAGCAGTACGGCTACACTTCACCCATTACTCATGGCTCCCTTTAAGGCTAAGATACTGAGCCTCAATTTACAAGGCCTGAATTCACCCATTAAATGATGTGCGCTCCTTGCCCTACTTAGGGATTCCTACTGTGGCATTTGCCTCCTACAAGAGACACATTTAATGCAGGTTGATTGGAAACGTCTTCGGTCACAATGGTTCGACCGCCAATATTTCTCCTCCATGGTGGGGAAACGGGCAGGAGTGGCCATCCTCTTTGCAACACACTTCTCTGGTAAGGTGCTAGAAATTCAAACAGAGATACCTGTAACGGCGATTGAGATGTAGGGGGCTATGGGGGGACATACCTACATGCTTGCATCTCTCCACATTCCAAACGATCACCAAGAGAGGTTCCTTATGGAAGCGCTGAACATGCTCCTAGAGTCCTCAGATGAGGACCTTATAGTGGGAGGAGATTTCAATATAGTGCCTGACCCTCACCTAGACAGGTCTACTCAGAGATTGGGGCACTCTGGGGCACTCTCGGAGTCTGTGAAACAGCGGTTGAGGGAGATGGGCTTGGTGGACGTCTGGTGGCAGCACAATCCCACTGCCCAGGAACATATCTGGCTACACAGGAGGCTGAGATAGTTGTAGCAGCCTTATCGGACCACTCACCCATAGTTCTCGAACTGCAATTGCCTGGGGAACACACCCACCAAAGGTCATGGAGGCTGAATCACAAATTGCTCACATATGACACGAACATTGAGGAGATACGGGAGACCATACAATCCTATTTAGAAATCAATGATGATGGCTCCACTCTTGCCCCTCTGCTGTGGGATACACTGAAAGTGGTAGTACGTGGCCAGTTTATAGCCATAGCAGCTAGACTGAATAAAGATAGAAGAGATAAAAGGGACCAGTGGGAAACCCATATTAAGGAACTGGAAGAGGTACATCGACGCACAGGTTCGATCCAATCCAGACGACAACTTACCAATGCGCGAAAGCAATTGAAAGCTTTAGACTATGACTGAGCAGAATATGCCCTCCTGCGAACTAATCAGCGCTACTGTGAAGGGGGAACAAAGCTGGGAAATTATTTGCATATCAACTCTGTGCCCAGATAAGCAAACGTTACATTGCGGAGATCAGAGACTCCCAAGGGGAGATAGCCCGCACAGATGCCTCAATTGCTTCCGCATTTGAGGACTTCTACACAACCCTCTACTCAGCTAAGAAACCTGGATCCGGTGGCAGCGGAGGCATACGTGAGGCACGCACTAGTCGCTTCACTACTGGCCTCGGAGGCCATTAAATTAGATGCAGCGATCCAACCGGAGGAAGTGCTGTGAGCTATACAGGGACTTGCTTCAGGCAAAGCGCCCGGGGAGGATGGCTTATCATCTGATTTTTCTAAATATATTTGCTTCTAGTCTTACCCCCTTGCTTACCCGTCTCTTTAATTCTTTCAGCGACACAGGGTCCCTTGTTCCCTCCATGTGCAGGGCGGCAGTGGTGGTAATACCTAAGCCGGGTAAAGACCCAACGTACTGCGCCTCATACCGCCCTATATCCCTGCTGAATGTAGACTTGAAAATATTAACTAGCAACCTGGCAGCTCGCCTAGCTCCATATATGCAGGGACTGGTGGATCTGGACCAGTCCGGCTTTATACCAGAACGTAGTTGTAGTGATGGGACTCATCGTATGTGCCACTTTCTTGATAAGATTCAACGCTCTCAACAACCTGCCTTACTCTTGTCAATTGACACTGAGAAGGCCTCCTACAGAGTCCACTGGCCCTATTTGCAACTGGTACTGGCCAGGTTCGGTCTGGGGACGAGGTTCAGGAAATGGGTGGACAGCATATACAACAACCCAGAGGCATGCATTAGGGTGAACGGGGTGGGTGAACGGGGTTGCCTCACGCCCTTTTCAGATCTCAAGAGGAACCCGACAAGGATGCCCTTTGTTGCCTTTGCTATTCGCTCTCTATGGAGCCTTTTGCAGAGCGTATCCGCCAGCACTGCGCGATAACCAGGATCCGGATGGGCGATACGGAACACACGATTTCAGTTTATGCGGACGACGTCGTGCTTCTCCTCACACAGCCGTTTATTTTGCTGCCTCCCCTACTACGGGAAATAGAAGACTTTAGCCAAGTCTCTGGCTTCAAAATTACTATTCAAAAGACGCAAGCCCTTAGCTTAACTATCCCCAGTACAGACCAGGCTCACCTGATAGCACAATTTCCATTTCTATGGGCACCGGATGGGGTTACCTATTTGGGGTTGTGCATCTTCCCTACACTGGATAGGACAGCCCGAGAATACTACGCAGGCCTTCTATCCAGCATGCAACGGGAACTCCTGACCTGGAGGAGACTTCCAATGTCATGGTTGGGGAGACTGGCTGCCATTAGAATGACCCTTTTACCCCGCATCCTGTATGTGATGCTAACACTCCCGCTGCAGCCTCCACCCCTGATCCTGGCCAAACTGCAACATCTCTTGGGAGACTTTATTTGGGAAGGGAAAAGGGCCCGTATGGCATGCCGCCAGACATATTTGAAGCAGGAAGACGGTGGACTTGGCGTGCCACACTTTGAACGATACTTTCAGGCAGCACAGCTACGTTATATGGTTGAATGGTACAGACCTGAATCGGAGAAACACTGGTGCTTTATTGATCGCGCAATAGAGGGCATACATGTTTGGAAAGTACCTTGGATACCCAAACGATATCGACAAGTCGGAGTCTATATCTCCCCAATTCTGAGAACCACCCTTTCCGCTTGGGACAGGGTGCAGGAGTCTTGAGGTCTCTCAACCCCCACATCCCCACTGACCCCCTTCATGGGTCATCCGGAGTTCCCCCCGGCTAGAGAAGGAAATAATTACATCAAAGGGCAGGAGAAAAATTGCAAGAGAATTGGCAATCTCTTTGACGCGGAAGGGATCATGGAGTTTCCCCAACTCGTCTCTGATTTTGGCCTACCCAGAGAAGCATACTGGCAATATCTTGTGATGAGACATTGGGTTTCACAAACCCATATGCGCCCACATGCTAGACACCCACTAACAAAATTTGAGGAATGGTACATCACTCGAGGGTAGGACAAATGTCTGCTCTCAGACATATACTCCTTCCTACTTACACCCACTCACCGAGTTAAGTCACCTGCACAATGCCGATGGGAGTCTGAACTGGAGCGTGAATTCTCCACCAAAGAATGTCAGGATATAATACATAGACCCAAAGCCTCATCATGCAGCACTGCTGGGAAGGAGATGTTCCTTAAAATAGCACATTACTGGTACTATACCCCAGCTAGGGTAGCGCAATGGAAACCCGGGGGAGACAACCTTTGCTAGTGTCACTGCGGTCAAGTGGGTACACTCACGAATGTGTTATGGCCCTGCCCGAAAATACAACCATTCTGGGACACAGTACTGCCTGATATTAATGCCACCTATCATACAGATATACCCAGATTCCTTAGCTACACAATATTGGGTCTCCACAACCCCCTAACCTACCCCCTCAAATCGTGTTGGGGAAGGGCCATTACATTAGCGCTAGAAGCGGCCAAACAGGTGATGCTCTCGAGTTGGAGAACGGATGGTGTCCCCACCAGGGTGGACTGGCTGCATAAATTGTGGGAGTTGGTTGGCATGGAAAAATTAAACGGGGAGCCTCACGCGTAAACTCCCCGCTTTGATAAAACTTTGAGGATCCACGATAGACTTTTTGCCGGAGAAATTCACAGAACTTACATGCCCGAGGTACCTCCGGGTGCTTCGACTTACTAGACCCTACCCCATAGCGGACGAACATAGCTCTAAGGGTTAAGCAAACTCCCCTGGGAGTACAGGTCTCCCTCACTGGGGGGTGAATACATCATTAGCTACCCAGTCTCCCTCCCTGACCCCACTTCCTCCTCCTTTCTATCTTTCTTTACTCTCTTCATGAGTAACTGCCACCATATTGATCTCCCCACCGGCCTATGGATGTAGGTGGCAGCTATTGTTATACTTGCAAAATATATTAATAAAAGAGTTAAACCATAGATTGGTATCTTTTTCTCGTTCCTGTCTGACATCAAAGTTTAATGCTTTGTCTTTCATTGTTGGTGCATGAGGTTAGAGTGTGGGTAGCAGGCAGAAGCTGCATGAAAGCTCAGCTCATTTTGAGCTCAAGAGGACGTCAAGCAGAACCTGAGCCTGTCATCTGGCTTGAGCCTTCAGTGACTCACACACATCTACACTTTACTTTAGGTATTTTGTGCCTGAAATAAGCTTAGATGCTGCTGCCAATGTGATACCTACTCTGTATGTGAGGATATCCTAGCTTGCACTGCTGCTGACCATCTTGCATGTGGTGTGTGTGAGGGGAGCTTACACTGCTGCCAAATGCTGCACATTCTGTGTGAGTTAAAACAGGCTTGGGCTGTTGCTGCAGATGCTGCACATGCTGCTCTGGGCATGCAAGAGAAGCTTGCATTGTTTCTGGCCAGGTTGGTATGTGTTCTATGGCTGTGACAGAAACGTGTACTCCTGACCAGCGCTGTACCTGTTTTGTTAGTGGAAATCTTGTCATGCGTGTGAATCAAGCTTGCACTCATACATCCCAGTACTGTTCCTTACACTTGTACCAAATCGGAAATGCTCCTTATTTGTTGTCTCTAAGAGAGGCTTTAAATGGTACTGCCCAGTGCTACATTGGTTCCAGGTCTTTGAAGGAAGCTTGCACTGGACCTGCAGTACCATACGTGTTTAATGTCTTTAAATGAAACTTGCACTGGCCCTGAAGTGCAACACTTGTTTAATGTCTTTAAATGAAACTTGCACTGACTCTGCAGTGCCACATTTGTTCAATTTCTTTAAAGGAAGTTTGCACTGACGGCCCTGCAGTGACACACTTGTTCCATGTTTTTGAAGGAAGTTTGTACTGGCTGACACTGTAGTTCCACACTTGGTTCATGTGGTTGAAGTAAACTTGCACTAGTCCTGCAGTACCACACTTGTTTCATGTATTTCAGGAAAGATTGTGATGCTCTTGGGCAGTGCTGTATGTCTTATGCGTGGAAGCCAAGGACCCACTGCGCTCCTGTGTTCTATCTTATGTCTGACCAAAAGACTGTTTTAGCTGTCTTACCAGCGTCATGTTTTCTCAAAAACAATACGTAATCTTGCTTAGAGAAAATGGTCTTTCCCACAGTTTTTCATCAGACAGTGTCATTTACAAATTCAGCCCTACAGAACACATACATGCCAACATGTTAGAAAAGGAAAGTGGGAGCTTTAAAAAAAATAAAATTGGGAGAGTGTATTTCTCCCTTTGACTTCTATTGCGGCCTGCATCGGGTCTAGTGCCATGTATGAGACTTGTTCTCCAACCCATCAGCCATTGAGGGCGACATCACTCCCTCCCAGGAACTGTGTAACAACCTTGCTGACTTTTTTCACAACAAGATATCGTCCATCTACGGAAACTTCGAACGCCAACCCCCGCTGACGACAGCACCAACCAGCTTGCACCCATGACCACAAACTCCGAACACCAGCTCACCCACTGGATTTCCTCA
The DNA here is from genome assembly GCA_963921515.1 of Calotriton arnoldi. NCBI lineage: Eukaryota > Metazoa > Chordata > Amphibia > Caudata > Salamandridae > Calotriton > Calotriton arnoldi. Next base: position 1,779,602 of record CAWUFW010002679.1, on the reverse strand, counting down.
CCATGCAAGACACTAAGGCCGTCATGTACTCCGTACACTAAGGAGCACCCACAGACCCCTGCCCCGACCACGTATTCAACTTGGGAAGCAAGACAATCAGTGATGAACTCAGGGAAGTTCTAAACACTTCCATTATCGCAGCCTCCTTCCCTGAGGACTGGAAACACACTGAAGTGAAACCCCTCCTAAAGAAGTTATCCGCCGACCCAGCAGAGCCAAAGAACTACTGGCCCATCTCCCTATTTCCCTTTCCTGCAAAAATCCTTGAGAAAGCAATCAACTAGCAACTCACTCGACACCTGGAATGTCATAACCTCCTGAACCCCTTCCAATCCAGATTTCGAGTCAACTACAGCACCGAGACAACCCTGATCAGACCGGTAGAACTCGGAGGATCCGTCCCCCACTGTTCACCGCAGTATCCAAGAAAATCATCTGCGGAGTCCACCAAGGATCGTCCCTCAGCCCCACAGACTTCATCACCTGCATTACCCCTGGCTGACACCGTCAGATCCCATGGACTTAACATCATCTCCTACGCTGATGACACCCTGCTCATCCTCTCACTATCCGAAGACCCATCCACCACCAGAGCCAATTTCCACAGATGTATGAGGGACGTTGCTGATTGGATGAAAGTCAGCTGTCCCAAACTCAACCCAGGCAAGACAGAAATCCTCATTTTTTGGAAACCACACTTCTCCCTGGAATGATGCATAGTGGCCCAATGAACTCAGCCCTTCCTCTACACTGACAGACCACGCCTGCAACCTCAGCATCATCCTTGACAGCAAGCTTTCGATAAAGAAACAAGTCAACCAAGTCTCATCCGCCTGCTTTCACATTCTTGGTTTGCTCCGCAAGATCTTCAGATGTCTCCCAGTCAACACCAGAAGGACCATCACGCAGGCCCTCATGACCAACAGAATGGACTGCAGAAATACACTCTACGTAGGAATCACCAAACGCCTCCTGAAAAGACTGTACACCATACAAAACCCAGCATCAATACTCATCCTCGACCTCCCGAGAAGGACTGACATCAAGCCCCACCTCCAGAAACTCTACTGGTCCCACTCCAGAAGAGATGCCAGTTCAAGATGCTGTCCCACGCCTACAAGACCCTACACAACGAAGGACCAGCATATATCAACAAACGGCTGACCTTCCACGAACCAACCAGAAGCCTTCGATCTGCCTCCCTCGCAGACACCCCTCGGATCCGCCAAACCCACAGCAGAGGACACTGGTTGTTGCACTTCTGGCATGCAACAGCCTTCCCCTGCACCTCAGAAACGCACCCTCACTCCAGATCTTCAGGAGGGAACTCAGACCTGGTTGTTTGACTGAACATCCCACCACACAGCAGCAAAATTTCCTCAGTGCCTCAAGACCCTCACAGGTGAGATGCTGCGCTTTATAAATGTTTGATTGATTGACTGATTGATTGTGCTGCTGCAGGATCGGATATCAGAATTGCAAATATAAATTTTTTCCTTACATGTCAAGAGCATTGAGAAACCTCTATGGCAGGGAGAGAGTACGTGACAAAAATGTTTTGCACTGGCCTGTAGGGACAGGTTACTGGCAGTGCATAATCCGAGTCACACAAGCCCAGTCCCTGTTGGCTGAAGCCCGCCGAGGAATTAGGTTTTTGCATGCAGAAATTGGGAGGTGGGACACTAGCCTTGAATGTCTTCCGCCTGACTCAGGAGGGTTGCCATGTATGAGAACATGGTGAGCAAAAGAACGATGGATTTAACTCAGATCTCTAAACTGGGGGTGAGTGTTTGAAAAGTTTCAGCACTCCATCCTTCATCTTGTGCTTACTATGTTCACCCTAAGTTGCCAGCGGTATGCCCAGACGTGGGTCCCTTGCTCGCTGTGCCGCTGGATTCAAGCTAGCATGATGAGGGATGATACCCCAAAACCAGTCCCAGGATACTTGTTTCTGGGACAGGGAGTACCTGGCCTGGCAGTTTGGGCTTGACTGCTCCCATGGGAAGCAGGGTCAAGATTGATTTGCATATGGCTTGGTCCACACTGGGGTGGCATGGTGATCAAAAGAATGATGGATTCAATCCAGGTCACTTGACTGGGGGTGAATGTTTGAAAAGTTTCAGCACTCTGTCCATCATCTTGTTGTGTATACTATGTATGAAAACAGCATACATAAAAATGAGCAGTTGATCAGCCATCTTCAGCTACTGGCTTTGTTGCTGATGTTTGTCTCTTCCTAGTAGAGAACTGCTGGTTTTAAAATGTCAGGTAGTCTGAGTAAGGGTATTTTGCCTGATTACTCTGTGTTATGCTGCATCCAGAGGAGTTTGACCTCAGGAGATATTTCCTTTAGTTCACCCCCCCACCCCCACCCCCTCCCTAGCAGCTCACCTGCAACTACAGACTAGTTCTAATTGAGCAATGAGAGTGCTAGTAATTCCTCTGCCACTGCTACTGGACTGCAACTTTCTTATTGAGAGCACCTGGCATCGCTGCTGCAAGCTTCAAAACAATGCAACCATCTTGAAATGGTATTCTGTACACTCTATCACTTTTTACTGTTCCAAGATGGCAGACCAGTGCAAAGTTTTTCTTCTTACTTTCTTATTGAAGCACATGCCCGCCATATGTAGTTGGCATATGTTTTTCTTTTTTTCTTTATTACTTCCTTTATTTATTTTAGCATATGTTTGCAGTACAAAGAAAACCAGCTCCTTGTGTCCTAAATGGCAAGTGGGGCTTTTTTCATGCTAAGATTCTTCCCTGCTAAAGTCCACAAAAATCGGACTCACATAGTCTGCAGTGTGACTGATGGGAGATTAGATAAACTCAGTGGACATTCAGGATTCAGTGCAGCTTACCTCAACAGCTTTGAATTGCACTAGTGGACCAATGCACCAGATACTCAACCTATTCCTCCTATGCCACCATCAGTCCCAACTCTGTTCCTTCCTAGTGAGCGATGAACCTGTGTGTGAGCAGTGTGCTTGTGTGAGTGCATGATAGTCACCGTGCTTTGGGAGTACATTGCCTGTGTGAATGCAGGATTACCTTTTTTGAGTGCAGTGTAAGTGGTCCTTAGTTTGAAAGTTGTGCCTGTGTCAGTGCAGAGGGAGCCATATGCCTGTGTAAGTGCAGGGTGAGGGGTGTGCTTATGTGAGGGCAACAGTGTGAGTGTTAGGAGTCTGCATGGTATGTCAAAATAACTGAACCACAGCTATTTTAATGTCCCGGCCAGTACATAAATGAGCAAACTCACCTAGAGCTGCTATTTTTAGCCCTTATCTCTACATACTTCAAACAGAAAATATAAATAGAAAACATACGCCCATTATTAAAGAAAACTAACCAGGACCTGCATGACTGCAACAACTACACGCCAATTACAAATGTACCTATGCCCAGACAAACTGATAGAAAGAGCAGCATTCGCCCAGATATCACAATTCAGTGAAGATAACTCTATACTTTTAGACTACCAAACAGGATTCTGCCAAGAAAGAGGCACATAATCTTTTTCAAGAGTCGGACTTCAGGGACCTGCTCAGCCACCTGGGAATACATCACTGCCGTGTCACCCCTCAATGGCCGCAAGCAAATGGAGAAGCTGAAACATTCATGCGCACATTGAACAAAGCGCTCAGGATTGCAGTTGCAGAAGGAGCAAACCCTAAACTTAGCCTATACACATTTCTCCACGAATGCCGCGGGACGCCACATTGCACAACTCAGCGAGCTCCTTGGACTTTGATGTAGAATGGACCCCAGTGAGACACCATCCCAGTACACCCGGGGTGGGTCCAGCCATCCTATAACCCCCTGGGAGCTCAAGTCCGGCGTACTCAGAACAACGTGCGCATGAGCAAAAAGCAGCACGTGAAGACATGTACGATTATGCCAGGTGATCATCAGAAATTGCAGGCCAGGTTGGAACTTCAGGACACCCTTTGAACCAGGAGTTGGGGCAGTGTTGAGAGTCTACGGCATTATAATCATTGCAAAAAAGGGTGACGAGACATTTGCGAGGAACGTCTTGTGGTTCCGGAAGGTAGCCTTGGCCAGTCGGCAAACACTGACTGAGGAGAGAGCAGAAGAGGACACAGCAGAAAGAGATCTGCCGGAAACTGAAAGACCTGGAAGAGTCACCCTTGGCATTGAGGACCAGCATCACACCAGCGAAGAGAGCCAGAGGACCGAAGACACACCCACTGTTTGAAACTCTGAAGGGATGCCGGCCCGCTCACAACACCAGCAGTACAACTTCTGGCCAAACCGTCAGCCAAGCCAACGACTCAAAGACTTTGTATGCTGAGTCCAACGATAACAACTGTAGACCAAGTTGGGAAAGGATGTAGTGAGCCACCCGAAACCCTGTGACGTAGAACGTCACCCGGACATTGCATCTTTTACATCCTCTGACCAGGCGTGGCCAGAGGCTATAAATAAATGGCCAGAGATCACATGTGGCCTTTTGCCTGTACTGGGACACGTGTGTGTGCTTTTGTTGTGTGGGTTCTGGGGCCTAGTACGCAAGCGGCAGAGACCTTGTGGTCCAGGAAAGTCGCCTGTCATAATAACGAGGCCTTTGCACACTCTTAAAACTACAACAAATAGCCTGTATTTTTCTTTTGGAAAGATGGTAACCCTAATGGTGGGCAAAAGAACGATGGGTTGGAATGCTACACCAAGCAAACCCAGTGGTCAGACGTATTGCAAGCATCCTCCCATCTCCTTTTATGTGTTTGAGGCATCATTGGTTTTGCCAGTGCGTGAAGCGACTTTGCCTCCAAAGAGCTTTAAACAAGATTGGAAATGCAATATGTCTTGCATTTGTTTGAGTTAAAGCTATTGGCATTGTAAACGTGCAAGACTACCTACTATGCATGCAGCACTTTGTTTGTAACTGTATTTATGTAGTGCTTACTACCTATGATGAGGCATTGAAGCGTGAGCAGCATGCTTTATATATAGCTCAACCATATTTCCCCCGCCTTTGGTTTTTTTAGGTCTCGCCTACGCAGCGCGCAAGCGTTGCTGCTTAGGAGGGGACCTTTAGCAATCGCTCAGGACTTTTGCTTAAACGCGTGCATGTTTTGCATTGGTTTCAATTGCCACTCGTGCACGTTTGGCGTTTCCCTTGCGGGAGCGAGCAGCGGCGCCATCTGTTAGCAATTATCGCACTTGCTCCCCAAGGTAAACGCTGCGCGTCGCTGCACTCGCCCGCCGCAGTCACGGACACGCCTTCCAGATTGCCAATCTGTAATCCGCCTAGCAACCTCCGCACACTTGGTCTGACGTCACATGGTGTGCCAAACTTCACAAGCTCGATCAGCATCCAGCTGCACCATTCTGCTCAGGCAAAGATGGAATGCCAACTTCATGTCTTCGGCAACTTTTTTCAACCTTTCTCATACATTGGCGACGGAGAACTTCAGGTAGATGAGTCCAAGCAGGGAGAATGCTTTTAGCATGATGCCCTCACAGTGACTTAGAAAGAACTGTCTCTTGGCTGGTCTTCCCCTGTAGAAGTCGCTGCTAGTGATGTTACATTATTATGGGCAGTATCAGAGCACAGTTTCCATCACAGTGAGCTCTGCTGCACAGCCCCATCTGCGCTGTTGCCTCCCACAGCCCCAAGAGATCTCCAGGAGGGATTCCCTGGAGCATGGCATACGTCCACCGGGTGATGCGTCCACTGTCCTTTTAACTGGGCGCTCTGGACTGGTGTCTTCGGGTGTCACCACCGTGTCGTTAGTAACTCAAAGAAGCGAACCGTCCGCATCGCTGTGGAAGAAATTCCTCCTCAAACCTCTAGATGGCGATCTTCTCATGAGGCGGTATGCAATGCTGTTGGGAGGTTTCCTCCATTGCCTTAAGAACTTGTCCTGATGCGTGCAGTGAAAGCTCAGCACGGATGGGACACGAGCTGTCCAAATGTGACGTCCTGCCGTGTGATTAGCTGAGGCTCTTCATAGCACGAGTTTTCCTTGTTGTTGGTAACGAACCCCCCCCCCGCCCATCACCTCACTGCAAACAGCCATGTGAGTTTTGTTTGCGAGTCCACCCTTCTCTCTAGTATCAGGTTCAGGTGACTATTTCTGCGTTTTTCAGTGGCTCTAGGCCGTCGATAGCCTCATTCAAGACTGGGGAACGTGCCATCTACACCAGGACGAGGCAGCAGGTGTGTCAGCCGCACACCTACAGGACACCCACAGGCTGGGACGCGGCACCATGAAAGGGACGTGAGGTAGAGCAGAGTGAAGAGGAAGCTGCAGAGGACCCCCACACCTGTTATTGGTCACAGTTCTTTTGCTTGGGTTTATGTTTTCTGGAGAGGATATGGAGTAACAGCCAGAGCTGCCCACTTTGGAGCTTGGGGAACTAGGTTCGAGTCTCGGCGTCGGCTCAATATCCTGTGATTCTGGGCAAATCACTTAATCTCCCCATGCCTACCAAAAATGAATGTGTCCTTGTGTAACGTAACTGGTGCTCGTGTAAAGCACTCCAATACCTTCGGGTCAAGTTGGCGCTATATAAAACTGCAAAAAAAATAAACGAAAAATCACTGAGCACCATGTCTACCACGATCCACCACTGTTATGTGTTACACAGGGCTGAGAGGAGGGCCACAGTTTGTATATATTCAGCAGAGCCCCTATCGTCCCACCTCAGACAAAGAGCAGTCATCGAGGCCTACTTTGGTAAGGTGCCTTGGAAAGAGGTGCGTTCATTCCAGCAGAGCGCCCTACCATATAAAACAAGCATTGGCATAGCCAATAGGTCTTGCCTTTGAGACCTTATAAGTGTTTAGCCATGTAACAGTTAATGTTGTTGCACCAAGGATATTGTGCTGGATAACTAAACACTTATAAGGTCCCAAAGGCGAGACCTATTGGCTATGCCAATGCTTGTTTTTATTGGACATGGCTGTGTTCCTCACTTTGAGCAGCGAAGGAACTGTATAAAATACAAGTACGACACTAGAAAACTCAGGAATAAACAAAGCACGTTGTGTTGAAAATAAATGTCATTGCGTCGTGACTGAGGAAAGAGCCACCTCCAGATACAACAAACGTGCAAGAGTACCTGTTATGCATGCAGCACTTTGTACTTGTATTTATGTAGTTCTTACTACCTATGACTAGGCATTGAAGCGCGAGCAGCATGCTTTATATATAGCTTTAATCAAAGTGTAATTAAAAATAACACAGTAACTGTAACAGAGGAATTTAATTCACAAGCATTCAGGGTTATTATGCCTTAGAGAAGGACCTGTACTTAAGTTACCTTCGAAGAGCTCTGAACAAATGGTGGGGAGAGGGGGATGCAGACTCCATGGCGGACCCAGGTGCCTCCAGGAACGGCTCTGCAGCTTCAAAGACCCTCAGCCTCTTGACACCCGACGGAAGTTGCGGTGGGACAGACAGCGCAAGCAAAAAGAAGATAAGGTATGCCCAGGGCTTTAAGTGGGCCGGGTCTCACAGGTGCTGAGCACCAGCAGTTTTTTAGAGGGGGGCTCGAAACGGGTCACTATCGGGCTCTGTTTTGTGCCCTGGCACAGGTGTCCGTTTTTCTCCAGACTGCAGTGACAGCAGGCACATCGATGTGCGCATGCTCACACTGCTCACTTCTCACTAGTGGAGAGGTTAGGGCATGACGTCATGCCAGGTGAGCGTTGTAGGGGAAGGGAAATCCTTTAAAGAGAGTCATTTTCTCTCTGGATTTCCCTTCTCTTTTTGAAACTCAGGAGCAGCAACATTGTGGTGGTGTCACCAGGGCTTTAAATGGAAGCTTTTTCAATATTATATACAAGCCACAGTTGCTGCTTATTTATCTTATGCAACTAACAACCATTGACAAAGCAAATAGGCCTGGCTTGTTGTAGGTGTGAAGCTACTTGTACCATATCTGGATGCAATGACAGAAACAGCAAAATACAAGTCTGGCGGTGCACTATGCTAAACACAGATTTGTATCTTAAGTGTTTTAAGCCACGCCCTTAATTACAATGGCCACGCCCCCTTATGAGGCCCCCCAGTTTTTTCATCCCACTTAAAGCCCTGGGTATGCCACTATAAAGGGCGGTGGAGGAGAGGGGCTGCTGGAGCTCAGTAGTTTTAATTAAAAGAAATAGGTGGAATACTGCATGTATATTAGATAAATAGCTGTCTACATGAAGATTACGGTGGAATAGTGAACTGGAAAATTCTGATTAGATTTGGTTTTCGTGCTTGGAGACCGAATAAAAAATACACTTTTAGTATGGTTTAATGTAATTATGCCGCATAGGTGAGAATGAAAAACACATACGAGCTGTTCCATATGTGGACGCTTTGTTAAGATGCTCCTTAAATACCAACTTGCGATCCTGATGCGTATGGAGTCCGGAGTGCTTTCACAATCGGGCACACTTCAGTCTTGGACCCTGCGCTCATGGGAACAGTCCAGCCCGAACTGCCAAGCCAGGTCTTCCCTGAACCGGAAACAAGCATCCTGGGACCGGTTTCAAGGTAACACCCCTCATCAGCCAGGCTAGCTTGAATCCAGTGACAAAGTGAGCAAGGGACCCACGTCTGGGCATACCCTGCCAACTTAGGGCAAACAAAGCAAACACAAGGAGATGATGGACGGAGCACTAAAAGTTTTCAGACACTCACCGCCAGTCACAGATCTGGGTTGAATCTATCATCGTTCTTTTACGTGGGTCCCTTGCTCACTTTGCCACTGGATTCAAGCTAGCCTTGCTGATGAGGGGTGTTACCCCGAAACCGGTCCCAGGATGCTTGATTCCGGTCCAGGAAAGACCTGGCTTGGCAGTTCGGGCTGGACTGTTCCCATGAGGCACAGGGTCAAGACTGATTTGCAAATAGCCTGGTCTGAACTGGGGTGGCGAAGTGAGCTAAAGAACGATGATGGATTCAACCCAGATCTGTGACTGGGGGTGAGTGTCTGAAAAGTTTCAACGCTCCGTCCATCATCTCCTTGTGTTTGCTTTGTTCGCCCTAAGTTGGCAGGTTATGCCCAGATGTGGGTCCCTTGCCCACTTTGGCACTGGATTCAAGCTAGCCTGGCTGATGAGGGGTGTTACCCCGAAACTGGTCCCAGGATGCTTGTTTCTGGTCCAGGGTAGACCTGGCTTTGCAGTTCGGTCTGGACTGTTCCAATGAGGCATAGGGTCAAGACTGGTTTGCATATAGCCTGGTCTGAAATGGGGTGGCAAAGTGAGCTAAAGAACCATGATGGATTCAACCCAGATCTGTGACTGGGAGTGAGTGTCTGAAAAGTTTCAATGCTCCGTCCATCATCTCCTTGTGTTTGCTTTGTTCACCAATGAAAAGCCAGCATTTCTAAAGGAGAGCAATAGGAACCAATAAACAAGCATTGGCATAGCCAATAGGTCTCGCTTTTGGGACTTTATAAGTATTTAGTTATGCAGCACAATATCCTTTGTGCAACAACATTAACTGTTACATGGCTAAACACTTATAAGGTCCCAAAGGCGAGACCTATTGGCTATGCCAATGCTTGTTGTGTCATGCATCGAGGACCCACAATGCTCCCTTCTCCTCAGAAATGCCTCTTCTATCCCAACTTAAAAAAAAAAACTACGTAAATCTGTTCATTGGTTACAAAAAGCCTTGCCCTTATGCTCTGGCATGTGTTTCTCTGTGCTTGCCTTCTTCCTCCCTAGCGCTGTTTTCTCTTCCCTGACTCCTCGGCCAGGACGCTTTGTGTGACAGAGTAAGGCTCTGCTGCCCAAGCCCTGATCCAGCGCTCTGCCTCCTGCCTGCCTCTAAACAGGCCGCTGTTCTCCTCGACACCAAACGTCTCCTTAAACATCGCCTCACTTTATTTAATGCAAACCGCCTCTTGTGTACGTTTGAGAATGTTCGTCATTCATTCAGTGCCTCTTTCACGGCTTACAAAATGATGTTCCAAATGTCTAATTTACCAGCTTCCTCTATGAACCCTGGATATGCTCGTGCTTCGCTCTATAGTTCTATCGGTTAAGTACAATTTCCACTATTTTTGTTTTAAGATGTTTTGTCATCAACTTTATAAACGAGTATCTCGCCACTTATTTTATTTACATATGTACATTTTATACTAACCCATTGTACAAGCCATGTTCATACCCCTATAAACTCTCTCTATCTGGTGTCCTCTTGTTAACTTGTACATGTTAAACTTCTGTGCGTAGGGTTGGATGTGCAACAGAATGTACGGTAGTGACTGTTGTGCAATCGCCAAGACCACAGGCAATGATAACAGGCCAAACCAGAGTTGCTACATAAGAAATGTAATTGTTGTTGCATGCCATACAGAGGGACGCGACGTGTTTCGACCCAGAAGGATCTGGATCCTAGTTATCAAAGGATTCCCCAAACCTTCTGCAGCTCTAAATTTGTTACTGAAATATTCATGTAATTAACATAGGCATGCTCTGTGAGGCTAAACAAATGTTCATAGCGATGGATTTTACAGTAAATACTTCTCGGATATTAGATCTAAATGAGGATACTCTACAACAAGCCCTTCTTGTTCGGCCGCTGCTAGCTGACCCATTTCCAGTTGTATTACGACCTGTTGTGTAAATTTAATGTTAACAATAGTTCTTAGTGACTACTTTGATAAGGTTCAGACAATCATTACGTGCCCCTCTAATAAGTAATAGCACAATCATCTAATATGAAATGTAATTTTGCTTGAAAAGCCCTAAGAACTGGTAATTGCATTTGTATAGGCTTTATCAATGTCATTACTTTGGGTTTATGTTCACAGACATAAATTAAGTATTAAAAATGAATATAGGCGCGTTAATAAACGTGGAAGACCAGTACTTGTTTAGCGGAACAAACAAAGTCATTCTTGTGGGCAGTTCTGTCGAGGGAAAGGAGCTGGTTTTGTCAAGCAGGTGCAATAAATCATTCATACAGAGAGAGGTCAAATAACCAAGGGGCCAGGACGCAGCCTTGCTCGAGGCCATTCTCGGTTTCAGTTCTCGGCATATGCACCCGACTCACGTATTTTGATGTAAACCCACTGTCCTTTTAGGAGAGCAGTATCCCTCCCTATTTTCAGCATGAGTCGCCTCTCTCGGCGGCATCTGACGCAGCGCCGAACCCCACAGAAGAGCAATAGACGGGACTGCTTCTGCGGGTATGAGAAAGGAGACCCGGCTGCCATTCACCCCTGTGCAGCCTGGCTGCGGCCGCTGGACTCTCTTCTTGGTAGTGCTCGGATCCTTTAAATGGAAAGATAATGATGTGGCAAAGATTTTCGCCTCAATCCCTGAAACTGTGATTGCTTCATGTGGTCGCCTTTGTTATGCAGGGGGCACCAGGGTACTGCTGCCTGCCAGGGCTCGGAATAGTGGCATTTTAATGATTGCATTAAAGAGGGCAGTGGGAAGCCTTGCACGGAGGCTCGGATAACACTTCCGCGTTTTAGCTGCCGCACCATCAGCTTCAGGTTACTATGGGCCACTGATGTGGGGTTCCTTTAAAACAACTGTGAAGGACCCATTACCACTGAGGTCAGATTTATGGGGACACATGATCTATTGATTAAGGATCGATAACCCCATATCAGAAATACGTTCTAACTACCTTCTGCTTTCGCGATAATCCTCCGATATTGGCCGCTATTACCAAATCTAAATGCTGAACACGGTTTACAACACTCCTCCTCATAAAACTTGCCTTCAGCGTGTTATGTGCACAGCGGCCCTCCTCAGTTCCGATTCAAGGCTGAAACCAAGAAGTTCTATGGTCACCCTTGCCGATAAGCCATTTATTGATGCCCTGGAATGTTTTTACTGTTGTCCTTACCCCATGGCTGCAGCGAAAATTCAACGAAATGTCGATGAATGAAACGGAGATGGTGAGCTGTGCCTCCCTTATTACCAAAGTCACCTCTAAACAAGCATTTGAAGGCACGAGCGGGGAGGAGGGGGGGCGAAGCGAGTGGTGCGCGCGCGCCACAGCGAGCGATCTGTTTCCAATTATCGCGCCCGCGTGTAGGCACGATAATTGGAAACAGATATCGGCCGCGCTCGTAACCGCAGGGGAAAGGCCATGACACACGAGCGTCTGGTCAGCTTTGAAATGCCCCTAACATAAAGTCTCGCCTAGCAGCGCTTGCGCGCTACTCGAGGCTCAACCTAAAAAGATGTGCGCTTTTTCAAGCCCATATCCTAGATACAGCATGACTGGAAGAGACAGCGTTGCCTAGGTGAAACCTAAAAACAGAACTAAATTGAGTGCATTTGACTCTTGCTATACTATTCCAATAGGACCACCACTTCGAATATAACCGGGTCGCCACCTTTTCATGCATTTGCGAATTGGGACACTCAAAGTACAAATGGGTAGAGAAATAAGTAACACTAGAAAACACAAATACTAAAATTACGCCGAAAGGCAATTGAAGGCAATTTAATGTATCACTTTTATTATCTGCTCTTGTAGTACTTTGTTACAGTCTCGCAATATTTTCCGAGGTAACAATACTATCTGAAAGATATTGGCATTTTCACACTATTTCCGTAGTCAATCGTTAATAAAGACATATTCCAAGATGGCCGCCTTGTCGCCAGAGACAGAGGTGTCGTTTATGCTGGAACCCGCTGACAGAGGTAGTACGTCACAGTCGCGCACTGCCCGGAATGGTTTCTTTCGATCTATGGTTTTGGCGCGTGTATTCTAACTGCGGTGACAGCGATAATGTCTGAAGTTCGTGAAGCGGCGCTGCTGGAAGCGTTACAGGCTTGGGGTTTGCAGGGACTAAGCCAAGGTGAGCAACTGTTACTTTCCTTAACATATGTGACGGGGGTGAAGGGTTGTTCGTACTGGTTGTCTTTAAGAAAAGATGCACAGGGTTTTTGCATCCTTTGAAGGGACTTATTGTTTCTGACATCCTCTCTTGTGGCAAACGGTGTCAGCCAACTTCTAGTGGGGTCACTGCCTCCCATGTTGTCTGCCAGTCTCTCGGGGCATAAGGTGGTTGTCATGTTTGAAATGGCACAGTGATCTTCCTACTTGTGGTTGCATGAGCGGAGTGCGTTTGATAGGATATTGGTGGAGAGCAGGAAGTTTGACAAAGTCAGGGCCCTGGTCTTCTAGCCACTGCTATAGCACAGTAGGTCTGCAAACCTCGTCACACAAGGGGATACGGCAGCTTTTCATGGGATTCAGTTGTGTTCGGGCTTCTTATGATACACGGCTGTCTAGCTCTCTCTCCGTGGAGAGCAGGTGGTCGATCGGTGGCTTTGTTTTCGGTGTCATTAAACTGCTGGGGTGTTGCGGGGGAATCGGTGTGGTGGGGGCGCGTCCATTATGGCTAAGCTTATACAGAGATCTGTTCGTGTTCCTGCTTTCTCTTTCGTGCCAAGTTAGCATTGTGATGTCATCCGTGTTCTGTGGGCTTGTTCTCTGAGTCAGTTCGAGACTCCATCGGTGGACGATTGCACCTCGCACATCATCATTGTGCTGGGACATGGTTGCGGTGCAAACAAGGACACTATACACCAAAAGTTATTGCAGGTATTTGCGCTCAACCCTCTCCCTTTTATGTCACTATATAGTAGACTAACATGCCGTTACTGGTATATGGTGAGTTCATAGGATGATGTTTATTTCGCAATTTAGCAGTCAAGCTCCAACAGTCAACTGCCGTGAAGCCGAATACTTGAGTTAGAACGCCTTTTGAAATTCAAATAGTGGAACTAAATTGTTTTTGACCACCAACGTCCCATCAGACAACTGTACAGATGTACAAGCACCTTTAATCACTTTAAATGAACCATTGAAATGAAACTCAACTTTGGATTTTCTAGATCTCACATCTTTAAGCATTACTGATGGGTGGTATTACTGCACCATCCCACGAACTCCACAGTGGGTGGTGTTACCGCCCCATCCCACAAACTAGACAGTGGGTGGTATTGCTGCACCCCCCCCCCCCAACCACATGAAAGTGGTAGACAACAAAACACCCACAACAGTGGGTGGTATTACTGCACCATCCCACAACTGCAACTCATCCCACGGCACAAAAATAAACACCCCGGGAAACAACAGACATCACACTGCACAACATCATAAAATATAATGGTAGAAATTCCCTCTCTTAAATGAACAACCCAAACACCATGGGTGCATACTCCAACACTAATACATTATCCAGTCGCACTCTCCCAACGCAAACACTGGCGTGCCAGTGAAGAATGTGTTTTGCACACATACATTACAATCTCTTGAACAACAAAATATAGTCAGTACCACATCATAGGGAGATCAGTTCGAACACACTGCCCAAAATCTGCTGAAGTAGATGCTGCTCTAGACCATCTCCAAGGAGTATTGCGAGGAACTTTGGAAGCAGTAGCCTCACGCGACCCAGGTAGAAGGTAAGGGACGCGCAAGCCATTTGAAGCCATGGAATGAAACGCCGCAGCAACGCTTTGTGAAGGCGCGCGCTGAGCCTCGTGGCCTATTTAAATGCTGCATAACGATAATAACCGCCGGTACAACAACACAGCAATGTCCCCGGCACAGCACAGCTTCCAAAAGTTGACAAGTGGCTCCCAAAAGATGTTTGGGCCAACACAGTCTAAACTCACAGTTCACCAGACCCGGTTTGAAAAAAACTAAGTCATTAGCACTGCTATTTACCTCCTCTCACGGCGGCAGGCTGCACGTAATATCAGCACACCTCTTTACAGCCCTTCCAAAATATCTTTTTGACCAGTATGGGTGTTGAAATCTTGACGCGACAAACTGCACCCTGAAGTTCCCTTGTTAGCTTGGTCAGCAACATTAATTCTTTATGTTGATGGTTGGATGCTTTGCTGAAATTTTAACTTCTTCCAACATAAATACACCAGTCCATTATTATTGTCAAAGCAAAGTTATTGTTCCAAATGCTCGCAGAGACAAAACAAGAACACCTGAACTGATGCCCTGGAGAGGTGGCTGTCTGATGTTTTAGCACACTGGTGGGGCGAACTCCAGGGCAAACTACAGGCCTTGTACATGTAGACCTTGTAAATGTTTCCTTAATTCCTCAGCAGTTCTCTTGCTGTTCTTCCATGTTTCTTAGTTTCTTTCTGTGTTCTCACTTTCTCTCTGGTTAAGCTCACACAAGTGGATTTTCTTAACCAAATCTTCGCCAAAATATGTTGTAATGAGGATGCCTCGTAGTCCATGTATATTAAGAAGGTAGATTTATTAAGATGTATGTTATCCTCAAGAGCCCCACCAGGAGCAGCCTTCCTGCTGCTCAGCCCATCCTCCAACTGACTCTCTCACTCCCCAACATTCCACAGCATGCCCACATACCAACATTCCACAAACACAGTCCCACTGGCTGAGCAGCAGGTATAACAATTACCACATTTCCAATCACAATCTCTTTGCTACTTAATGATCGAGTCTGATCATGGTATTTTTTCATTTTGTTCTGTGAATCTTCTACTTTTAATCCAACTTTTTTTCCCCATATCTCATTGCTCCTGTACACTTCTAGAGGACGCTTTTCCATCCAATCAAGAAGGCAACAAACCAGTACGAGAATTCCTGCTCCTCATCAACGAAAAAGGTGTTCGTTACCCCAGTGACCTCTGCATCCACCCCACAGGTCACAGCCATCTGAATTTCCTCTTTGAGCAATCTATTTATCCTCTCAACAGCTCCATTAGAATCTGGACTGTATAGAGCCACAGTATAGTGTTTTATACCTTTGTCCCTAATGAAAGAGTCTATTTTTTCTGAAACTAATTGTACCCGGTTAACAGTTACTAGCTCTAGTGGGTAACCTTTCAGAACATAGACTCTGCTTAAAAAAAAATCAATAGCTACTTGCAAGCTTATTTCATGCACAAACTCGTAATAGATCCATTTGGTAAAATAATCAGTCAACACTATCATACTTGGACCCTTCCGATAATTTTGAAATGGGTCCAGAGAAATCTAATGCCAACTTACTCCATGGGCAGTGTGGCAAAGGACTAGGCAACAATGGTGTTTCCTTTATCTTCCAGTGTTTGTTGGAAAGCAAACCTTCTTCACACTTGTCATCAAATTCCTCCATATGCTTGTCCATATAGGGCCACCAAAAATGACGCCTCAATATCTTTTTTGTGGATGTAGTTCCTAAATGTCCAGAATGTGCTAACTTAATAATTTTAGATTTTAGGTTCTCAGGTGGAACAAATTTGCCAGCTCTTAATAATATACCAGATTCTATTGTGAGTTGGGATGCCATTTGGTCAAAACAATGTAAATCTCCTTGCAATTGCTTAAGTGGTGGCCACCCCTTGCTAGCATATTCAAACACTTTCAACAATTTGCCATCCTCTACACTCTTTGTTCCACTCCTCGTCACTAATAGTTCCCTGACACACCTCAACTATATCTATTCCAGCTACTAGACACTCAGAATCCAAATTCACAGACCCTTACATTTCTTCCTTCATGGGTAATCAAGACAGTCTGCCCAGACGTTTGTTCCACCTACTATGTATCGGATCTCAAAATTGTATTCTTGCAACTGGGATAAAATATGTATCAACCTAGAAGAGGCTGCAGACTGTAGGAGAGCAGGATCTGCTTCTTATAGTTACCCCCACTTTTTGCTGATGTTTCACTGTTTTTCGACTTAGCCAGACTGAGGCCCTGCTAATCAGGACCCCAGTCTATCTGCTTTCTACTCTAAATTGACTGTATGTACTTTAGGTACACTCCAGATTGGATTCTGGGGTACCCTTGTGAGTCCCTAGTATATGGTATACTATGTACCCAGGGCATAGGTACCCCACAGGCCTACCAGGGGCTGCAGCATGTATTGTGCCACCCCTGGGAAGCCTTTTAAAATGACACAACAGGTCTGCTACAGCAGCCTGTGTAAGGTGGTATAAGCACCCCTTACTGAGATATAGGTTCCCTATATCTCTCCATATCACTTCACATGTAAACCGATCAGTCACCCCTATGGCAGGCCTTAACAATCCTGAAGGCAGGGTGCTGGGTTTCATGTGAGAGGGTGCCCATGCATGAGCAGAGCCCCTCTGCAGCTTTCGGAATCTTCATTCCGGGGTTGTTTGTGATGCAGCCAGACCATATACTCTTAAGTGCATTATAACCCTGCGGTAAATGCTAACTTGAGAATGGCTGCATGGAAACATGTTGTGTTTGGTGTCAAACACCTTGGAATCATACCTCCACCCCAGTACTGGGGTGGGAGGTTTGATTCCTCCCTTCTAGAGGGAGCAACATGGCATCACCGGTACACCCGGTACCAGCTTAACAGAACCCTGGCATCACAAAATGGATGCTGCAGCCACAGACACGAGTCTGCCCTCCTGCTGCTGGACGAAACTCCGGCAGGGGAGGCCTGGACAATAGGTTTCCTGTCACAGGGAGGTGTGACCACCTCCCAGACAGGCTTTAGTGTATTGGGGCTGGGTGGGTGCACTCCAAGAGTGCTTTGAAGTCTGCACTGGGGGCACATTTGGTGTCCCTGTGCATAGTCCAGCTCAAACCGGTTGCAGGGGCTACCAGCCCCTGCTCTGGTGCGAAACTGGACAAAGGAAATGGGTGTAGCCACCCCTCTTTCCTGACCCTCCCATAGGTGGGTCCCCAGAGTTTGTCCCACCCCTTCCTTGGGTATAAAGTAGGAAACCCTGACTACAGGACTTTAGATTACACCTGGACTAACCTCTGTACCAGAAACCAAGTACTTCGACGATCTACACTACGCTGGATGACTGAAGAATCTCCCTTGGAGTAAAGGAATTGCTCCCCTGCAAGGCAGGCACCTTTAACGCAACTGACCGGTTGGCATCTCCGAAGCTCCTGCGGACTCCGAAGAATATTTCCACACAGGAGGTGGGTTTTCTGAGGTCGATCTTTGCCCACAGCAAGTCTGAGGCCCGTATCCCTCGTGGAGACCGTGCAACCCGAACCCCTGGACACCACGACCATTTGCAGAAGCATCAGCTTTCCGGCGACTCCTGAAGCTGAGCTTTGGGTTACTTGTAGCCCTGACCCCGAGCAGTAATCACACCGAAGATTGCAGGCCTACACTCAACGAGTGTTCCGTGGGCCGCCATTTTGTGATTCCTCTCGAGGTCCCTTCGCGATCCCTGGTCCGTTGACCTGTGGGTCCCCAAGAAGGCAACTCTAACTTTTATTGGGCTTCCCTGGTTGCTCCAGACGTGCCCTGACTCTCCATCGCTTGGGGAGTCCCCAGGACCTTGCCGGTCCGCACAGAAGCATCTTTTCTCTGCCTGCGTGGGTTGCTGTTGCCAAGGTTTGTTGTGGTCAATCCGATCACCGACACCCCAGCATTCGACATCCTTCGTGGGACAGCTCGAATCTGGCTCCTGGTAGTCGTCAACGTCTCCGGGACCCCGTGGCTGCAGAGTCAAGTTTCACCTCTTCGCACCTGAAGCACCCGACATCGGTGGGCATTAGATTGCTCTGCTCCTGGTCACTGGCTAGTGACCCAGACTCTGTCCCCCTCTGCTTTCAGGTTCTTCACATCTTCGATCCAGGCTTGGATAAACCTGGACACTTTCTTTCTTCACGGCAGCAGCACTTTGCAGCAGATCGCCATTGAAAACGACGACGATTCCCTACACCCTTTGACACCTATGCACCCGGCTTCCCTGGGTGAGGTAACTCGAGTACTCCGGTGCTCACGTGGGTGTTGGCCCTAGAACCCCTTAAGTCTAAAGGGGTTTGCTGAAAGTCCTCTCCTAAGTGTCCTTTATCTTTAAAATTCCAACCGCGACTTTCCGCATTCAATCCTACGGCGCTCGCGGCTGTGTTCTCACACTGCACACGTCCCCCGTGGGTCTCCTGTGTCACTACCTTGGGTGGTTCCTTGGGGTCCCACCGATTCTACGTGCTCTAAGCACTGTGTCTAGTCAAGTCATGGTTCTTATACCACTTTCTTAGTATATGGTTTGGTCTCCCCCCTGGAGCCCACTGTGTATTGTGCTATTTACTGTCGTTTTTATACTGTGATATTGTGTATCTTGGACTCTAATCTCATAAAGAGATTAGTTAGTGTTTAGAAATAAATACATATATTTTATATATATATATACCTTGTGTGGTTCTCCTTTCATTTGGTCATTCAAGGGGTTATAATCTGGTAAACCAAGCTGCTTTACACTCCTTCAAGACAGCTACCACTAGGATAGCTTTCTATAAGGTTGTCTTTAAACCTACCATCAATAAGGGTCGTTTGGACTGGTGCAAGGTGCCCACTATAACTAGTGGACAGCATATGCCAGGCCAACTTCTCACACAGACCATCCCTTGCCTCCTAGTAGACACATCAAGGGCTTATGATCTGTGCATATAACACATTTTGTTCCCCAAATGTATGTCATGTATTTTTCAAAAGCCCATGCTAATGTTTCTCTCTCTATCGTACTGTATCTTTTTTCACTTCTGAGAGTACCCTTGAAGCAAAAGCCACTGTATGCACCTCTTTGCCAACCTGTTGGCAAATAACTACACCCAGTCCTATGGCACTAGCATCAACAGATGTAATACACATACATCCGTTGATAAAAAAAAATTCAAAGCAGGTACACATTCAAGTATTTTTTTTCTGTCCTCAAACACTTTTTGTTGAGCATCTTCCCAAACAAACTTTTCTTTAAAGTTTTTTTAAAGGCTCCATGAGAGTTGCATTCCCCCTCACAAATCTGGCGTAATAGTCTCTTAAACCGCTAAATGATTTAAGCTCCTCCTTATTTTGTGGGCACAGTACATTTCTCAAAGCTTTAATTAAGTCAATCTTCGATCAAACGCCTTCTGATGTTATGCAATGACCTCAATACTCAACAGCATTGTTGAAACATTTGCATTTATCACGTGATAACGTTCTACCATGGTCACTCAAAATGGGCAACACTTTTTCTAATATAAAATTGTTCTCATCAATGTTTTTTTGCAAATATTAAAATGTCATCCTGAAAGGCTTGTACCCCAGGGACATCCTTTAACAGGCAATACATTAACTTCTGAAAGACGTTGGCGGCAGACACTAGGCCAAATGGTAATAGTAAGTACTTAAATGCTTCAATTGGAGTACTAAATTTAGTAAGTAACTGAGATTCTTTCTTCAAAAGCACCTGATGGTATGCTGCTTTCAAGTCAAGAATAACTTTATTTCTGCTCAGAGAACCATAAAAAGATTTACAAATTCAAAAGCTTAAAATACAGTACATATAAGATTCACAATGAAAAGTTAGAAATCTCTATGCCAATTTTACTCCTAATGATTTCTGATCGCAATAGAGCCTCTTATGTAATTAGCTACTACAATACAGATTTCAGCCATAGCCAAAGACTGTAAAAAGTTAAAACCATCAATATACGAGCAAGGGAGAGTATTCCTTAGTAATGGGAGCAGAAATCTGGTTCTCTCCAATTTATTCAATGTGCAAAATAATATAAAGTGCATAGTGTTTGAACGCAGGCATTATCACTTGGGCAGGGCATAAGCTTGTTTGACCACCCTCCTTGGCGAGGAAATGCCAGCAAAAAGTGTACAGTGCATAAACGGAACCTGGTTAGATAAAATCGAAACTGAGACTTTATAGAAAAAGATAGATAAAATTGTGCAGGGGGCAAATGGGGTTCTCCCATATCGTCATGTTGGTAACTAATAAGCCTATTGCCCCTGGAGTAGTACGCCTCCTTGATAATACCTTTGGCATTCAAGTGAATTCCTTCAGGGTTTTCAAAAAGTATTCCAGACCAATCTCATGGTACTTCCTTCTTAAATATAGAAACCATGGAATCTTTAAAACATTGTCTGATTTTATGGTTTAAATTTTTTTATTGATTTCAAAACAAATAAGAAACCAGTACTCCTGCTCCTCTTGAATATTGCAAAAGAGAACAACTTGTTCGCATTACAGAGTTACCATTGGTAATCAGCATAGAGCGGGCCTGCCAGTTAAACAAAGAAAGGACTTCGGAGAAAGGAAACTCTCCCCCCGCCTCCCCCACCTGCTCCCACCCTTCTCCCCCCCCCATCCCACCCACCCCCGTCCACCTGAAATTAAAAGGGGGAAGGAAAACATGAGGGAAGATGGCTCAATGTTTAGCGACGAGCCTTGCGAGTATTCTTGGGCGTGCTACTGGGAATCCTAGTGTCCGGGAGGCGAAGAAGCCGCAAGTATCGAGGGCAGGTCAGCTCCCTGAATTCTGACACTAATAGCGTCAGGAAGGGCCTCCATAGTTCGGGGAACTCCGACCCTCTACCAGACAGTGTAAGTTTCTCCATGCCCAGCACCAGCCAGAGTCTCTCGAGCCAACCAGAATGTGTAGGGAGCTGGGTGGACCGCCAGTGTATTAATATGTTTTGTATGGCCGCTCCCAGGGCAATGGCTATCAACCGACCCTTCCGGGATTTGAGTGGGTACGTCAAGGGGTTAGGTAGGCCCAGTAGGACATAAGAAGGAAATCGCGGAATCTGTGTGTCAAAGTGTAGGTCCACCTCGTCAAGCACCTGGGACCAGTATTACGGTAGGTGGATACAACCCCAAAGAACATGTTCCAATGTGCCCAGCTCCCCGCAGTCCCTCCAGCGGCGGTCGCTTCGGCGTGGGTCAAAGCGATGCAACCGTTCTGGCGTATAGTACCAATACGTAACTATTTTGGTCAGCGTTTCTGTGAGGCCCACGTGGTAAGCTGAGTGTCGCGCCCTGTGATAGATGCCCTCCCACTCCTTATGTGTTAGGGATCTCCCCAAGTCCCGTTCCCAACGCGCGCGGCCTGCATTATGTGTGTATATGGTGTGGGCTAACAGCATTCTATACAAATCAGAGATGATTTTTTTATCAGAGGCTCGGGTTACTACCACTTCTCATAAGGGGTCAGCAAACGCTGAGCCTGTGGCTTGACCTGCGGTTTGCATTGCCCAATGTCGGAGTTGAAGATACTCCAGCCGTTCTGTTTCGGGGATGCCATAGTGATCTTTGAGCTGCGGGAAGGCGATAATGCCGTCTAAATCAAAAAGATGACCCAGGGACCTACAGGGGGAGGAACGCCAGGCCTGAAATGCGCGAGCGTCTGTGCCCGGTTGGAAATCCGGATTGTCAAATAATGGAGTCAGGGGTGACGGAAAAGTAGTCAGTTGTGAGGAGACGTTGGTGCGATCCCAAGTATCCATGATGGTGCCAGTGATCAAGGAAGCATATATGTTAGGTGGCCGGTGCGACTTGCGGAGGAAGGGGATCCCCTGTAGGGGTCTACCGGCGACAGCTTGATCCTGAAATAGCCAGTGCTTCTCTGACTCCAGCCGTTGCCACTCCACCAAGTATCGCAGCTGGGCCGCGTGGTAGTATGTTTGAAGATCCGGCACCCCAACTCCCCCCCTCTCTGGCGGAAGGACCGCTATCTGATGGCGGAAACGTGGTTTGCGACCGTTCCAGATGAAACGCGATGGTTCCGCCTGAGTCTGCTGAATCCAGCCTATCGGGGGCTTAAGGGGCAGGGTCTGGAAAAGGTACAGAACCTGCGGGAGGATCGTCATCTTGGTTGCAGCGATTCTGCCTAGCCAGGACATCATGCAATGCTTCCACCTTTTCAGCTCTGTGCGTATGTGGGTGCGGAGAGAGGAATAATTAGCTTCGGCAGTGGCCGGAAGTGTGGGCGCTAATTGAATACCAAGATAGGGTATCGCTGTAGTTGCCCAGCGCACCGGATGTTCCTCTTTTAAAAAGGCAAGGGTGTGTGGGGAGAGAGAGAGGTCTAAAGCCATGGATTTGTCCATATTAATGTTAAACCCTGATCCCCTGGTGAAGGCGTCTAGTTCAATAAAAAGAGCGCGTAGGGCTGTGGCCGGATCCGAAAGGGAGAGCAGGATGTCGTCCGCGTAGAGGCTAATGGTGTGGACGTCTCCCCCAAATTTAATCCTGGTGATGAGGGGATGCTTCCTAATTCGAAGCGCGAGGGGCTCCATGTATAGCGCGAAGAGAAGAGGCGACAGGGGGCACCCCTGTCACGTGCCCCTACCAATATGGAAGCGGGAAGACGTGTATCCATTAATACGGACCGTCGCCATGGGGGAGCGATAGCAATTTAATATCCGAGTCCGAACATTGTCTGATTTTAGGCAGTCTTTGATAACATCACGTGAAAACATTAAATCATCAGAGGTCCATTTCTTGGCCCATAGGAGCAAAGAGGCACTGCCTATAAGGTCTAATATAAATTCTAGGCCAAGTGCTGTGTGGCAAATTAGGGTAGGAGCACTTTTTGGGAGCATCAGTAATCTTTTCATAAATTTATTTTCGATTACTACAAGCTGTTGGCTTTTAGCGTAGGTCCAAACCCTATCTCCATACGTGGCAATAGAGAGACATTTGGCTCTATAAAGGGTAATTGGTATGTTCACAGGCTTATGCCCCAATTTACAAGCAAAACGGAATAGTGCATCTATCGCCCTACTTGTCTGCTGTGCGCTTAAGGTCAAAAGTGGTTCCCATCTCAACTGTGTTAAAAGATTGCCCAAGTATGAGAAATTACTGACCTTTTCTATCTTTCCCTGCACAATAAAAGTTTTATTTTTAGTGGTTTTAGGTCCACATACAATTGTATATGATTTGATAAAATTAACTCTCAAATCAAGCAAGGTCATAAAATCGGTAAGAGCATGAAGAGATTTCTGCAAACTCCTAGGTGTCCTTGCTAATAAAACAGTGTAATCTCCATAGGATAAAAGCGGGGCAGGTTTATTGCCAATTTTGGGAAATTCAAGTTCCTTACTTGATAATAAAAGAGCCTCCAACCCATTTGTATAAATTAAAAACAGGTGGGGGGCTAGGATGCAACCTTGCCTGACTCCCTCCGTAGAAATAACTGAGTGTGTTTTTTCCCCTTTACTGCCATATCTTATTATGACTGTGGTACCGGAGTGAAGCCTTTAGAGTAGGGTTACTAACGCTTTTTCCACGCCCATACCTTCCAACTTAGCCCATAATTTTTTTCGGTTGACAGTCTCAAAAGCACTAGATGGGTCCATGAAGGCCAGAGGGATAGAGCTCTTCTTTGACCCTACGTGCTTATTAATAATTAGAGATAAATGAAGACATTGTTCAGTTGTACCCCGCCCTCTCCTAAAGTCATATTGAGTATTTGACATAATCCCATTTTCTGATGACCAATCTTCCAAGCATGCAAGGAGGACCCCTGCCCAAAATCTTAGCCGTGGCATCTATCAATGAAATGGGCTTATAACACGCTGGGTCACTTCTTGCGCCTTTTTTAAAGTATGGGACCACTGTTTCTTCCTTCCATGATGAGGGCAATGGGCCAATAATGACTGCTTTGAAGATATTCATAAGCAAAGATGCCCATAGCTTGAATATTTTTAAAGAAGTCAAGGGGCACCCCATCGGGGCCAGGGGCTTTCAGACAAATGCCTTGTGATGCCGCAACCTCCACCTCGTCCACTGTAATGTATAGACTTAGTTTGGTGACTAAAGTTAGGTCAGTGGCTGTTTCCCCTGTTTCATCCTCTGGCCCCTTATGTAAGGGATTAAAAATGCCTACAAAATGGGCTTCCCATGTTTCTCTTAGGATCAGTGAGTCCATCTGCCTCACCTCTTCAGTAAACAATGGGCGGTTAATGATTTCCCAGAATTTGTATAAATCTTTGAGTAAGCCAGATTGTTCCAGGTCCTCCCACGCCATCTTCCTTAATTCCTTTTTCCTATCTTCAATCACCCTTTTTAGGTCTCGTCGCTGCATAGGAGAGCCTTTAGCCGTCGCTCTGCTCATTTTCAAGCACACACTCGTGCTTGTGGCGGCATCCACCTTGCGGGAGCGAGCAGTGGTGCGCCACGAGTGCAGTGCTTGAAAATGAGCAGACTGCTCTCCCAAGCGCGCGTGCACCACTCGCGGGCTCACCTCCTGCTCCCGCACATGACCCCTGAAGATGGACTGTCCTCAGGGTTCCTTTGGCGCGCCTTACGCTGAATCTGCGTGACTCGGAGCTGCAGTTCTACCCGTTACTATCCCCGGAGGGAATGAAAAATATTATTGAGTAGACAGTACTGTGCCCTCGCTTAGCAGACTCGTTACAAAAAAACCCAAAAAGGCTGCTTCTTTTTCAGACTAAAGCAGCCACTGGAGCACTCCTACCATACTCAACCCTCTAGGCAGCCCACGGCAGACCACACACCCCTCCCCCCGCGCCACACACTTAACCAGGCATCTCCTGCCCGTTTTCCTCCCCTCACCCGAAGGTATTCCAGGACCGACTTAATCTCCTTTCTATCTAGTATTCCATAGCAGACTTGCCCCTCTCTCCCCAAGGTAGCCCCAAGAAAAATAAACTTCATTTGCAAAGCTCTGGCGGAAACCTCCCTAAGGTAGCCAGGCTGACTTTCTCCATCTCTCCTGGAAGCAGCCACTGACAGCCCCCACCCCCTTCTCCCATAAAAAGCATCTCCTGGCAGACTTCCATCCTCGCTCCCTATTGCAGCCTCTGGCACACTTGCACCCCTCCTCCTTTCCAAGAAGCCACGACAGTCTTCCGCTGCAGTTCACTGCACGAACCCCCCTCACACCCTCTTTTACAGGCAGCCCATACACAAAGCAAAAACTTAATATACTACACAAGTAACCCTGGCAGTCTTCTGCCCCTTTTCCCATTAAAAAAATATTTGTTAAAAAAAATTGTAGATCTTACCCCTCTGCCAAACCCGCCCTGGTGCTGACAGCAGCTGTACAGAAGCCAGCACATGAGCGCACTCTGTATCCTGTGGCAGCCAGCCCTATTTTACACACTTTATCACGCTCCCCTGAGGGCGCTTCTGTTAGTCTCACAGGATGCAACTCTCATTGCCCCCGGCATCAATTAGAGGAGCTACCCCCGAGGGCCGACTGAAGAGGGCCAGGCTCTGTCACAGGAGACTGCTGGCGGGAGCATTAGTGAGGGTGATGGAAAGGCGGGGGTGCAGCTTTAATGTAATCAGCTGCAACTACAA
Organism: Calotriton arnoldi; assembly: GCA_963921515.1. Lineage (NCBI taxonomy): Eukaryota > Metazoa > Chordata > Amphibia > Caudata > Salamandridae > Calotriton > Calotriton arnoldi. The sequence goes on along the minus strand of CAWUFW010002679.1, from coordinate 1,753,579 downwards.
CTGCCAAACACGCTTAATGACTTATTTCGCATCTGCACGGGTTCGGAGTCTGCGCGCCCTTATTTACCCCTGTGCGTTGGAATTTCATCCGGTCCCGCATCTCGGCGGGTTAATGCGCCTGCTGCACAAAAGGGTATATCATTTCCCTATCATATTTGAATCTAGGTGAGACCGAGTCGGCGTTTTATCTTAGTCGTTTGTGTTTGTTGTGGGAGGATGAATGCGTGAGCAGGAATTGGGGCCTAAGGTGATTCAGAGAGTGGCGCATGGGACACCTGGATCCAAAAACTTGTGGGAGGGAGATTTTTGTTGTCTCAGCCTCAAGGTGGCAATGATGACGCACAAAGCAGGAGTTGGGGGACAAAGCAGCGGCTATTTCAGGCTATTTCAGACAAGTGCTCATCAGTTGTCTATCCTTTTTGCACGTAGACGCCTATCCCTGTGCAGGAGCGACCCCAGATCCAAATGTAAAATATTCAACCTAAAGCTACTTCCAAGTCATATGTTTACCACTATATAAAACCCTAATTCCTAAATAAATGTCTCAAAGGTTTTTTTTTTTTTTAAGTAAGGGTTTCCTATTTTTAAGGGCTTCTGATTTTGGCAGACATGGAAACTGGGGCACTGCATTGCACTGCTTTTCTGCTTGCGATTACGTGTCACTTAAAGTGTCACACAAGTCGTGCAAACGCCGCACGTGGGTACACAGCAACTATAGAAATGTCAGACATGCACAGAGACAATGTGGCAGCTGTGAAGTTCCTTCAACCCCCGCCCACCCCATCTCCACTTCTCTGCTTCCTTTTATCTGCGCTGAGCGATTTCCCACACCCTCCTTCATAGTCTCCCTACGTCCCTTTATATTGTGCCCCACCCACCATTTCCTGCCTCCGTGACCTCATTGCTTCCCTTTAGCTACCCTTAGAGACCCCCCCCATTCCTCTGTGACATCACTGCTTCCCTTTAGCTTCCCCTAGAGACCAGCCTGCTCCTCCGTGACCTCAGCTGATGGCTTTCGAAAGTGATTGCCTGTGACCTCCATTAGTGGCGCTTTCAGGATTAACAAGCATTGGCATAGCCAATAGGTCTCGCCTTTGGGACCTTATAAGTGTTTAGCCATGCAACAGTTAATGTTGTTGCAGTAAGGATATTGTGCTGCATAACTAAATCCTTATAAGGTCCCAAAGGCGAGACCTATTGGCTATGCCAATGCTTGTTTATTTACTCCTTGTGGCTTTGATTAGCTCCCTGTCACGGGGGTATTACTTAGTGCACTTTTTAATTCCTTGTGGGCTTTGGAACATTCTGTATCGAACCATCGCACCTCAAGCGGTTGCTTTTGGGTTACCTTCCTGGTCAGCCTCTGTGCTACATCACGGCAAAATAGCTCGAACGCCCGAACCACTTCTGCCGGAGAAGAATCAAACTGTAAACATCTGTCTATTAGGTTATAATTACTTATAATAGTATCTTCCTCAAATTTTACCGGGTTTACATGTCCCCAGTTCAGCTTACATCCTTTCTTAGGGTTAAAATGGCTCGGGCTATTATCACCAGCCCTCCATTTGGTAGCAGATCAAAAGAAGCAATGAGAGGGTAGTGATCACTCGTACAATTTGGCTTGATCTTTAAATCATGGACCAAAGTGGTGAAGTGCTTTGACATTAGCATAAAATCAATCGAGCTGGCCCTACCACCACCAATGAAAGTTGGGTGATCCAAAGAAGGCTTGCAACCATAGTTATTTAAAAAAACTTAGATAATTGGCCATAAGAATAGAATTTAGTGCATCACCCTGGGGAGAGTGAGTAATGTGAGTCAGGGGCTGCCCCTCAATGTCTTCCAACCCACGCACACACACTGAGAACTAAACTTACAAATTGTACAATGAAAATCCCCTACCCATAAAAGACATAATGGTTGCCATTTCATAGTTGCTTTAGCAATTTCCACTTGCAGGGACTCTTACTTGACAATTCCCTTTGTCAAAAATGTTTTGGTACCAATTTACCAATATTATTTTAACCTTGGCCAGACCCGAGATGGTTATAAATTGGAACCAAGGAGATATACTTGTGCATTTAACTACTATAGGTCCATGTTTAACCACAATATGCACCATAATACCACTCTTAGCTCTCCCTGATGAGGCACCTCAAATATGTCATCAACTGGAGTAACCTCTTCTACAGATACATTTACTTCCTCAAATGTCATACCCGAAGATTTTTTTCTAAGTCAGCCAGGCTTCCCTCATCTGTTTGACAGGGCAAATCCTGCAGACAATAAAGATTTGTTAGACCAGAAAACACTTCAAAACGATTTGACAGGGTGATAGGCTGGGAGTTACTAAAATTGCCTTGTTTGGGTCTGGATTGATTTTGCCTTTCTCGAAGGAATAAGCCCATATGAGGAAGATAAAAGAACCCTTGGGATATGCCCTTATGGGACCGTTCTCCCCAAACACATCCTTAATGTGCTGCAACACAAAGAATGTACATCTTGGGTCCCTGAAGGTGAGGACCACACAGTCACCCCCCCACAGATTTCGGTGTGGGGCCTAACCAGCCCACCTGTCGTGCCATAATGATGTTATCGAGCAACTTAGTCTGGCAATTTATTTTGCTACAGCACCGATGGGCAGATTTGTTTATAAGGCTTTGGCAGTCTTCATGCGACCCTGATGGCAGTGGGGGGACTCCAGCTAATACCAGGGTATAGGGGGTGCAGTCAGGCGGTAGATTTAATACATCTTGGGAAACTTTCCCGCCCAAGTTAATAGATTAGAGTGGTGGACAATTGGTGTATCCATGGTACTCTCCCATTGGTCTGCCTGGTCTGACCAGAAGTGGCACCCCCTTGACACGCCTCCAGTGTTCTCCTAGATGGAACTGTTTCCCAGGAAATCCTGATTAATCAAAAAAGTAGACTTATTGGGGTCAGCTACATTCAAAGTGGGGGGGGGGTGTGTGATAGTCAACGGGGCGCTTCTCTTAGTGGGTGCAACGTCATGGTATCAGTGTGGGTAGCGCATCCCTTGCCTGGCTGTGTGATGTTTCATTTTTAAAGTTCCTCACCAATAAACAGAGCTGATCTTCAATATGACCCAGACATTCGAAAATAGGGTTCAAGGCCTCTACAATAATTTGATTTACTTTGGCAAAGAAGGAAGTAAACAGTGTCTCAAGCGAGGCTCCTCTCTCCAAACCACCCCTTGACCTGTTGGCACTCCCCTTTAGAGGCTCCTTCCTGGTTTATTAAGTACAGGGCACTGACCCGTTGACTTGGGATCTATCTCCGCCCACTCCCCTTTTCTTTTTCCCTCCCATTGCCTGTCGGCGTCTGTGCTCCCCCATTGACAGGTTAGGTGTCGGCGAGTTTGAGTCAACATTTTTACAACAGTTATTTTTGACGATAATGTTCACCTCTGGTGAAAGTGGTAATGGGAGCATGGACTCAGTGTCACTGATAAAAATGTCCGAAGAGGCTAGAGGAGAAACCGATGGAATAGGGGCAAGTGAAAGTCTTCACTCCGTTATTTCAATTTTCTTGTTAATTACCCCCACAGCCTTCTGCAGAAAACCATCGAGTGTGGCACTAGCGGCGGTTGCAACTGCTGCGGCTTTCTGTTTCCCCCTGATTAATATCCCACATACAAGCAATACATAAAGGAAACAAAATAAAAAATGGTCACCTCAAATGATCATGGCCCGTTGGTAGCCGCAATACAAGGCTTCGCCGCTGCTTAAATCTTCAGAAATTCCATGGCAGAAATTTAGGACCTGGATCCAGACACTACAGCTTAGAGTTGGCCCAGCCCTGATCGGACGTGCACAAATGTGCCTGGGTACGTCCCGCGCTGTAGGAGCCTGGTGGGCTCTTAACAAGCGCCTCCTGGCGCAGAAGGTACTCGGCGGCATCCTGCGGCTTCCTCTGCCACGGAGATGGCTGGGGCTTTTGGTCTGCCCTCACTCTGCACCAACAAATAATGGCTCCCCCCCTCCCCCCTTTAAGTCAATATTACTTAAGTACTTTGCACCACCCAAAGTTGTTAAAACGTCAAGTATTTTAGGTAGTGGATGGCAGTTCACCATAATGTTTTTATTTAATGAGTGTAAATTTGCACACAGACGAATTTTGCCATCCTACTTTTTTGCTATCACAACAGCACTTACCTATTCTGCAGCATTCACAGGTACTATGATCTTATCCGCACACAATTGCTCCAAATGCTTCCTCAACTCCTCCCTAATACATAAAGGTACATCACATACTTTGTGTGCCACAGGTAGAACATTCTGCTTCAAAATAATCTCATGCTCAAACCCTTTTACCACACTTTTTTGTCAGAAAAAACTTATTTGTTCAAAATAACATCCACATTGTTACTCTTTCCACTAATATAATGGGAACACTCATACTAACCTGCCTTGATCGATCCACCCCATGATATCCTTGCCCTTTATAGCAACATATTTGGTGTGAATCTTTCTGTTGCAAAAATGCAATTCATCCCCGAAAAATCCCAATGTCTCAATCGGTGTCCCCATAAGCCATAGATTTAATGTCGGCTGTCTCGAGTTGAACATTTCTCCATGAAGATCTAAATGTTACTTCATACAACATTGTCACAGGTGAGCCCAAATCCACCATGATTTTCAAATCAACATCACCAATTTTCACAGTACAGCCTATTCTTGCTGGCAACTTCACCAGCACATATCTACTGTCAGAATAGTAGTCATTGCAATAGTTCCGATTTCCTGTTGGTCAATATTTCCAATTGACTGTTGATAAGATAAGATCTAAGCTTCATGCAGTAGCTCAACATGCTAACCGCAAGATGTTTCCTGACCTGTTTCCTGACCATGTGACTTATTTATCTCTGCTAGACATATTGTTTTCCTAAGTCACTACTTCTGTGCAGAGGCCTGTTTTGTTGCAGGTGTCTAAAACTATCTCTAACCTGAAAACTTTGCATGGAAGTCTCAAGCCTCCTATATATGTGGGTCTGTGTATAATGTATCACATTTTCCTACATCATTATTTCCTCTAGTTGATTCTTGAACTACTTCTCCTAACCTCCCATCCTCTAGGGGGACAACTTCATACTCACTACTCTGTCCCCTTACATCCCTAGCACTCTTCCTAACCATAAATGATCCTCCTATGTTAGCTGTCATCCTTTTGCAGTACGCTGTTATCACCTGAAAAATAAGACACATCAAGTGCAACACAACAATCGGAGGCAACAAGGCCTTGAACAACCCCGACATCCAGGACGGCACCCATTCGAACTAGCCCTCGAACCACTCATCCTGTGCACCCCCCACCCCCTTTAGCCATCTTCTTGTTTAGATCATGCAATGTCTGAATGGCCTCAGCCAATGTCCCATTGCCCTCTTGCACCACCCCCCCTCCATGGCCTTCATAATCAACTTTAATTCTGGTTCTTCTTCAATATCAAGTTTGGGGGAGCTCACAGGGGATTTACGAACTGCATCCGGGCCTAGCCAAACTGTCTCTGCTTCCCTTGGTGGACACCCTAACAACTGCCACCACGCTACTTTTGACCTCATGTCATTGAACAGTCTGTGTTCCTGTGGGACGTTTTCCCAAACTGCAGTGCCACAGTATTCTGCTGCTCTTTTCTTCCGCTGATGGTGAAAAAAAGTCTTTTAGATGGCTCATGCGACGGTCATACAAAATGGAGAAGTCAACTGCTGGTATCACCAGGGAGATAGTGTGTACAGCCGCAGAGGCCGTTATTCGCATAAGAGTGAAACGTACATACACCACTGTGTAAGAAATATTATGTTTGATGCAAAATACAGTAATAGCTATGTAACCAAACAAAATGTAACAAAATGATTAATCCGTGGTATGTTTCGGTGTGTTTGTTAATTTGTAAAAAAAAAAAAAAAAAAAAAATCAATCAAAATAGATTTAAAACAAAAATGACACTCACCATCATCCTCTCCACACTGCTAGAAATGTGGAGATACTCGATGCTCACTTGGGCCAAAGCAGAAGGCGTCCGGATGCTTCCAGCGGTTAGTGATCAAGCGTTTCGCCACTGCCATTCCAAGGTCAAACCTGGAGGTGGCTCTATTGTTACGGTTCCTGCAATGTAAGTGTAATAGGTAAATGTGCCACTCAAATCGAATTGTGCGGCTAGTGCATTGTGCCAGCGCGTCTGCCACCTTCGACCAGTATCCTTCCAAATGCGGGCATCCCCACAACATGTGCAGTATGTCCACGACTTCGCGCGTACATCTGGGGAATGTCGAGTCGTTTCGTTTAAAGTATTGATTAATTTTAGCAGGTGTGAGATATGCCCTATGCAATATGGAAATTGGAGTTGGCGCAGGCGTGCTTTCAAAGTGACCTTCGTCTGGCTGTCTAGCGCCGAGGCCCGCCCTGGGTCTGTGAGCGGACGGCCCATGTCCGTCTCCCATTGTTGGTGGAGGAGTAGTAAATTGGCAGCTGTGTGGTGTCTGAGTGACGCAGCGAACCACTTGGTGAGGTGTGCCCCTGGGCCCATGACATGCAGGTATTGTATTGTAAGGTGTGTGGTGGGCTCGACTGTTAAGTCGCCCCATTTTGTGGTGAGTGCCGCTAGTAGAGAGTGGTGGAGTAGGAACCGACGGGGGGTAGATCGGCCTCTGCCACCAGTGTCTTGTACGGGGTTAGTGTGCCTTCGTTGTATAGGTCTCCTATAACTTGCATCCTGACCTCATGCCAGTCCTTCAGTTCTGCTGACGTGGTAATTTTGGCGCCTCTGGGTGTGCCCTCCAGCAGTAGAGCAGGTGCGTATGGGACAGTTTTGCGGGTGACATAAAGCGCTCTGCGATAGCTTCTGTGCACTACCGTCAGTAACAGCGAGTCTGATGGTTTGATTTTTGAGCATGGGTGAAATAGCGCTATTAGTTCTGTGGCGGACAGGGGCGGTAATGTTGTCGCTGTATCATCGTTGTGGCGCCCTGCCAACCACCTGGATATCCATTGTAGCTGAGCCGCCAAATAAGATTGTTCTAAATACGGGACTGCTAAGCCTCCCTGGTCTGTAGGTAAATAAAGCTTGTGGATAGCTACCCGATGCCTGGAGTTACCCCATATGAAGTCTTTGATTCATTCTTCCAGGGAGCGGAAGAATGATGGTGTGATGTAGTGCGGGAGATTCGTAAAGTAGTATAATAGCCGGGGCAGTATCATCATCTTTACTAAAGCTACTCTCCCCGTCACTGACATTGGGAGCGTATTCCAGAATGTCGATTGCGTTCTGATTGCAGACAGGGCCCTACCTAGGTTTCCGTTTTGCAAGTCTACTGGATTCTGGTATATCCGGAGTCCAAGATAACGGAATGTGTCTGGGCACCAACTGACTTCTGTCCCGCTGAGTACATAGCCAGGATTTTCGCACTGTTCACTAAAGGATAGAGGCTGGATTTAGAGGCATTAAAGCGCAGTCCCAATAGAGACGCATAATTGTCTGATCGTTGCCAGGTTCTGCGGAATATGATGGATATCCCTTATATATACCAAAAGGTCATTGACATACAGTGAAATTGTGTGCAGGCGGTCTCCCAGCAAGACTCCATCATTTACCCTGGAGCGTATCGCCTCCGCCAGTGGCTCAATCGCTAGTGAGAAGAGCAGCGGGGAAAGGGGACATCCCTGTCTCGTCCCTCTTCTAACATTCAGCGGCTCCGACACATAGGGGCCTGTTTTGACTCTCACGGTGGGGGCGCTGTTTAACAGCCGAACCATTCCCAGGAAGGACTCTCCTAGTTTGTATTTGTCTAGCATGGCAAATAGGAACTCCCATTCTAAGGAGTCGAATGCTTTTTCGAGGTCCAGCACAAGACAGCCCGCTCTTGGCCATTGGGTAGTCGAATAGGTGGCAACCCTGAAGAATCTCCTGTGATTTGGGGATGTACTTCTCGAGGTCACATACCCATTCTGGTCTGGGTGTACCAAGGTGGGGACCACCTGAGCCAAAGGGTCCGCCAGTAGTTTCGCTAGCACTTTATAATCGACATTGAGAAGTGCCAGTGGCCTGTACGAGCCCAGGTCCATAGGGTCCTAGTTGAGTTTGTGCAGTGATACGAAATTGGCCTCGCTCATTGAAGGAGGGAGACAGCGTTCACCAATAGCCGACTTATATAATTAGTGTAGGAAGGGAGTAAGTGTGGTAGCATAGGCCTTATAAAATTCCACAGGGAATCCGTCCGGCCCTGGGGTTTTACCACTTGCCAGCGCCATTATCGCGCTGTGTATCTCCTCAGTCGCAATAGGCTCATTCAGCTATTCCCTTTGCTCTGGCGTGGCCTCTGGCAAGTGTATCGATGTTAAAAACAGGGCAAGCCGGTGAGCTAACTGCGGTCCTTTAGACTGGTACAGTGCGGCGTAACGTTTTGTCATCGTCTCATTTATCTCATGTTGCGTGTATACGGTCAGTCCCGTACCAGTTCTCAAGGCAACTATAGGTTGGCATGTCTGCTCTTGGCGTATTAGCCATGATAACATCTTGCCTGTGAGATCTGCCGTGGAGTGTGTTCGTTCTGAGTGCGCTGCATAGTTGTGGCAACGGAGCTGCTCTAATAGGTCCGCGTGTGCCGTCCGTGCATCTTCTAGCTTTCTGTTACTACCACTCCCTTCCGCCTGTTCTATGTCCTGCAGCGGGCCTTTCAATGCTACTTAGTGACATATTTTGTTGTTTACGAATGCACCAGGTGGCCCCAGGCAATGTCCTCTCAGGGTTACTTTGAAGGTGTCCCATTCAAGGAGACGGTTATCAGTAAAGTGGTCATTAATTTCAAAGTGCTCTAGTATTTTTGTTCCTAGTGAGGTACGAAATGCCGGGTATTCTAGGGCTGCTGGCTGTAGGTCCATTGTGGGCATCGGAGGGTGTCCTGCGTCCCATGTGAGCTGTATTATTTGAGGGTTGTGATCTGAGTGCATGCGACTTAAGTATTCTGTGTGTTTGATAAGCGGGAGTAGAGCAGTTGACCCCATAAAGCGATCCAGTTTGATGTGTAAGTCGTGTACTATAGAGTGGAATGAGTAAACACCTAGTGTGGGGTTGAGGGTGCGCAAGATGTCCATCAGCGCCTAGTTCGCTAGCCAGTCTGCCAGGGCTTGTGCATTGGAGGTCGCTGTTGGCATTTTAGGTGTGGGTATGACCTGTCCAATTCTGTGTTTAAGACAGCGTTGAAGTCTCCTCCCAATAACCACGGAAACCCACTCCATTTGGCGAGTACCCCTGTGAGTTTTCTGAGAAATGCAGTTTGGTCTGCATTCAGCGCATATATTGCGCCCATTAGTATTTCCTGCCCATTTAGCTTTCCTCTCACCAAGACGTATCTCCCCGCTGGGTCTGTGACAACTTCTTCTGTAGTGTGCGGTACCCCTGCTTTAATGCATATCAGCACCCCTCGTGCCTGGTCAAAATAATTGGTGCTGTATACTTGGCTCTGCCAGAGCCTCCGTAGGCGGTCCGCTTCACTCTGGGTTAGATGCATTTCCTGTAGGAAGCCAATGTGTGCATGTCTGCGTTGCAGATAAGCGTATACTGAATATCTACGAGAAGGCGTGTGCATGCTCCTCGCGTTCCATGTTACGCTATTGGTCTGTACCATGTGTGTCATGTGGTGCCCCGCGGGTGGGGTGTTGACGGTGCGAGCAGGGAAGGGGTTGCTTGCCGGATCATCTAGGGAGGGGGGTCAACAATAAAAAGGGGGGGCTGTAAATGCAGCTGGGCTGCGTGTAACTGTACGAGGGCGATTACCTGGATGGTGCTCGTCCAAACTGTAAGGCCTAACAGCGGCAACTAACATGTATGATTTGCTTAAGCATGGGATTGTGTGATGGATAGCAGCGTGTTCTGGTGTGCACCCATATATTCTCTCAGGTTAGGCTTTTAGTCTCACCCTGTTTGCTTTCTTGCGTGTGCTGCACTATTGCTGGTGTGCCTTGAGGTGTGGAATTGAAGAGTGCACTATGTATGGAATGTATTGCTAACTCGCCACGGCCTCCGATCAGTGCGTTTGTCGAAGCGTGGGCTCGGTGATTCGGGTGTATAGTTGTGCAGGCATGTACATTTTTCCCTCTTAGCAATAAAAAGGATACATTTCAACAAACAACTGTTCATTATTTAGATGATTTCATCAGATGTCTGTGGTGTGATGTTTGGCATCTGGAGGGAGTCTCGGTCCTCAGACCTTGACGGCGACGATCCAGCTGGGCTCTGCGAGCAGAGCGTGTGCGATTCAGGATCAGGGGTTGCGGAGTTGGCACGGATGACTGCCGCCACGTGGAGGGCTTCTTGGCGTTCTAGCTTCCTCTGTTCTATATCGGGTATCGCTGCTTGTGAGTGTATCTTCCTGGAGCCCTTCCTCTGAGCTCGACGGCGACTTCTTCTGTCCCAGCGGGGCTCTTATGTGTCCAAGGACGGCTTGCGTCCTGTTGGTAGCCCTGCCTCCTCCAGCAAGTCCCAGGCCTCAGCCACCGTCTCAAAGAATCTTATTTGTCCCTTTACAACTGTACGCAGCCTTGCAGCGAACATAAGAGAGTATCTTATTTCAAGGGACCGTAGCTGGCGCTTGACGTCCATGAAAGAGCTACGCTGTCTTTGTACCTGCGCTGAATAATCAGGGAACAGCATGACTAGTTTGTTCTGCACTCCTATTTCCGGGAGCTTAGGGGTTTCTCTGAGTATGGTGTCCCTGTCCCTGTAGTTGAACAGTTTCAACAGCAGTGGCCTAGGTCTGGTCCCCGTGGCGGCCGACGGGCTGGCACCTTGTGTGCCCGCTCCACCACAAATTGAGGCAACAACAGTTCGACCTCTGGAAGCAGCTGCCTCAGCCATTGTTCCACATATGTGGCTGGGTCTTGTCCTTCTCCCTCCGGGAGGTCCACCACGCGTTTATTGTTACACTGCGACCGGCCCTCAGCATCGTCCAGTTTGTCCTCCAGGATGGCCACTCTGTCCATAACAGCTTGTAGTGCTGCTGCATGACCTCGAGTGGTGGGAGCCAGTTCAGATAGGGTGTGCTAATTTGTTTGAGCTCTCCCGGCTAGCTTTCGATGATCTGCTCTTAGCAAGGTAAAATCTGATGCGACCCTGTCAATTCTAGATTCCAAAGAGGCGCGGGTATGTTCCAATGTGAATCCTATCTTTCCACCGCTTCCAGCACTGAATCAAGCTTTGTGGAGCGTGCTGAATTGGGGGTCTTGCTCATTTTGTCTTGTTCTGCTTGCTGGGCTCCCTGTGTGCCCAGGTGTGTGGAAGTTTGTTGTGCGTTAGTCCGCAGTCGACCCACGACTAACTGCTGGGCTGTGGGCATGTGGGTGATCAACAGACTTGGTGCCTGCAGCTCTCTGGTTGTTTCTGGCCGGGTGCCAGCTGTGCCTGAGAGGAGACGTCAACATCTGGCTAGTGTCTCCACCACCACAGCCTGTTGGGGGAGGGAGTGGGGGGGATTGACATTTTAATGTTCCATGGTTTTGGTCCCTACCTCGCGCCCGCACTAGCAACTCTGAGTGTGGGGCCCAGGGGACGGCAGGCGGTCCGTGTAGTCGGCTGGGTCTCAAGTGTCTCATTTGCAAGCACTATGACTCTCCTGTGGCGCTTTGTTCCAGGCCCGCCGGCCCAGTCGTGAAAGATGCTCAATCTTTCTAACGGGGCAACAACCGGTCCACTGCACAGGAGGTCTGCCGTGCTGGTCTGCTAGTTTAAAGCTGCGCGATCTTTGCTGCTTGCCCCTCACGGGCCTCTCTGAGCTCTGCGGCCTACCTTAGTTTTTGCGGAGCTCGCGTCACGTGGTGTACAGCGTGTATTTCCCCTTGCCTGTCTCCGCTCGCCTGGGGGGAATTGAGATTCGCTCCACATGCGTGCCGCGGAGGCCGTAGGTTGTGCAGCCAACACCTCCGATGCTCGGAGTCCGGGTGGCCGTGGTCCTGCTCTCTTCCAGTTATAGAGGTCCGCCTGCCTATGGCGGGCGTCCTCCAGGCCCCGTCGCCTCCCAGTGAATTCGGGTGCTTTCCTTTCGCGGTGTTGATACTCCGGGTAAGGCAGGGGGAAAAGGGGGAGGGGCGGAAGGTGTTAGAGAAGATCGCCCTCCGTTGGGGCCTCGCCTCGGGGGCTTCTTTGCTGCTTCTGACGACACCCTCCGCGGTTACGGCCCTGTTTTTCTTTCCGGCCACTGAAGTCTGCGCACCTATGGCGAGCTGCCTCCAATTTCCGGCCGCCATACAGCAGATGCGAGTGCTTTCCTCCTGCAGCATTAGTGCTCCGGGCACGTCAGGGAAAAGGGGAGGGCGGGGAGTTCGAGAGAGGTCGCCCCCGCCAGGGACCCTGCCGTACCTGGGTGGCTTCTTCGTTGCTTCTGGCTACACCACGCTGCTCCTGGAGGCCAACTACCCACTTCCATTGCCTCGCTGCAGCTGCCTGCCCCCGTAGGGGTCTTCTCCCTCTGCACAGTTGAGGCCTCGTCCCGAGTAGCTCCTGCATGCGTCTGGGCACACTCGGGGCCTCCAACGTGAGGCGCACGGTAGCCCTTGCTCCCAGTCGACCGCCGTCAGCTACTCTGCGTCCGCATCTCACTTCCAGCAATGTGTGTTTTGCAGCGTGAGCCCGGCCCGCATTCGCCCGTCCGACGTCACCGCTGCCGTTTTTCGGCTTGATCACACACCAACCTGACGAGGATCAACCCCTCTCTGCCTCCGGTGACTGCAGGGTGGCAAGGCAGAGGTATAAGGCTCGTTTTTCAGGCTAATGGGGTGAGACGAGCGGAACGTTAGAAGATCTCGTCTGCCATCTTGGCTGGCTAGCCACACCACCCGATGATGGTCAGTATCATTATCAGCAGTTCTGCGTATAATAGTTGATGTAGGATAAAAGAAATAGACCAGTGCTAAAAGCATCAAATTACTGCACAGAGAAGGAAAAAATAAAGCTAAGGTACATAACTTTAAAATAAGTGTCTCTTGTTGAAACGTTGCAGGGAGGCTTTACTCTGGTTGGTTCTCCTGTTTTCCCCCCTCTTTTTCCTGCTCGGTGTCCGAAGGGATGGGTGGCACAGCTGGGGCCAAGCAGATGCTGGAGAGAGAGATCGATGGCTTGTAGCTGCTTTATTTTTTACTGCAGTAACTGTGTTGTCAGAACCTCTCCTCTGTTGAAAAAGTTCCTGATGCAAATTGGAGTTCCTAGTGGCAAGGGTGTCTGTTGGTCATGCACTGGAGGGGCGTCATATGGAGGGGCGTTGACGCGCTTGTAAGATACAGTGTACCCTGTTTAGACACTAACTTTGACACTTGTGTTAGCTGAGGCAACTAAACAGACATTTCAGTTTGTACTACTTCAGGTGCACTCCCAGTCTGCCACATATGTCTAGTTAGTGACACAACGGCGTTCATCATTCTACCTGTCACTATCTGATGTGGGGTCAATTGGTGGTCTGACCCTGTGGTGTTTCTCAAGGTGAACAGTGCTAGTGGGAGACAGTACAACTATTTCATTTCCAATGCTACACACAGTTTACTTATTTTGTTTTTAGAAGGCCGTTCAAGCACATCAGGATGTTGTTACTTTGGGGGTGGCAATCTAACAAGAGTTTGAGTCTCATTCCTAACAAAGTGGGGAGGTGGGAAAAGATATTATTGACAGAAGTGTGTGTGCCAATGTCGAATCTAATCCTCTCAGGAATTCCCCACCAGGGCCTTACCTCACGGACCAGAAAATTAACCGCCAACTAAGCATCACAGTGGACATGAGGTTCGACTTTATCACTGGTGGCGTCCCAGTGCGACAATGTTTGTTGACACTCCCCAGGGACCACCTCTGCCACTGATTCCCTCACTACCACCCTTTAACAGTGCCCCTCAGGTCTCCAAAAGCGCACACTCTCACATGCATTTAATTAGTTCTGTAGCGCCACTCATGTCGGGGTAGGATGTCAAAACACTCCACTGCACAGCACACCTTCATTACATAGAGACAATCAATCCCACATGTGTAAATCAATGTACAAGATGTTTCATAAGACAGAGAACTACAAGGTGTAGGAGTCACATGTCTTCCATACTGATGGGCAGTATAGTTTAAGAGTGCTTAATCTGGAGAACCACAAACATCGTGTTTAAACCGTTAAACCTTGGTTAGGAGTTCTCTTCATTAATAAGAATTTATTTTGACCTTTTGCAACATTGTAATGAAAAACTGAGCAAAAAATATATATCTCTACTCTATCATGTAGTATTGCTACAACTCTTTGATGACACCAGTTAATAACGCACTGCTATATATTATGAGTTTAACCTATAAAACTGTAAGAAACAAAAGGATCTTGATGACAAAAAACAGTAACCCACTGACCTATTTATATTGTATGCACTTTGTGATTTGGCACCGGTCGCACTGCCCTAGAGCCGGCCCTGATACCAATGGAGGGGCCCTCAATGTCGAAGTATTGTGGAAACTATTACCTTTTAGGTGGGGTTTAATGAACCCTTCTGGCACACAGTACAGGTGTGGAAATGCATTGTGGTCATCTAATGCAAGTTGGGAACAAACCAATCCTGGCGTATTTGGAGACACATATTGTCTTTAGCAGTGTGCAAAGGGAAATGTAGCTGGTATAGGGCTATAATCAACAATGCTTGGTTATCTGTGTGTATATATTAAATCTGTTCCTGTCTGTGTGCGTTCAGTGGGCCTGAAGGTGGCGATGTTTTACTACCTAACAAAACTATAGTATGTGTGTTGCTAAGGGGGCGTTTTGCACTGTTGTGGTGACATTGGCTGAATCAAAGTATATGGTTATTGCTTCACCTTCCCCTTGTTAAAGCGCTGGCACTAAAGCTACTAGTTCAACAGCCTGAGTTTAGTATTGAGGTGTCAATGTTGTCTTGTCTGGTATCAGCAATATATCCGAAGAGTCCTGCTGCATGGCTTTGACCAATACTGCACTTGTGTCTCAATCCTGTGTCCTAATCAATTGTGGAAAACCCATCTACAAAGTATACAACACTGCCTATAATGGAGTCTTCATGGGCCTGGCTGCACTCATCTGGAGTATATGTGGCACAGTCATGGATATAATTGCCTGTATCTGAAATGGGCTATGCAAAGAAGGCAGCTGTGTTGACTTTATGACCCTTAACAACCTTGATGTTAGTCAACTCAAAAGGACTTAGGTTTTCTCTTGATGTCCCCTATTCTGCTTTATCACTAGGACCGTCTAGCTTGGGCCATTTTTGGGGTCTCCCTCTTGGCCTTTTCTGGGCTGGTGCACCTACTACTTGTTTCTGTGAGTGGCTTTACTTAATACTGCCCTTAGGTCTGCCCCTCATTTGAGTGGAAGGGCTGGCAGGCTCCTGGGGCAGGGTATGTGTGGTATTTAGTGGCTTTGTGCCATTCTGTACAATGTTTTCCTATCTGGTCTCTGTTTTCAGGAAATACCTCAACCAGGCGTTCTACAGGGGACCCATGGCATTTTGGTGGACCGTGTCTTTATATTTGAATATGGCGGTTACACTGGACAATGCATCCTATATCTATTCCATTAATAGATCTTCCACTTCTCTTTCCCCAACCTCCAAACCCCCCCTACCTCTGACATGTAGGTAGGCCTGTTGACTTTGTACCTGCATTGATTTCAACTTTTTATATTCCTAAATTCTTTCATATGATCATATCCTTCCATTTTTTCCTCATTATCCTGTAGACCCACCCGTCTCCTACTCCTTGCGTACTTTTCACATAAATACAACCTGTTTTTCTTCCCTTTCAACTCACTTATTCACATACATTCTTCTAAATAATTCACTTTCTTTTGGTTAGTAAACCTATAGGCAGAGACTAGTCTAACATCTTGGACTATACACATTTAGATATGTGAGACGAATATTTCATTTTACTTTTATATTTGTGTTAAAATATGATTGCAATCTCAAAAATGACATACTTTTATATTGCAGTTTAATCTACTGTGTCCCCGGATTGGAGAATGTTCTCAAACCATGACTGTCTGTATACCCTCAAGATATTCATTTATGGCCCAGTAAGATGTTATAAAAACGTTTTCAATTAATTATTTGAAACACTTATCTAATCTTCTAAAGTATCTAACGTTGTTACATCAATGTATGTTGTCCTTAGACCTAAAGGTGATGTGGTGTCAATTCCTAGGCACTCAAGAATTTCTTCCATTAAGTGATTTTTAGGTGGTACTGGTATTGGTAGTCTACTGGGGTCAGTGCTGTTGGAGAAACCTAAAACCTGACTGTTATAAAGATGAACAATTAATTCGGGGGCCTGTTGTGATTGATCACTCGGGAACCTTTGAGACTTATGCCTAACCCAGTCAGTTACTTACATTTCCTTTCCTAACCTTCTACAACATTCCTCACAAAATAGGAAATCCTAAGTTTATACACTACATAAAACAACAGCATGACATAAATCTGTGGCCACCTTTCTGTTTACATTTACATAGACCTACTTCTCTACACTAAACTATGTACTAGGGCAAAAAGACTACTGGCCACTTCTCCCGGACTTCGGGATGACAACCTTTCACTGTTTGTATCTACAAACTGTGACTTCAACTTTAAAGTCTGAGTCTGACTTGAGTGTTCTGCCCTTCAGAATGTACACTGGCTTTCCAGCTTCAAGTCCTACTCTTCCCCTGACCACTTCCGGCTACTTTTAGCCAGGTCCCTAGTATCTTCCGGACTTACCACGTGTTCCTTTAATATTGTGTCAATACACATTCATGCATGCATATCTCAATGTATACATAATAACATATACCATATTCTACTGTCAAATTGTTACTTGTAAAATAAAAGGAGCGAAGTTCACACTGTTCTCACCTTTAATAATGTCACCTCCAGAGTCCTACCCGTCCCAGAGAAATGAGAAGCCTTTGTTTGAAAAACCGGTGTCTTCCTACCTTTTTTAAGTGCGTAGAATTATTCCAAGAGGACAGGCGGTATTCTGAATGTGGCAGCAGGCGAGAAGAAGTGGAACTCCTAGCTGGCTCACCAATATGTTGGAGGGAAAATCTATTGGACAAGCACCAAGAAAAACAAGTTGACACAGCAATATGGGTTTATTACAATACTGTAGTAAAGATCAGTCGCTACAGGAGAGATCAGTTCACCTCTGAGGAGATTCAACTTGATGTCTGGAGTTTTTGCTCAGAAGCAGCCCTATTTATTCTTCCAAACCACAAAGGAAAAGGTTACAAGTTCATCACTGACGTAAGCAATGTTCAAACAGGACATACAAAATTGCATCAGTAGATGTAGCAATTTCTCGGAAACAGAAGCGCAGGTAGGTGGGTCTAGCCTCACATGATGAGCGTGGAAACTCTCTATGTGGGTTTCGGTTCTTGGAATTTAAGTGGAGCACAGATATATTTATCTAACTGCTCAGCGTCTGGTTATGTCTTGCTCAACGCTGATTGGCCAAGCTTAGCTGACCTTTTGTATGTGGTTTCTTCCATCTAGCCGGTTTGGTGGGAAGCTGTGGTTTCTGCAGAAGCGAGTGACCAGCTATCTGACCTTTAGGTGTGATCTCGACAGAAGCGTGCACATGTGCGTCAGTATGTTCTAAGGCAGGATGTGCACCTGGTATTTTTTCCTACGTACGTATTCAAGCAAAAGGTGTAAGAAACCGCAGTATTTCACTTGCAGCGGGCCCTTATGTGATTGGTGTATCTTGGCTGGTTCCTCTAGCAGATGGAGATTGTGGTAGCCTATTTTTGTAGCCTCTGCGCTTAAGCACTGATGGTTTCCTGAGTCTGGAGGGAGATAAGATCTAAGCTTCATGCAGTAGCTCAACATGCTAACTGCAAGATGTTTCCTGACCTACTAACGAACAATGTGACCTATTTACCTCTGCTAGACATATTGTTCTCCTAAGTCGCTACTTCTGTGCAGAGGTCTGTATTGTTACAGGGGCTTAAAACTGTCTCGAACCTGAAAACGTTGCATGGAAGTCTCAAGCTTCAGATCTGTGTGGGTCTGTGTATAATGTATCCCATTTTTCTCTATATCAGAGCAGTCAATTACCTTTGTTATTTTTATAGTTTTATCTAATGTTGGATAAGTACTGCATAATAATGCTCTTGTACTTTCTTTATATGACCATTCAATACAATTTGATCCCACATATATTGGTCCACTGCGTTTTCAAATTTGCATGTACTAACTAGAATTCTCAAAGCAGAAACATATTGGTCAATGGATTCTCCAGTATCTTGTTTGCAAGAATAAAATTTGAAGCGCTTTATCTAGTACAATGCTGGACTCTGATGAGAAATGCCAGAATAGTCACTTTTCAGCTTCAATGAAGACTTTCCAATCACCTGAAGGAAGTGACCCCATTAGGGCCACCCGGGTCACTCGCGACCACCTCTCAGCCTTCCATGCAAATGAAGAGTCGATCAGACAGTAGAGAATACATACCAAAGTTATTTATTAGTCATACACTCGAGCGGAGTCCGGTCCGACCAGCCTCCTTAGATAGCTGCCGAGGGACTGACCCCCGCCAATATGCAAAGACAAGATATACATTTCCAGCACCCCTAATGAACCGCCCAGACTGGAATTTTCCAGTCTGAGGGCTGATGAACAAAGGTGGTACAGAAGAACAAGCTACCATCCTGAGACCGAGTACATGCTATCTTAGTTTCAAGGTTACTCAGCCCGTGCCCGTCTCTTCTGAGAGTGGGAGCAGGCCTACCTCCTGGGAAAGGCATGCAGTGACAGAAAGGTCTATTCATTAGTGCAGCGAAGCTCAACCTTGGATAATAAAGAAAAACAATCGAGGCTGTTTTCTGCTGAGGCAGGCAGTATGAAACAGAAGCTTAATTTCGAACATGGTACAAAATGGCGGCTGAATACAAAATGGTTCCGCAAATGCTAATCTAACTCGCACAATGCTAGAAGAAGTCGACTAGACGCATTTTGCAGTCCAACAGACCCTCCTTTTAGCATTTGCTAACAATTTCTAATGCTAGGGAAGCAGTTACTGCTCGCATAGTAAGAAAACGACCACAGTTACATGTTAATTCACACATTATCAATATTCAAAAATACCCTCGTCAATAGACATTAGGTCGTGGACAGCCAGCCTGCATCATCATGGCCGAAGACTTAGTGTTGGACTTGGCCCTTTTTGCACGGTCATCCCTAAACTTTTTGCCTTCCTCCTATATTTTTTCTGACCTGTTGTTGGCTGTTTTATGACTCTGGGCACTTTACCACTGCTGATCAGTGCTAAAGTGCATATGCTCTCCCTATGATAAATTGTGTTATGTATTAGTGACTCCATGATTGGATGATTGGTTTACTTGTCAGTCCCTAGTACAGTGCACTGAGTGTGCACCGCTCCAGGTGGGAGGGTGCAGGACCCCAGTAAGGGGGGCGGGGAGAGGACAGCCTCACCCCTGGCCTCTGCCCAGTCTAAGGGTACAGACCCTATGCTGGGATCCCAGTTGCAGGATAGAACCCCTGAACTGGTGGGCGGGTGTGCAGGACCCCTGCCGCAGGTGCCCTGACAATTCTGGAAGGGGGTACAGCTCCAGGTGGGAGGGTGCAGAGCCCCAAGGAGGAGGACCGGGTGTGGGAAAGCCCACCCCAGTCTCCAGTCCAGCCGCCGGGTACAGGCCCGGGGCTGGTAGGTCAGTGTCAGGATGTCATACCTGACCTGACAGGAGGGAGAATGGACAAAGGGTGCCAAGCACCTGGGGCTACTGCCCCCCGCTCTCTGACGCCACAGAGGTTTGAGAGCCCTGAGAGGCATAAGGCCTGGGTCTCATCCCTGACCACTGTCAGTGGCCACTGTGGCTTGCTGTCTGTCTGTTGGGACACACCTGTGAGCAAGTTAAGGTTAGGTGCTGCACAGGTGGGGTCCACAGGTGAGGAGAAGGGTTCCCATGGATTAGCTTGGTGGGCCCTGAGAGTATGGACAGAGGGATTCCAATAGGTTCAAATTGGCGTAGAACTGGAGTATGCCCCTGCTGTTGCGGGCCAGGTCCAGGTTCTATCGCCCAAAGCAGGGAAGCCCATCAAGGTAGTGATTGGTCTACCCTGCGTTTTGGCTGGAAGGGGTTGTGTTGGACTTGGCCCTTTTTGCACGGTCATCCCTAAACTTTTTGCCTTCCTCCTATATTTTTTCTGACCTGTTGTTGGCTGTTTTATGACTCTGGGCACTTTACCACTGCTGATCAGTGCTAAAGTGCATATGCTCTCCCTATGATAAATTGTGTTATGTATTAGTGACTCCATGATTGGATGATTGGTTTACTTGTCAGTCCCTAGTACAGTGCACTGAGTGTGCCCAGGGCTTGTAAATCCAATGCCGATGGTGGGCTTGCAGCACTGGTTGTGCCACCCACAGAAGCTGCTTGTAAAATGTGCCTCAGGCCTGCCATTGCAGAGCCTGTGTGCAGCCTAGGGCTGCCATGTCAACTTGGTGAGTACCCCCACTTACCAGTCCCTAAACCTTCCCTTTACTGCATGTTGGTCACCCCTAAAGTAGGCCCTAGGGCAGGGTGCATTGTAAGTATAAGGTAGGACATGCCCTGGTGTGTGTGGCATGTCCTAATAGTGAATTACAGCCCTTTTCGTTTTTCACTATTGCAAGGCTACCTGCTCCCCATAGGCCAGAATGGGCAGACTGACTATTACACCTTATAGTCAGAACTGACCCAGGGAACATGGTAGAAAAACGAATTTAGTATGCCCGAACTCAGAATGATAAAATACATCTTTTAGTGAAGTTGGTTTTAACATTCTGTGTTTGAAAATACCACTTTTAGAAAGTGGGTATTTTCTTGCCTAAACTTCCAAGCCTGCCTCTGCTAGGTTGTGTATTCCTTGTCTGGAGATTGAGTGACAGGGGCTGGGGGTGGCTACAGGAGACAGGGTGAGTCAGCACAGGGCTGAATAGAAAGATCTGCATCCAGAGTGGAGGGAGGAGTTGCACCTGGGTCTGAATAGGGCTGTGCCTGCCTTCCACAATGCTGGCTCCACCTCCTGCCGGGCGGCTGAGCACCCTGCTCCACATTCTGAAAGGAAAGAAGGAGTCAGAAAAACAAAGTGCTCCAGGACTGACCAGAACTGGTTTTGACTAGGCAGAGGCCTCTCTGCCTTCAGAGAACAAAGGAAAACTGTGTATAAAAAGGGGACCCAGACCCCTAGGAAATTAGATCACTTTGGGAAAACAAGAAGAAACCTTTGCTGAGGAGCGGAACCAAGAAGAAACTGAGGAGAAGACTATCCCTAAGCTAGAGGGATCTGCCTGCAGTGGTTGCCTGACTGCCAAAGGAAGGAGAAAGGACTTTGTGTGCACTTTTATTCAACTTGTAAAGTATCTCCAAGGGCTTGAGAAAAGAGCTTGCCTCCTGCTGAAGTCTCAGGGACAACAGACTTCAACCACCAACTCCCCAAGAATCCTTTGGAAGTGCCTGCTGCTGTTTTGGGCCTTCTGAAGGGACTGCGGGTCGCAAGGAGCTGGATTCGACTCAAGAGGGAGAAGCGTGTCGCCGTCGCAGCCGCTGCCGTCGCATCACGGAGATGACGCCGCTGTAGCTGACGCATTGCACCGCATCTCGAGAAACGTCCCGCAACCCCGAAGAAGCGTGTCGCAGCCGCTGCCATCGCATCGTAGATGTCGCCGCTGTAGCTGTCGCATTGCACCGCATCAAGAGAAGAGTCTCGCATCGAGGAAGAAGCGTGTCGCCGTCGCAGCCGCTGCCGTCGCATCGTAGATGTCACCGCTGTAGCTGACGCATTGCACCGCATCGAGAAGCGCCTCGCATCCACGGAGAAGCGTGCCGCCGTCGGAGCTGCTGCCGTCGCATCACGAAACAAGGGTGTCGCCGCTGCAGTTGTCGCATCGAGCGGAAGCGTCTCGCAACGTTGGAGAAGAGTGTCGCAGCCGAAGCTGTTGCCGTCGCATCGCTGAACAAGGGTGTCGCCGCTGCAGTTGACGCATCGAATCGAGACTTCTCGCAACATCGGAGAAGCGTGCCGTATCAGGAAGAACTTGACGTCTTTATTTCTTTGCACCAGAACTTTGTCGCATTTCCATCGCTGCAACATTGCTTGTTGTGGAAGCGTCCCGCATCGTAAGGTACATTGACTTAAACTGAACTGAACTAAGCTAAAACTACCATTTTAAGTACAGTATTGTGGATTTTTGTCGTTTATGGTCTTGTGTTAATACTATATAAAGAATACTTATTTTTGATATAAACCTTGTGTGGTGTCCATCTGTAGTGTGTCACTAGATTACTGTATGTGTTCACAAATGCTTTACACACTGCCTCTGAGATAAGCCTGTCTGCTCGTGCCAAGCTACCAAGGGGGTGAGCAGGGGTTATTTAGGAGTGTACCCCTTTACCCTGACTAGAGGCGAGGGTCCCTATTTGTCACAAGTACCTACCTGTGCCAACTAGAGACCCCCAATTCTAACACTTAGCATCATGTATTGGGGCCTTCGGTGTGGGTGTCAACTTTACAACACAGTAAGCACAGCAGGCAGGAAGGCAACGTGTGAAAATGATACCTGCAATTACTATCCGAAAGATAAGAATCTTCCAACCCCAGGATGCTATTAAACCCCAGAACCAACCAGAAAGAGTCCAGTTACCATTCTCTTGGTGGATGTCAGATGCAAGCCTATGCAACTTCTGTATAGCAGCGTATACATTAGGAGCGTGGTCTGGTATGTATACACAACTGTTGCCGATGACGCTGCAGGCCCCTCCCCGATCAGCAAGGATGACGTCTAACACCATCCTGTTATGAAGAGCAACGCGCCTCGTAGCCTGAAGCTCGGCTGTAATATTTGTCAGAATCCCTGCTGTGGTGTTAATGACCCCTTCCACAACCCTGGTGAGTCGACGAATGTTGAGGCTATTGGACATATGGCCCCAAAAGGGCAAAATACCCTTCATAGCATCGTGAACTGCTGCAGAGTGGTGTCTGTCTGGTCTATGTCTTCTGTGTTAATAACCCTTCGAATTCGGGATAGATGGACACTCCTACGCTGCAATCGTAGTCCTTATGATAGTTGGATGGTGCTATGTACATTGGGGGAAGGAGGAAAGAGAGATAACATACACCTGACCATCCCCTAGGAAGCCAAACATAAGCTTGAGATCCACAAACAAAATAAATATTATGCGGTGGGAGCAAAGGCGGGCTATTACTTGTGCTTAGTGTATATGTATAGTTGCAATTACCCCTACCGTTTCCCCTAGACGCCTGCTGTAACAATACCTTCGTCTTCAACTCCTTATGCTTCTTTTCCACCTTCTCCTTCTCCTCGTTCTCCCTGTGTTCATAATACTGTGCCATACTCAATATAACAGAAGGGGAGGATGTCGTCCAAGTGCTCTCTGAAGCCTGCAACCGAGCTGCAATCTCTGGGAGCAAGTTTGTGACAAATCTATTGCTGAACTACTGGACACCCCCCTCTACTCACCAATCCTGTCCGCTAAAATCCCAAAACACACCCTCAAACCGTGTGAAAAAAGCACATGCCTTTAACTTGTCCCAATCTACTCTCCTTGGCGGGATAAGAGAATGCATATAAGAGATAATTCAGCCAGGCAAAGCTAGTATATCCGCCCTAGGCTTTTCACCAGGCTTCCTCTCCTGATCCCATGCTTTAATCTGCTCCCATGTACCACCCAATTCCGCACCGTGGTCCTGTGTGTGTACCTGCCTCCAAATATCAACGGGTACCAGTAAACCAAAGAACATTTCAATATCCGCAAACGTCATCACTGTCGATGAAGCAGCCTCCGTCAATTCCTTATAGTATGCAGTAGGATTTTTCCTAGGGTCTGGTAACTGAGTCTTAAGGGATAACACCTCACTCCTCTTCCATGGGATATAGACCCACTGTTCTTGAAAACGGGCCTCTACCCTTGGTCTAACAACAGCAGCATGCTGATCTCGGAGCTCCGGTAACTCCGGGTGATATATGGGATGGACTTCCCTCATCAGAAACTGGGATACTGTCTTCGGGCTCTTCTCAAACAGCCTACTTTGGTAAGCTACCAACGTCGCAACTTTACCGAAAACCTCCTCAGGCGCCATACCAGCAGTGTATACATTATCTCTGATATCATAAATAATCTGGGGCGCTATGTTGCTGAAACACTGTTCCCACAACCCAATCAGTGTAGCCAACATGTGCTTAAGGGCATGCTGCTGCACAAACGGCTCATAATCCCTCATCACACTCCACACATCTTCAGTACTATAAATGGGATGACGGTCCCACTGAGCGGCCTGATTTGCTACCGACCTTTTCTCTTCCTCCCCCACATCAGATCGTATCAATATCCGCCCGAATCGCTCCCTAGCAGTTTCCCAGTCCCCGTCCCCCAACCCACGTACAGGCGTCCCTCTACCCAGCACTGTCGGGGAATGAGGGAGTAAGGAAGGAGTAGTAACAGAAGAAACAGGCACCAATGTTGTTAATAGCTGTGTTGTGGGTGTAAGGGCTGGAGAGAGAAGACATCGACCCGATAGGCATAACAGGGAGACTAGCAGTTATCGCAGGCGCAGAAGACGAAGCCACAGAAATAACAGGAGGTGCGGCAGCTAAAGCAGCTGGGTCTGTAACAGAAGAAACAGAAACAGGGGCAGAAGAAACAGGTGTCTGAGGCTGTGGCATGGCAGGGTATATTCTCTGCGGGGCGTATAGAGGTGGAGGTCGTGTGTCTAACAAATCCTCCACAAATGTATCATTTTCTTCTCGAACCACATAGGAAGTTTCGATTGCAATGTGAAAAGTCTTATCGGCACACTCTATCCCCTTCTCAGTCTTCTCTTTATCATACGCAACAGCTTTCTGAGTCACTGTCTGCATCCTTCCCTTTCGGGCCTCCTTTTCAGCTTTCATTCGTCTGTTTAGCTTCCTTTTGCCATGTTCTAAGGGAAACAAACATTGACTGCCTACTCCTTTTCGTAAACAATTTATCCTGCAGGAAATTATGCTTTTGCTCATCAAAAGTGCCCGTCAACGGTCACTGCAACTCGGCATTGTCCCTCGTAGATTTGTGCCATAATGTACTAAACATAATAGGGCTAAGGCCATGTTTGACATACATGTCAAAGTTTGGAGTGCCTTCTGGAGGCGCAGGCTGACTCTCTTCCAATCGAGCATCAGTAGAACAACGACGACAACTCACACAACATAGTTTACTAAAACAGGGCATTTTAAAACGAAAACGTTTTCACTATTTATGCCGAGCAGATATTTGCAAATATCTTACCAAAGTTGTCCCTCAGACCTCACCAAATCCGAATCAAATTAGTACCATGTTCACAAAGAACTCCAACAAATTCAAGCGCTTGTCCAAAAACGATCCTCAGACCGCACCAAACTCAAACCAAAATGGCGCCACAGTCACAAAGACAAAACCAAAGCAAACTCACCTGGTGCACACAGGTCCAACGAATGTATTCTCCACTGCCGACTCTTCGGACCAAATGGTCAAATCCAAAGGTTTCGCCATTCAGGACCCCAGCCGGGATGACCACTGGCCGAGGCACCGCCCGGTCAGACAGACGGGGCACCTGCGAGTACTAGACTCTCTCGTGCAGGGATCCCCGGTCCGCCCGTCTGACCCGACGTGGCCCCATCCCCCTCACCCGTCCGCGGGCAAGGAAGGGTCACTCACACAATGGGGTCCCTGTTCGGGCGCCAACTGAAGGAAGTGACCGGATTAGGGCCATATTGGTCAACGGATTCTCCAGTATCTTGTTTGCAAGAATAAAATTTGAAGCGCTTTATCTAGTACAATGCTGGGCTCTGATGAGAGATACCATAATAGTCACTTTTCAGCTTCAATGAAGACATTCCAATCACCTGAAGGAAGTGACCCGATTAGGGCCACCCGGGTCACTCGCGACCACCTCTCAGCCTTCCATACAAATGAAGTCGGTCAGACAGAGAATACAAACCAAAGTTATTTATTAGTCATACACTCGAGCGGAGTTCGGTCCGACCAGCCTCCTTAGATAGCTGCCCAGGGACTGACCCCCGCCAATATGCAAGGACAAGATGTACATTTCCAGCACCTCTAAAGACCCGCCCAGACTGCAATTTTCCAGTCTGAGGGCTGATGAGCAAAGGTGGTACAGAAGGATAAGCTACCATCCTGAGACCAAGTACATGCTATCTTAGTTTCAAGGCTACTCTGCCCGTCTCTTCTGAGAGTGGGAGCAGGCCTACCTACTGGGAAAGGCATGCAGTGACAGAAAGGTCTATTCATTAGTGCAGCGAAGCTCAACCTTGGATAATAAAGAAAAACAATTGAGGCTATTTTCTGCTGAGGCAGGCAGTATGAAACAGAAGCTTAATTTCGAACATGGTACAAAATGGCGGCTGAATACAAAATGGTGCCGCAAATGCTAACCTAACTCACACAATGCTAGAAGAAGTCGACTAAACTCATTTTGCAGTCCAACACACCCGAGTCCCCTGAATCCTCACTAGGCGGTTGTATCTCTGGTAAATGTTCACATATTTTCTGGCCTTCATTACCTAAACAGTTATACAGTAGGGCTAATTTCCTAACTGGCTGTCAAATGGATTTGAAAAGCCAGGAATCATCTTTTCCACTCCAACACTGGTTTCCCTGGATTCATTAAAAAGTGTGGAGGTTGTTGTACATGTACACCACTGGCCATAATGACTAAAGAAAGTTTTATAGAGTGGGAAAATAATGATGATAATAAATTTATAGTGCAAGCAAAAATAATTATAAGCACTAGTCTCCCAAGTTTACTCGAAGCATTTGTCTGTAAAGCCAGCAAAATACAACGCAGCAAAGAATGCAGTCACTACGAAGCAGTCGCAGCCAATAAAGTGCACCCGCTTTACCTTAAAAAAGAAGTGAAACTGCTTCCATAAACGGCCCTCTCACGCAAGCGCCTAGCAACTCGACCACTGTCGTATAAAGCCCTTTTAATATGTGTGCGGAACACTAGTGCGTAATTTTACAAAAGCTAACCAATACTCCCAAAATGGTCGCCAAAACATTGTGTGCGTTTCCTCCTCACATAGATGCTGGCACGTAGCCCCAATACAGCTCCTAAGATGGCCGCCAACCAATTTCCATTGCCTGCCTTGTCCCAGGTGTTGCCTGGCGCATGATGCTTAATTTCCGCTTATATAAATGGCCGGACGTGTAGTGGGGTCTGCCTGGAGTAATTATGCCACTGCCCGGGTCCCTAGTCGGGAGGCCCAAATCCTCAAACTCTCTTGTGGCACTCCTCCCAAGGACTCCTTGGCAACACAGATTCTTCAGGCAGCAAGGACATCCAGGCTGAACGCCACCCAGCAACAGCTTACTCCAGTTCACCAGTGTCTATGAGCCGCTTCTACCACTCCAAACTATCATCGCCAATATGTAGTAGAATAACACGCCATTACTGGTATAAGTGAGTTCATGCAGTCAAGCTCCAACTGTCAATTGCAGTGAAGCCGAATGCTCGAGTTAGAATGCATGTATGCAATTCGTTGCAGGCACGCTCACAGCATAACATTCTTATAACAATACAAGGATAGTGCTCAATGAGGAATACATTTAAGGTTACAACACCCTAGTGATGTTTGGCCTTATCACTGTGCGTGCTTTTCTTTTAACGTTGTGCAGGGTGGCACTCTAAATCTCTCCCCCCCCTGTATAATGGAAAAATTGTAATGTAGTAAGCATAAATGTGTTCTCAGTATCATATAAAGTCTTCACTTGTGTGAAGGTCTGGGGTTCTCTTGGATGGTATACTGCATACTTAGGCTACCAGGAACTGGTGATTTTCCTGATTGCCTTTCTGGGATTGTTGGCGTCCTCTGGGACGTGGTCATACTTTCGTCGTCAGCATCCCATGGAGTTTCTGCCACTGTAGATTCTTTGCTGTCATCTCCCGTTTTCCTTTGTGAATAGTATATTTTTTTCATTGGTGGTATTTTTTTTTTTTTTTTAAGTAGTGACACATTGCAAGTAAGTTTATCTCCCTTTCTTGGCAGATATCATTGTCCTCTTGTGTCAGTAATCACCCTCTGAGTTCGTTCATATGACAGCAAAAAATAACCATGCACAAGTCCGCCATTGCACAGTTCGTGTGTGATAATGTGTCAGAATCTACATCCTGACGTTTTCTGGTTGCACTGTCACGGTTTGCCCACTGCCTTCCTTGACTCTGCTCACTGTCCGTTTCTGGTGGTATCTACCCTGGGGCTGTTAGGATAGTGACTCTACTCTAGGAGCTCTTTTGAATAATGTAGTTGCAGTTAAGTGCATGGCCGTGTAATGTGCGGTATTCTGGTAAGCACGCAAGAAGCTGTGAAGCGCCCACTCAAATGGTGCCACCCATTTCCGCAGCAATGCGCAATGTCTTGTTTAGCGCACGCATGAAGCATTCCACCTCCTGTTGGCTAGATGCCATTGTGATATTCATTTGTGATGCTGAATTTACTTTCTTGCAAGCATGCTTTAAAACCTATTCGTTAAAGGGTGGACCTTTGTCCTTCTTGAGGCTAACTGGAAGACCATGAGCCATGAAGATTTTCTCCAGTGTGTTTGAATCTCTCAATAGCCGCTGACTCCACAGTCCGTGACTATTCGGTACTTCAAGCAGGCATCCATATGAATGAGGAGTTGCAGTATGCCCAGTAAGCAGCAGAGATCTTCGCTGACTTTCCCCCAGGGCTCTGTGCAGGCACTTTCTGTGATAATGGGAGACAAAGTTTGTTGCATTTCTGTTGTCTTTACAAAAAAGTCACAAAGTGGTCATCGTTTCAATAAGCTTGTCTGTCTCTGGATACCAACACCTTCTCTCTCCGGTGTACTTCTGTTTATTTGCGATCCAGTAATGTCTTTAATACTCTAAATTGATTGTGCGCCTCTGGAGGCTTTTTAGGATCATAATCTTGTCGCCTCTCCTGTTAAACTGTGTTTTTATTGCTTACTTTCCATATTTCCACAGTTTGTTTCTCTTCCTCTCTTGCTCCATGGCCAGATAAACCTTTTTCAGCTGTTTTCTTGCAGTGCCTTTTAATCCAGCTGCATGTATAAATAATTTACGGCACAGTCAATTTCTTCTACAGAGAGATCTTTTGAGCAGCTGCTAGAGAGATGGGCTATTCTATGGCCTGTGTAGATTTGACAAAGTGCTGGACCTCTGCGTTTCTCACTGGGTGTCGAACAAAGTAATCAGCCAGTTTGGCTGATCATTGCCCATACTTGACTTCAAAGCTGTACTACTGATGTTGTATAGTCCACTTTTAAAAACCTGGTGTGGGCAATTGTGATGTTCATTTAAAAAGCAGTACCATTAGTTTGTGTCCATTATAATGGTGAAATCCCTCCCGAAGAGGTGTAGGTGTCAGAAGTTACATGCCCATTTGATTGCCAGGTCTTTGCTTGATATTTGAGAATATTTCTTCTCGGTATCAGTTAATGTTCTGCTGACAAATATATTGGTTTCTAGTGTTCCCACTGATGTTCCTGAGAAAGGACTGCCCCAGCCCGATGGGACCAGTTCCAACTTGGCTTGGGTGTCAAAATAATGCTTTGTTATGTTCTTTAGAATGGCTGCCTTAATGTCCTTGAAAGCCTTTTCATGTTTATGGTGCCAGGACCATGCAGTTGAATCTTTTGTGAAGTTGCGAAGGGGTTGTGACATGATGGCCATGTTTGGGTTGAAGAGACCACAGTAATTGATCATACCCTAGATGCTTCTGTCCTCTGTGGCAGTTTTAGGTGCTTGTGACGCCTTGATAGCTTCAGTATTCTGGGGTCGTGAATACTAAGTCTTTTGTCAGAAAATAAGTAGCCAAGGAATTCCATATTGTTTCTCAAACTTCCATTTGTCTGTATGTAAGATCAAATATGCTTTAGTAAGGCACTGGAGAGTTTCATGAAGTCTTTTGTTGTGCTCTTCCACAGTTTGTGTATAGATCAGAATGTCATCACTCAGATTTCAGTCGCCCAGCAGTCCATTCAGGGTTTCTTGTATTGCATTCTGAAAAGTTGCATCTGCTGATGAAACCCTGAAGCTCAGTTTCTTGTCCCTTCTCAATACAATGTGAGTTGAGAAGGTAGTAATATATCAACTATCTTTGTCCATTATTAGCTGATGGTACCCTGCATTCCAATCTAGCTTAGAAAACCACTTTGTACTATTCAGATATGCCTATATGTCATAGAGTGGGATTTATGTGTAATTCCCTTTGTGTTGCCATGTTAGGTAGTCTCATGCCTTGTGGTTACCACCATGAGAGAGACCCATGGTATGGACCCATTTACTTTGTTACTCAAAACTTCTCTAGCCATTCCAATGGATGAGGGAGCTTGTGCCATTGTCGACTAGTTTGAGATTTGTGTTGCACAGAGGTGGCAAATACGCCTGACTGGTAGCAGCTTGTGGCTACATTATGCAAAGATGCTTGTTTCTGTCGCGCAGGCTAAGGACTGAGGAGGGTAGTATTGTGCCTTTTCCATGACGTTGAGTGATGCCCAGTGTCTGTTAGAGCAACAATGTTTGTCCTGTTGATGGTGACCTCGCTTTTGGGGGAGGAGGGGATCTGCCATTGGACCCCTGATCGATGATGGACGTGTGAATTTTTTTTTCATCCTCTTCAATTTCTCCATCTGGGCACAGCTTTTGAAGGCTTTTGGCTTCACTTGGTAAGTATGTCCATAGTTTCATCGTACAGTGATCAGTGAAGATCCTTAAGTTCACAGCGAACATCCCTCTTATAACTGCATGTTCGCTTAGAGCATAGCTGTTCTGACTCTTTTCCCCCAACCTCCCCAGCAAACTCTGGCAAATTGGTTTTGAAGGCCAGATGCGAAGCATGACCTGCCCTCGGTTGCTGAATGGGGTTCTCCTGTGCACTCTCTGCATTTACGCAAAACCCTGGTGTTTCTTCCCATGTCTGGGGTCATCTTAGGCGTTGGTCTGCTGTAGACTGACCTGCTGTTTCCAATTATAGAGTTGGTTCCTTGCTCTCTCCCAGTTGCATTTTTTGCCACGACTGTTTACATTGCGATGGCTTGGACTTCGGCTAGACTGCGCGACCTGCACATAGTTATGATTTTGTTGAGGCTTTTTCTATGTTTGTGGAGGATTCATTGTCCTAGGCCTGCTGATCTGCTGCCTTGAATTCTTTGTGCTCCATCTTCCTTGTTAACATCATTGTCTATACGTATAATCTCTCTTTTTCTCAGGTGGGCATAAAAATTGTTGATCGATTCTCCTTTTTGTTTTGCCTGCTTGAGGATGAAGCACTAGTGGTGCTGGTTGAAGTGTTGCCTCCTAATTGTTCTCCTAACTGGTGTCTGGTAGGTTTAAAAAGAGTTTGTGCATTGCCTTATTAGCACAGTGAAGTGGGAGCGACCTTTTTTATCTTCTGGTCCATCTCAGACTTTTTGTGTTTGCCATCCACAGAGGATTTGGCACTAGTGCAACCTGTGTTTGAGGTTGCATCAGAACTGTGATTTTTCCTTCAAAGCGTGTGATCAGTGAGTTGTATTACCGCAGCCTCAGTTTTGACTGTCAGGTTTGTTTTTGGCTCTTTTCTTTATTTGATTGGTGGTTTGATGAGGCCTGACCTTATTTCTTATGTTGTTAGTCTTTATTTGAATAAAACTGTGAAGTGCACCACCAACTCAAATGATTTAGTCCATCCACTGTGGGAATTATAAAAGTTGATCTTTATTCTTCTTATTCAGTAAAAACAACAGCCAAGCAGCCGACGCATTTCGTCCAACTGGTGTGGACTTCATCAGGGCTGTAGTGCATATAAAAACGTACAGTGTATAATACAACATAAATGACTACATATCAACAGTACTATAACACAATAACAGAAATATAAATACGTAATTAACAAATATAAACACAAACATTTTAAAAGTCATACATGAAAAAACCACCATGACCAATTTATGGAACACATACGAAACTTCACAGTTGTATTCAAATTTGGCATTGGTCTTGGAGACTGCTCCTTGGAAACGGCAGGAGCAGTGGAGATGTACACCGTTTGAGCTGCAAGGCTCACAATTTCTTTGGACTCGTGTGGGGGATTCTCCAGGGGGGACGTGCGTCACAATCACACTCTTGTGTGCTTGTTTGGCCTGCTGTTTCCATTTTGTGTATGTTAGTCTTTATTTGTTTGCTGATTTTTTAGCAATGGGCACGTGTGATGAGGCATTGAGGCCTCTAGAGCATGCCCAGTTTGTTTCTTTGGTTTGTATCTCTCACGCCCCTCTCTCCTGTGGAGGAGCTGCAATGTGTGCACCATATTGGCGGTCTTTATGCCATTGGGCCATTGGTATCACAGTTGGCTTTCCACGCACAGCTGATGGTCTTTCCCACTCTTTCAATATCTGCCAGCTATTCTCGATTACTGGAGTTCCGTTGCTGGTGTCATGCAAGCTTGCACCCATCAGGCTTCACATGATGCGAGGTGAGGTGGGTGACACAAGTTCACTCTGCCTCATCGCCAATGTGATATGGCAGGACAGTGAAGCAAATGTTTGCAATACTTTTTATTTTAGCTGCATGTATACATATTGTTTCTTTTCTATACTCCAGACTAGTAGTGGTCAGGCAGCACTGACAGTTACTTCCTCTTCACTGATCATATGACCAGCAGCAGGTTAAGGTTTCAAGACTAATTTAATGGGCAGGCCCGCCATTTCTCCTGTCAGGACAAATTACTCTTTATCACAGCAATGTTCCTAGTACTACTAGAAACCACATCCTTTCACAACAGCTCCACATATCTCGATATTATAGTAAGGACAGATGCTTAGTTGCCATGCATTAACAGTTTTTACAGCTCCACCTTTCTCTGTGCTTCAAAGCACTGCACTGCTTCCTTGGCCTCTTGATGGTGGAATGTGTTTCTTGTGCGGGATGTGTTTCTTCTTCAACCTCCTATGTTGATCACCTTAAGCCATTAATGCAGCGATGGTTTAATTTTCAGTATTCTCGTTTCCACTGTACATATTGCTGTTCATGCATTGCTAGGTAGCGTCAATTCAGTTGAGGTATAAAGCCAGCAGTTGATGCGATGACTAATCTCCTGTGGAATCAAACACAACAGTCTAGTACGTTCTTGAGCAGGTCCTGGTTGCTGGTAGCCTCTCCAGGGGCCCAGAAGTTTGCTAGCCTTTGAATGATACAGGGCTCTGATAGCCTAAAGGCAGCATGAGACTAAATTTGCACAGAAGGGCTTGATTTGCAGAAAGGGCAGAGGATGGGTATGAGAACTGATTGTCTCATGCAAAGGGATGTCTTGCGAACTGCCCAACCACATCCGCATGAGCATTGTCCGAGCATAAGATGGAGACCTAATGACTTTTAGGTGAGTGTATGGAGTGCAGGTCAGATTACAAAATATATTATGGTTGGAAGGCATGTCACTGTAGTTAAAAATTGACATCTCAGCTAAGGGAATTTGGTTGAAAAAGGTTGATTTGAAACTACTTTAACTTTCAGCGGTCCCCTTCATTCGCAATTTTCTTTTTCTAATTCTCTAAAATTAATTTACTTTAGAAATACTCTGAAACCTACTTTTATACCTTACTGTAAACTTTCCCAAAGCTGTTCTTAATACCCTATCATTGAATTTAAATGCTACCCTAACATAATCACAAACATTGCTGTTCCCTTCATGCGTATCCAACATTTTCTTGGGCATAAAATAAACTTTAATTGTGGTCCTTACCCTATGCTTTACCTTCTCCGTATCCTTTACACTGACCCTAACCTTGGTCTTTAGCATAACGTTTTCTCTAACTCTCAACCTCAAACTAACCCCATCCATAACCCTAATCTAGTTGTTAACATTAAGCTTATTATCATGATTTTGAGTAAATGTGTTACTCTGCTTTGTATTTCTGTAATTGTTTTTTTTCTCATTTCTCTGAAATGTGCTTTGATGAAATGACAGGGCACAGAATACTCAAGGTAAGAATGAATCTGCCAAGATTAATGTATTAATGCATCCCCCTCCTGCTGAGTGATGAATTAATTTCCATTTCTGAAAATTGTGATTTGGAATTTCATTTTTTTTTAAATTGATGCCTTAGCTTGTTTATTTTTATTGTGTCTAACTCCCTAGTTTTTCTTTTGTTTTAGCATGGGTCGACACTGTGTGGGAGCTGGATTTCACAGAAACTGACCCTTTGGATTCACGAGTACAAGAGGAGATCACAGAAAATGGAGTGGAAACCTTTAGAAAATTTTACAAGTGCCTTTATCCTTTTGCAGTTGAAGACTCTGGGACCTCAGAGGTATGTCACAGTATTGTTTCCCACTACTTTCAATTGCCTTTTTGCATGTCTGTTTGGCGTTTCTCCTAATGTTTAGTCTGTTGATTTTGATTTTGCGTAAATGATTATTGCAATATAATTCAAAACTGTTATTTTCCTTTTTTAACATGAGTTTTTAAATGCAGTTTATTTTATTTTCTGTAAAGTATTCCTCTCTCCTTTTCCATTTGACCTTTTCTGTCCCTAACTTTGCTGGTCCCATCTGTCCCTAACTGTGCTGGTCAAACTTAAATGGGTTTGGAACTCCATGTCTGTTCCCATCCGGGTAGCCCTACCAAAATACCCATCTTTCAAAAGAGCATCTTGCACTGTGACTACCCAACCACCATCCACTCACTCAATAGAACCCAGAGTTCTGTGTAGCCCTCTACTCTTTCACTTGTCTCTTGTGTCACTACTCCAGTTTACAATGGTCTGTTATGTTTTCTCTAGTGCCCTTACACTAGAGGTCTTGGAATTATTTTACATTTTTATTTTGCTCCAAGCTCCCCCCCCCCCTTCCCCAGCAAAATGTTTTAAAATTGGATCCCCCTCCAAAACTTTATTGCAGAGAGTAGGGGAGTGGGAGGGTCAGGGCTGAGCTCAGGGCGGTGGACTTATGAGATCATTTCAGGACAACTTTTTCTATAGCTCATAATCCATATTAAATTTGAGACTTATAAATGAGCAAATGCATTACCACAGCATCTGCTGCACTAATGAGTAATAGTGGCCCTTATAAAAAAATTTTTTTTAAAAACCCAAATCTCACTCCTTCTTCAGGGCTTCAGTCTGACGAAGCTGTCTCTGTACATTTGTAAATTAAAAAATTAGCTCCTACATAGTGCCCCCTTCTCTGGGCCATCTTTTAGAAGGTATCCATGGGTCTTACTCCTTTTCTCTTTCTCCTGGACCATTACTTCAATGTCCCAGGTGTCCATACTATTGGGGCTTAACTGAATATGATCTTGCTGTCCTTTTCCTTGCCACCCCTCAACTCACCTGAAACCACATCTGCATATTATCGGAGATTGAAGTTGGTGGGATCTATGGGGATCATCCATGTGTTCTTAATTTTACAACAACAGATGTCTGACTTCTTGTTCAAAACAACCCGTACCTGGAGGGTTTATACAGACCTTCACGTCAGGGGTGAGGAATTTAATAAAATATCTGCTTGTCCATGAGACGGGTTGCTTCATAAATCTACTTGTCCTATTACAAAATCGATTTGTCCATTTAGTGCCATGTATCGCGCCGACAAATTATGGCCGCAATCTCATTATATAGGAGCTTTGATAATAGCCTCTTTGATTATGCCAGGGCTCATACCATAGTAGGGTTTGAATATTAGCAATTACCTTATTTCGTCACCTTTCCGCAGATCGACATACTGGGGCTGGAGGTTGCAGTAAGCAAAAGTTCCCCATGATTGGAATGCTTTTTTTGAGTCTGTGTAAACCTACTAACTTGCATGTTTTAAGGGTTTTCATCAGCTTGTCTCTAATATTTTCCCATAAAGAGAAAGGGTGGAAATTTTACCCCTGACAAGGGCAGAAGTAAAACTTCTTCCAGGGTTTGGGGAAAAAAGTAGTTGGTGGGAACGTAAACTTGTTACTGCTCACCAGATTTTCGCATGAGCAAATCTAAAATGCAGTTCACAAATATTTTCTAGAAGTACGATTTCCTGGCCTACTTCTGTAAATTCTTAAACCGTAAATCTGCACTAATGCAAGGACATATACCACGGGTGCACTTTTGTGACGTTCTTGGGCCCTTACTTGGGTATCCAAGACCTTTTTTGTTTTTATCAAAATGTTCTCTCTTGCCCTCCTCCCCCTCTCTCTTGCCCTCCTCCTCCTTTCTCTCTCTCGCCCTCCTCCTCCTTTCTCTCTCTCGCCCTCCTCCTCCTCTCACTCTCGCCCTCCTCCTCCTCTCACTCTCGCCCTCCTCCCCCTCTTTTTCCCACCCCGCCTCCCCCCTTTACCGGCTGGCTTCACTGAGAGTGACAGCATTCTGCTCTTTCACAAGGAGCATATCTGCATGCAAACTAGTTTTGTTCAGTGCCAGTAATAAAGCTTTACAAAAACCATGTCAAAACAATACACACATTGACAAAACCAAAAGGATGACCACCAATGTTATGTCTATCGGCTTTGCCAATGCTTCTTTATTTTCATGTTTCCTATAATTTCGTTGAAACTGGTTACACTGATTGAACATTATGAATATTTTTGGGAAATACTAGCTTGCATCAGCACATTTCACTAAAATTGGCTTCACAGAAATGGCACCTAAAATTTCACAGCAGATTAGCAAAATGGTTTTTCCTAGTTGCGTTTTTTTTTGTGAACATTTATTTTGAAAGTAAAGAATCGTCAATCTTGCTTTCAAGCTTTTGCATATATATGCATGTAATCCGAGAGCATCCTGGAAGCATTATACCTAACTTGATATTGTTAAACTTTGCAAATGTGTTCACATTTCATACTGGAAGGCACAACTGTCAGTAGTGCACTCTGAACTAGAGCGCTCGCCCTAATAATAAAAGCTTCGTATTAATGAACTATAAATACAAGTTCGAACTGCATTAACATATGGACACCCATATTACCTTAACTGCTGACAATGCCCTTCCCTGAGCCTTAATGTGGTGCTGTAATCTGGCATCCAAAAGGTTTGTGCTGCAGTGGGTTGGGCCTTCTTGTGCCAAGGACAAAATGAACAGGAAAACCTGTTGTCCTTGACCCCAAACAATATGTCCTGGGCGTCCGGTTTTAGGAATTCCACACACCTGCCTACATGTACCTCTGGCTGAAAATGAAGGTCTCCTGTGCTTTGAAGCTGAGGGAGGGTCAGAGCTAAAGAAACTAGCCTTCTCACCAGGGTTCCTGCTACCTGAAAGAAATGTAAATATGTGCAATTGGTTAATCACCAGATGCAAAGGCTGCTTGGGAGCCTGTAAACACTTTAATTGATGGAGTCACTTGAATTATGGTAACAAAGATTTATTCTTTTTGAGAGGTAATGTAAGGGGATTATCATTTGAGTTCTGCATTTCGTTGTTTTACTGGACACTTATAAATATGTTTGTACTAGATGCAGCCTGAGTACCTATTACTAAAATAAATACTTTTTAAAAGCAGTTTTATCCTCTTGCTACAGCCTAGTTTGTATTGTGTGCAGTGCTAGTACTTCGTAGCACTATAAATAAGTCACCATTCCTCAGGGCATCAAACAGGAATCAATAACGTGACTCTGGTCACATACAGAGACATCTGCAGTGATATCAATTAGTTTAACTTGCATTCAATTTTAGGTCTCTGCTAGACAGTGCATTTGCTGTCTCTTCAAAACATGTTGTTTACTATTAGTGTGCTTGGAGGTTTCTGTCCCTCATCACACCTGGAAGTGCGGCCTAGACCACGGGAGACCAGCTCGGGTGGCTTAGAGTCTGCAATGCTGGCATGTAAGGGATGGGGTACAGTAGGAAAGCATTATATGAAGGGGCGCAGCAAAGGTGTGGTAGGGGAAGAGGCATTGCTGACGTTATTTATTTTTGCACTGAGAATCTTGCAGCTTGCATCTGAATCCATCCCCACCTGCCCCATCTCTCTCCCTTCTTCCACTCTCTCCCTGCCCACTCCACATCATAACACTCCATGCCACATAATTACAATCAAACAACCTAACCCTTGCTGAAAATATATTTATTAGAGCCATCATGAACCTGCCAGTGAACACACCACTCCTGCCGCTAAGACTAGATCTTGGCTTAAAACCTATTGAACACTTTGCCATTCTCAGGGCACTCTTGTTTTGGATAAGGGTCTGGACAAGTAATACTCAGGTCCCGCTGAAGGAAGCTATGGTTGAGCTGATTGCCCTGCACAAGCAAACAGGTCGAATTAAGTGGTTCAACAAGTTCAAGGCTTGGTTCTTAAAAATAGGGTTGGGGCGGCTCTGGGAGGAACCTGGGACCATTATTAAATCTATGGTCCCCCTTGTTAAAAAAAGGTTCTGGGGACTGATGGTCTCGGAAAACATTGAACGTACTGCACATGGCACTTTAACCGTGAGGTTCTTAAATGTTAAAGGTAGTTTTGGTTTTGAAACTTTCCTGGACGATATCGAACCACCACAGGCACGAGCACTGTATACCCAACTTAGATACGGAACCATTCCTTTAAATGCAAGGAGAAGTTGCTGGGGAAATGTGTCGGTCAACACATTGTGCCCTTCTTGCCACACTGCTCCCGAGACACTTGAGCATTTTCTCTTCTGTTGTCCCTCCTATGCTGATTTTAGAAGAACTTGGATAGCTCCTGTCTGCCGTATGCTTTCTATTAGGTGTCCTTTGGAAGCCACACGCATTTTTAAATTAAACACCACAAGTTGGTTAGTGTTCGCTATTTCGAGATTCCTGCTATTTGCCTGGTGGAAGAGGTCAAAATGTGTTAACCAGTCTCTGAACATCGTTGTGCCTATTTAGCTCTACCTGTTTTTATGATTGATCCTGCTCACTATGTTTTTATGGGACTTATAACTTTGTATTTTAATGGATATCTTAATGAACATTCTTTTAATGTAATAATTGTTTTTATTCTGATGTACTGTTTTTCATGATGTGAATGATCATACTTTTGATCGAATAATACAATCATACAAATTCCACTTCACATATTTCTACTCCAAGTCACATAATTCCTCTTCACATACCACTCCACAAAACACAATTCCATTCCAATCCACATAATTACACTCCACACAACACAATTCAAGTCCAGAAAATTCCACTAAACGCAACAAAATTCCACTGCACATAATCCCACTACACATAATTACACTCCACTTATGTTCACTCGGTTTCCAAACATGTAATTAGACTCCACAAAATTCAACTTCACAGCATGCCACACAAGTACACTTTGCACAATTCCACGTCACACCACGCAACATATTTACACTACACTTATTCAGCCCTACGCCACATACATCCACTGCACTCCATAACACATTATTCCACTCCCCTCCATATTACATAATTCCACTCCGCACCATTCCACATAATTCCTATCCATATAATTCCACTTGACAACACATAATTACACTCATAAAGTTCAACTCCGTTCCATGCCACATAATTTCACTCAACATAATTCCACAAACTTCCACACAACACACGTCAAATCTCACTATTCCACACAACACAATTTCACTTGACACCACACAAATCTAAGCTGCACAATTCCACTCCACGTAATTCCACCTTACAGAACATAATTCCACAACACAATTCCAACCCATGCCACTGCACACCACAATGCCTCTCCACATAATTGGACTCCATACCACATAATTATAATCCATATAGCTTCACTCGACACCATACAATATAATTGCACCCCACATAATTCCACTCAAAACCACACTGTTCCAAGCCACACAATTCCACCCACACCACTTAATTCCACCCCTCGCCATATCATTTTACTCAACATCAAATAATTCTACTACACAGGAACAAAAGGAAAAGCCAGAGGCAATATTCTCGAGCTCGAGATCAATTGGCTTTGGTAATGCTTGTTCATTTAACCCTTTACGCTGCTAGGCCTTCCCCCCCCTGTGCTAATCCTTTTTTGGGGTAGTTTGCGCTTAGCCCCCTGTAACTTTTTGTCCACATAAGGTATCCACGCCAAATTTTTCTTCCAACATCATGGGGCAAAAGTGCTGCAGAAGAAAGCGTCCGTTTTTTCACCTGCAAATGGTATCAACAAAGGGTTTGTGATGCTGAAGTCACCATCTTCCCAGCTTTCAGGGACAGGCAGTCTTTTGTAAGAAAACCATAATTTTCTACACAGTTTAGCCTATTTTTGCTACTTTTTGTGCTTTTAACCTCCTTCCAGTTATTGGTAGAAATGGGTGTGAAACTAATAATGGATCCCGGAAAGCTATTTCTTTCTGAAAGGTAGACAAAATTCTGAATTCAGCAAGGGGTCTATTGTGTAGATCCTTCAAAGTTTTTTTTTTTTTTAGACACTAACAGTTGAAAATAAGAAATATTGAAAATGAGTTTTAAAAAAACTGCCATTTGTGCCAATGTTTTCACCTGTAACTTCTTCTAAGTATGACGGATTTTTTAAAGCAATATACCGTTACATCCACTGGACCCTTCTAGTTGTGGGGATATATAGGAGTTGTAAGTCCACTAAGAACCTGAGGAACCTAGAGCCAATAACTGAGCTGCTTCTTGCAATGTTTTTTCATTGTGTACCGGGTATATAGCAATTCATTTGGTAAAATATAAAGAGTGAAAAATAGGTATCAAGGACACCTATGTATTTCTGAAATGGGAACTAAATATAGAGTTTAGAAGCAGTAGTGATTTGCAAATCTCCTAAATTGTGGGTACCCATACTAGCATGTGAATTATAGGACATTTTTCAAAGTGACTTCTTTTTTACACATTGTCTTACATTTGGAAGGCAGAAATGCATAGAAAGTCAATAGGGGAACACATCATTGTAGAGCAACGGTTATTACCCAAGTTTCCTGATAAAAATGGTACCTCACTTGTGTGGGTAGGCCTAGTGCCCGCGATAGGAAACGGGCCAAAACACAAAGTGGACACTACATTTTTACCCTTTTTTTGCAAAGTGCCTGCCTACGTATGTTAAACCCTAGCTCAGCCGGCACCTAGGGAAACCTAGCAAACCTATACATTTTTGAAAACTAGACAACAAAGGGAATCCAGGATGAGGTGACTTGTGTGGCTCTCTCCAGGTTCTGTTACCCAGAATCCCTTGCAAACATCAAACTTTGTAAAACAAAAACACATTTTCCTCACATTTCTGTGATGGAAACTTCTGCAATCTGCGTGGATCCACAAACTTCCACCCACCCCACATTCTCCAGAGTCTCCTGATAAAAATGGTACCTCACTTGTGTGGGTGGGCCAAGTGCCCACGGTAGGGAAGGGCCCAAAACGTATTGTGGCAACATCAAAATTACCTATCGCAAAATGACCTGGTTTTGCAAGGGGGTGGCACCTGGGCTATTGGCCCCGGGCTCGGCGGCCATCTAGGGCAACCTACCAAACCCACACATTTCTGAAAACTAGACACCCTGGGGAGTCCAGGGAGGTATGGCTTGCTTGGATCCCAAAACGTTTTCCTACCCAGTATCTCCTGCATACCTCAAATTTAGCTGAAAAAATCACATTTTTCTCACATATCTGTGTGGGAAAGTTGTGGGATTACTGGGCTGACACAAATTTCCTACCACCCAGTGTATCCCCAGGTCTCCCAATAAAAATGGTACCTCGCTCGTGTGGGTGGGCCAAGTACCTGCGACAGGCAAAGGCCCAAAATGTATTGTGGAGACATCAAAATTACCGATCAAAAAACGACCTGGTTTTGCAAGGGGGGCACCTGGGCTTTTGGCTGCGGGCTCGGTGCCAGCTAGGTAAACCTACCAAAACCACACATTTCTGAAAACTAGACACCCTGGGGAGTCCAGGGAGGTATGGCTTGCGTAGATCCCCCAATGTTTTTCTACCCAGAACCCCCTGTAAAACTCAAATGTAGCTGAAAAAATAACTTTTTTGTGTGGGATCACTGTGGCAGCCCCCACTCCTAAATCAAATTTTAAAAAAAATCCTCGGCTTTCTACCCCCCTGGCGGGCCAGATTAAGGGCTACTGCCCCCATCTGCACCCCAGGGGGGGCAGAAAGCCTGATTAGGCCAGAAGTCATTGGGGGGAGCAAAGGCCCTTGCCCAAGGGGCTGCTCCTCCCTCCCTGGTGCCTAGTGGGTGGATCCCTGCTTGGGGATCGCCCTCCTGGGCGATACCCAAACAGGGATCCACTAGGGAGGGGTACCCTTGGAAAGGAGAGATTCTCCCCTTTTCAACGATACCTCTCCTGACTTACTATGTGCTCAGGGGGCTGAGATGGCCCCCGAGCACGTAGAAAGTGAAACTGAAATGAACCTATCAGCTCATTTCAGTTTCGGTTTCTCTGAAATAAGGTCAGCGCGACGGGCGTGCTGATCTTCATTTCAGAGAAACCACAGAGACCGCCTCGGTAGCTGGGGAAGCCCTTCTCCAGGTCCCGAGGCTGTTGAGGGGGGGGGTCGGGGGGGGGGGAAAGGAAATCCCTCTGGTTCCCTTACCAGAGGGATTTCCAATGCTATGTGTGAGGACGGGAGGGAACCGTCCTGCGCACATGAGCACTGTGGCTCAGGACGGCTCCCATCCATCCTGCGCATGGAAGGGGTTTAAGTGTGTGTATTATTTTATATACAATAGATTAATAGTGAAAGAACAATGAAATGGTTACACAATATTTTGTTGTTTTTAGCCACCCAACGCAGTCTGTGCTCAGGATCATAGTTTTCATGCTTTTAAATGCACTTCAACACTTTTTAAATGAAGGCAGC
Source organism: Calotriton arnoldi (assembly GCA_963921515.1). Taxonomy (NCBI): domain Eukaryota; kingdom Metazoa; phylum Chordata; class Amphibia; order Caudata; family Salamandridae; genus Calotriton; species Calotriton arnoldi. The sequence goes on along the minus strand of CAWUFW010002679.1, from coordinate 1,710,772 downwards.
CTAGAACTCAACAAATAAACAAGGACTCAGGCCATCTTCAATTATACAGGTTGCAGAGGCATTTGTGCCCCCCCTGGGAAATACATCCATGGACCCTCATGGGGGCGCTCCCTGAAGTTTGAAGACCTTTGCCTTGCACAAATCACATACACACCTCAGGTTAGTTCTGACTACTAGGTTATTTGATTTATTCAGGATAGTCTACCACTTAAGAACAAGAGTTCACGGTTAACCTAAATTCAGTATTTAAGCAAGGGCATTCATTGTCTCAAGACCTCTTTATTTTTATACATGATGATCTCAAGGCTACGAAGCTCAACACCTTGGCAGACTACTTCCATATACGGCAGAATGTTAGAGAGGATGGACTTGCACCTTACTTTATAGTTTAGCTCTACTTTACTTTCTGTGCCTGTATGTGCCATATTTTGCCTGAGAAGTGGTAATGATGGTGTCCTTTTCCCTCAATCACACTGTTTATCTATACTCGTGTTGGTCAGTTATTTGGACAATGGGCAATTTCCTACATCTTCCTCATACAAGTTGTGGGCACTGCTTCGCAGTTTCATGATACAAGGTCTGTGATCTGCGATGGAAAGATGAACTTCTAAAAACTCTTTGCTTTGCCAAGCAATTATGCTTTGGCCCATGGAAGGCAACAAGAAGATTGACATTAGATAAAGTTTAAATACTTCATTGCAACCACAATACATTTGGGAGCTCAAGCTAAGGCTCATACTTTGTGATACTTTTTAAGATATTAAATCGCAGTTCTTTTTCAAAGTTAAAATAAAACCAGGAGAAACCACAAATCATCAAAACACTGTTACAGTCCCCATTTATAGAGTTTGGGATTACTATGCTGTCAGGCTACCTGTGTTAATAAACTTTAATGATTGCATTAAATATCACTGGGAAAAGTGCAAAGGCAAACTCTTAACAAGGTGGGACATCAGCCTGCTTCTGCACCTAGGCTACTATATTAAGTCTGAGTGGATTGAGCGACGCTTGATGTTCAGAGTCTGGCCACTGGGGAGAGGTGTGGCGCCGCCGCCAGGGCGACTGACGCTGGGGATCACGGTTCGATCCCTGGCTCCGGCGGCAGGGGTCTGCCCAGCACCATGCGACTCTGGGCAATAGCTCGCTTAATCTTCCCAACGGCCCCCAGCGCCGAGATACCCCTTCGGAGGTGATTCGTGTGCTATACAAGTACTGGATTTACTGGAATGCGCCATGCATGGAGACTGCCGCCTCTGAAGGCCTCATAGAGGCGGCAGCTGAAATCAGGACTCCACCCTGTATTCCAAACTAAGGCTTAAGGGACTGGTGGTGTTGAAACCCTGCAGAGGGTTAAGTACATAGCAGATTTGCTGTTGAACTTCCTGGTAGTTGTGGTGAGGGAGATTCTTGCTTTTTGAAGCATCCTGGGAATTTCTTAACTAACTTCAGGTAATGCTCATTGTGTACCTAGTTGTGCTTTTTCATTTACCCATGGCTGGCCAGAAATAGAGCACTTCACATTTTTCTTCTTTTTCTCCCTCAAAGTTTCTTTAATGGGACACTGGTGGCGAGATGTGCATTTGTAGAAGTTAATAAACAAATTAGAATAATTTTGTATCCAAGCTTGGAATGCATATGGCCTTTTGTACTTAACGTTTACTATGTGCAGAATTTCTTGTTGCAATACCCCCTCGTTTCAAATAAAATAAGTGAAATTGCTGATCAAACCGTACCTTTATATATATCTACATGGGCCGTGTCTCTAGGTTGCCACTATGACTGAGAACCCACAAATGTTGACCAGAGGCAGTGGCGACATGCTCCTCGAGGACTGGAGTAGCTCTTGTACTTTCAAATATAGCAGACTTCCTCTTTGGCATAAGGATTGCTGCCTTGGCTAACAGGAAAGTATATGCACTGGCTCCTTCAACGAATACTTCATTAAGCATTTCGACCTACAACTAAGGAGGCTGCGCGCACCAGCATCAGAGAAGCAGAGGGAAGATCCAGTAGTGGAACCACTGCTTAGTTGTTCTTCATCCTGATTGGGTCTTAATCTTCAAAAGCTTGTGGAGTCATCATGATCATAAATGGTTATTTCGGAAAACAAATTTCATAAAACATGCAGTAAACATAAAAGCACGCAGCATATTGCATACAACTAGATTTATTAAAAAACGCACAATAAAAGTGAAACGCCTGAATATACATATAGATCAATTCTATCAAAACTATAAATTTAAAACCCGGACTCAATTTTTTCTTTAAAGAACCCTTTAAAAACCCAACAATATGAAGACCAATATGTTCTGAAGTTAACAATTGTAAGAAAATGAGAGAGGGTCTTGTTCTGTCTAAAGTTCATGATTTTGAGAAGAGGAATGATGAATTTACGACGTAAATCAATATAAAAATCACAAACATGATAAAAATGAAGGCTATCTTGTTTTGAGAAATTACCACATCAGGGTTGAAGATTCTCCACCAGAGATCAGCCTTTTGGAACTTCCAGTAATAGATGTATCAGTCCATGGTGGAATCAAATTAAAAGATCATGATAACAATTGTTTACAAAAATTAGATAATAATAGAAGACTTGGGGAACATATTTGTTTGAAGAGTAACATATGCACGAACAGTCTCCTTCCGTAATTAATGGTCCTCTCTGTTAGACTTTTTGAAAGAGTGGAAATTGACGTTCGTCCAGGCTAAATCTGGTTTTGTAATGTAATCAGGAGCAGTAAAATACTGTGGTCGCCCGAGGGCCTGAAACCCCGCTTGCATACAGCAGAGGCAAGCAATTTTTTTTTTTAACATAATTTAAAGAGAGAGACAAGCCCTCAAAAATAGCCTGTTAAGTTCCAAATTTGGATTAACCCAGAGAGAAAGCCATTTTAGTAGTGGTCAGAGGGCAATTGTATCAACAATATAATCGTTCTTGATTCCTCCTGGGCAATAAAAAGACGTACCACATGGCAGGGCAAGCAGATCTTTGAGAAAACGGTTCCTAATCAGTCGTATTGAACAACAATCCACATAACCCCACAGATCACTACCATACAGTACTGCGACTCACATTTTGCATCATAAATTTTCAATAAAGACTGGATCGATTTATTACCAAGCCTGGCAGCGAAGTCAAAGAGAGCTCCCACAGTCCTCCTAAAACATAGCAGTTTAAACGAGATCAAAGACTGCAAAGACCCTTTGTCATAAAACAAGACCTCAAGATATGAAAAGGAAGTGACCCTAGAAATTTCCACCCCCTCAATAGTATGTTTTCTGCTCTTCATCGATCTTGGGCCATCAACCATCCATGCAACATGTGACTTCCCCAAATTTGTCAAAAGGTCAAGAGAAGCGATAAAACTGACAAAAGACTCTAAAAGGCTTGAGCGCTCTACTGCTGTCCTGGCAAGAAGGACTGCATCTGCGTAAAGGAGGACTAGACTAAACCTCTTGCCTATTTGAGTTAAATCAAAGCATTTATCAAAGAAATGACCCTCCAGATGATTAACATACAATGTGAACAAAAAAGGAGACCAAAATGCATCCCATCCTGACTCCACGGTTAATAGAAAAATAATCCATGCAATCCCCAGTACCACTCTACCCGACACAGGCAGTCATAAACTGGTGTAAATTGGCCCAAAAATAAACCATGCCAATCCCTAAGGAGACCATCAGAGGTCATCAAAAGCTAATGTCGGATTCATGAACGCAAAATGGATGCTACCTTGCCTAGCTGCAGTAAATATAATTATCATTTGATATAGATTTAGGGCCTGATCAATAGTGCTTTACCCCTGCAAAAATCCATAATGGATAACTGAGAGTATCTGATAAAACTCTACCCACTCTTGGAGACTGGACAGGATTATCCTTGCTCTAACTTTGACGGTCGAATCAAGAAGTGAAATTGGCCTGCAGCACTTGGGATCTAACCTCATACCCTTCTTAAAAATTGGAATAATAACAGTGTGCGACCATGAAGCTGGGATCTCTGTCTTCACCACAGCATTGAAGTACATAGTGAGCTGAGGAGCCTACAAATAGATATCAGATTTAAACAGAGGAGACCCTGTAGGATCCAGGAGCTTTGTTGCAGCTTATCCACTCAATTGCTTCCCTAACTTCCCCCAGTTCAAAATAAAAATTTGAGTAATCCAGCACCACAAAAGAATCATCTCCCCTGCACCTCGTGGGCCACAGATCCAGTTCAGAGAACCAACATCTGCCAGTTCCACCCAGACTCCATGCCTCAAAGCATCCTTCCTGCTTTTAATATCTAATTTATAGGTCCGCCTGCATTCGGCCACTGTAACCGCCACTCTAGTTTTCACAATTGAGATCCTGTATCGGGTCATAATGAGCCCTCGAGCAAGCCTGATCAAACCATCGAGGATGAATCCTTATCCCTCTATTCCCTTGTCAGGCTAGCATAACGTTTACCCTAGTACTAATGTAAACCATTTTTTTTTTTTAAAAAGCAGCCACCGCAAGCTCGTTGGGCAGGTCAACAGGAAGACAATCCTCTAAGTCACCAAGACAATGATAAATCAGCTTTTTTAAATACGACATAGGGGAAACTCGCTTCCAACTAATCTTTCTTCCTTGGTCGGCTATCGCCACGTCATCAGTTTTTTTTTCTTCTTCACAGCTTGTGACGAACTGGCACACTTTTAAGATCCTAACCAATAGTAATGGAAATCGGCTTATGATCACTCCAAGCCGGACTCTAGATGGCATAATTAGTTATTGATGGACTTAATGAGGCTGAGTGATGGACATAATCAATAATTGTGGCAACCCCCTTACCGTAAATAAAGGGGTGAAAATTTTTAAAGACCTTTCACTAAGTCACTCCAGCCAAAGGATAGATTGAAATCACAAATTGTCATTTAACATCTCTAATTGAGATCTATGCTCAAAATGTAAACAGTGACCATCCACCTTATGCGATCTGAGCCTATCCACCCAACAATTTGCATCAGACAAGTGCAGATAAAAAAATCCCCCATGGTAACCACCGGGATAAAAGGGTTAGAATCCATTCTTAATTGATTTTAGGAATGTCCGAAGCGTGACCAGCTGGGTCTTCGTATGTGCATTGAAGTTATAAAGGTTCAATAGGAGAACACTATTTGATTTAGAAAACACTAACTTTAATCCCTATACATATGCTGAACCTGTATCCCAAGAATTGGCAACGCGAACCAAGTGATGCGACACCGGTGTGGCCAGACCCCCTCCCTTAGTCCTTTCAAAGGTTGGGGGGGAGGGGGTTGAACGTAAAACCATCAATAAAAAGGATGTTGGATACATACCAGGGCTCCTGACACACATAAGATACTAACATCCTGTATACATTTTACCAACTGGGGATCAGACAGTTTGCCCACTGCCCCTGCTGTATTCCAGTTTAACACCATAGCACTTCCAAACCCTCCAGTCAGACCTAATAAAGGGGCCCAATCCTTGACGAATATGTCCTGTGGTTTGAGTCCCATTGAGGATGAGGCAAATCAATCAACCCCTCAAAGTAGATCAGAACCGTGGGCCTGTTTGCAGTTGTCAATGGAAACGAGTCCCTAGTGGGCTCAAATGCTTCCCCTGAATGCAGCACAATAGGAGCTAAATAACCATTCCCAGGAGGATGATAAAAGACCAATGGATGCACAGATATTCTAGAGTCCCAGTCAGTAGACTGTGCAAGTGGGGAACAGTCAACTCTTTATTATTGAAATTCATCAGTACGCAGTCCTCTGGCTCATTCTTCCGCTGCTGACCTACACAACCCACCCTCCTGGTCATTCTAATGTGACTAAAAAGTAGTGACCAATCAGGATTGCGGCCTCTGCACCAATGTGCCACCTTATTAATACGTTGATCTGTGGATTCCCTAAGCCCCACAATCAACTGTGGAGCATTTGTTTAAACCAGTACAAAAGAGAGGCATCTGGAGAGAGATCTAAAACAGAGCAACAGGATTTAGTGCTTGTACGCCACTGTGAGGGCAAGCTATTCCTTTTCCTTCCAGACAAAGATTCTTTTAGCCCCACAGCTTGTGTAGTCACAATGCTGCTTGATCCGCAGAGAGAGTTTACCTACCTGCTTGCCCAAGGAGCTGGACTACACCTGGTAGAAGGGAGTGACCCGACCCAAGTCTATAGGGCTTATCTCACTGAAAGGACTGGTTATTAAACTCATTTGTAAGGCACAACGAATCATCCCGGAGGGGATCTCTCGGCGCCTGAGAAGGGACACCCTATAGACAGTATAATCTTAAAATACCCAGGTCTTAAGCATTTTCTTGAATAGAGAAAGATTGGAACAAGCACGAATCTCCTCGTGGAGACTGTTCCAGTGGCTGGGGGCTAGATGAGAAAACGCACGATCGCCCATTTTGGCCTTCCTTAGTCTCCTCGTGCAGAGCAGATTGCGATTGCTAGATCTTAACTGTCGCACGGGTTGATAACGTTAGAGTTTCTTCTTAAAATAGGCAGGGCCAGTCCCCTGGAGAGACTTAAAAACCATACATAACAGCTTGAAGATAGCTCGTTTCCTGATAGGAAGCCAGTGTAATTGGCGGAGGAGAGGTAAAGAGGGGGTACGCACTGGTTTATTGAGGGCAAGGCGGGCTGCAGTATTTTGGACCACCTGTAATTTAGACAACAGGTTTTCCCTTATTCCAACCAGCAAAGAATTGCCATAATCCAGTCGACTAACCAAGAGCGACTGAATAAGAGTTTTTCTGGCATTGAGAGGGATCCAAGGGAAAATCTTTCTAAGCATCCGCATTGTTCCGAAACAGGTGCCTGAAAACGTCTTCACCTGTTCTTCCTTAGATAGTTTATTATCAATTCTGATGCCTAGATTCTTAGCCCATCCTTTTGGGGAGGGTGCCTCTCCTAGTTCTGGTGGCCACCAGTCTGGGGTCCACAATTCCTCCGCTTTACCAAACAGCAGTATCTCTGTTTTGGAGGAATTAAGCTGAAGGAAATTCTTCCGCATCCATCTTGCTATATTCGACATACAGTTTATGAACTTTAGTTTGGTTACTGCAGGGTTCTCCTCTATAGGGACTATCACCTGCGTATCGTCTGCATACGATATGGTCTCAAACCCACAACTTCTAATAATTGAGGCCAAGGGGGCCACATATATATTAAACAAAGTGGGGCTCAAAATGGAACCCTGTGGAACCCCCTTATCCACCAATGTGGTTTTTGACACAAAGGAATCCAACTGGACACATTGTGTTCTGTCGGACAAATAGTTTTGAATCCACTTAAAGGCCATGCCTCTGACACCAATCTCTTGAAGCCTGTCCAGAAGGATGCGATGGGAGATGGTGTCAAAGGCTGCCGACAGATCGAGAAGCACTAACATGTCGGGGGTACCCTTGTCCAATGACATCCTTATAGTGTCAGTGACCTCCAACAGTGCGGCCTCAGTGCTTTATGAAGCACGGAAACCCGACTGGGATGTGTCCAGTAAGTTATTCTGTTCCAAATAACAAGAGAGATGCTGATTAATTAATGTCTCCATGATCTTTGAACAGGAAGGAAGGAGAGAGATCGGCCTAAAGTTTTGTAAATCAGTGGGATCTGCTAGCGCCTTTTTGAGCAGAGGTTTAATGCGTGCGTTTTTCCACTTACGCGGAAATGTAGCTGTGGCTAACGAGATGTTACAGACTTCAGCAAGCGCATCAGCTAAGACCGGGGTTAATTCTGACATATCGGCAGGCGGCACCGGGTCTAGTGGGGATCCAGATTTCACCTGAGTTAGTAAGGAGCCCACTTGTTTGCCAGTAATGTCAGGAAAGAATTCTAGGCTCGAGAGGCATGGATTTTCCTGAAGGGAGGCTCTATCGTGGTCTACCTCTTCAAGCCCGAAGGAGCGATAGATCGAGTCGATCTTGTGAGTAAAGTGACTCGCTAGGTCCACGCGTAATTCATGGGTAGGTGGCAGGAGCGGGTTATTGGCCTTCGGGTTCGTGAACTCCTTCAGAATAATAAAAAGCTCCCGAGAGGAGTTCTTTGCTTTTGTAATACGGGAACCTAGATAAGCTCTTCTGGCTGAATTACAACTGTTTAAGTAAGCTCTATGAGCCGTTCGGTAGAGCGATTCATCTTGCTCAGATTTAGATTTCCTCCATTTCCTTTCTTTAACCCTACATAGGGCTTTTTCTCTCTTGAGATTGTCTGAATACCAAGGGGCAGGAGCTACCCTATCCTGGATTCTTACAGTCTTAAGTGGTGCAATAGAGTCGAGGACTTCTGTTATTGAGGCCTCGAACCTTTCTAAGACTGGATCACAGTCATCGCAGTTTGCAAACGACGGGGGGGGGGTATAAGCCCGACTAAAGGTGGAAGATGTCACCTTTTCCCAAGATCTACGAAGGTCTTTGCGAGCTTGCGGATGGCCGGACGGTTTTGTAAGCGCCCAGGAAAAGCTTAGCGCCGATTGGCCAGTCCAGCCTAATATCTGGGGGGTTCAACTACTAATTCCGGGATGTTGGTAAAGATAGTATCCAGCACATGACCCGCAACATGTGTAGGGCTGACGAGACTTGAGGAGAGATCAAGTGACTCCATAGCTGCAACTAGACAGGCAGACTCTGCGTTAGAGAGAGCCTCCAGATGATGGTTAAAGTCCCCTACCAGTAGGAACTTATCCGTTTGCAGAGTATATGGGGCCAGCCTTTCTAATAATGCTGTACAGAACTCTCTCTTATTTCCTCCGGGTGGATGATACACTAAGGCTCCCACCCACTCAATCACTTGGGCTCCCTGCACCCTAAAGATCAACAGCTCTAAATTGGGAGAAGATACAGTATCCAAGGTCTTAATATGATAAGGAGGACGCGTGACAATAGCTAGACATCCGCCCCTCTTTCCTGATCTGTCCAGACGGACAACAGAGTACTCTGCAGGGAATGCCATTGCCAATGCTGGTGTGGCATCATTGTTTAACCAGGTCTCAGTGAAAAGACAGATATCTGGCTTTGCATCATCTAACAGGTCCCAGATTTCTGCCACATGTTTCGGACACTTGTGGGGACACTATAAGGCTAATGGAGGCTAGGAGCCATGAGATCACCCTTGACCATCTGCCCAGCGACAGCACCTTTATAAACTATTCAGGAACCTCTCTCCTTTCCTTTCAGACGTCAAGAAGCGTGAGCCTGTTCGGTCTGACCTTCCCTTGTAAACCTGGGGTTCTTGTAATCCCAACTCTGCCGATTCCTTTCAGTTCTTGGACATCCCCTCTTCGACCCCTTACTTGTCTTTCATCGCACCACCTGGACGGGGTTGCCATGATTCCAGAACTGTAGTACTCCCCTTTCACCTGTTAGTGTTCTGGAGATATCGCTATTTGGAGCTGTGGTCAAGACCCTCTTCGTCTGAACTGTAGCCACTGTCCTCTTTTGTGCCCTCTACAGATTTCTCCAACACTGGATAGGCCTCTTCACACATCTAGAGGAATGCCTAGTGGGCACTGACCCACTAGCCAGCTACTGTCCTCAAAAGAGAGACCAGTCTGCAAGTGCCGGGCTTCATGCGACAGTGATTGGGCAATGTCCTACCTGACTTGTGAGAATGGACACCTGGTCTTGCCCACTAACCCCAACAAAAAAAGCCCAGCACAAGGGTCTCCTAAAAGTTTCTACAAGTAAAGACGTCTCAATGGTTGGGATTCTGTATTTTTGTGTTGTGTTTTTGGGCAAGGAAGGAGTGTTAACATACCTCAAATTCCACAAACTTCAATTTCAACCATTGCCTCAGATAGCCAGGCAGGTGGTTTACAAATCTGAAACGTCTGGCCCATATTTCTGTTTGGCACCTACATTTCATTGATTTCAAGGTACCCTGAAGCCCTCATTTAGCTGTTTAAGTTTGAGTGTGTGTGTGTGTGAGTGTGTGTGTGTGTGTGTGTGTGTGTGTGTGTGTTTTGATGATATAAAGAAAAAGCGCCGAGCACTCCAGGCGTTTTAAGTTACTGATTATTTATTTTATAGGCAAACAATGTGTAAATAGACTGACAGACTCGTTTCGGCCTCCTGGCCTTCGTCGAAGTCAATTAATCAGAGTGACCTACCCCCTTATAAGCCTACATTTTATTGGTTCAGCAGCACGTTTCGTACAAAACAGAAAATAAAGAGGACTCAGCCGGTCCGCATCAATGAATAGTATAGTAAGCATGGTGTCCATCTTAAACCAAATGTTACATGATTTCTTATCAATCATTAACATAAATTGTGCCTTCTAATTCATTATTATAGCACGCATCATGAAGGGAAAAATCATAATTAAAATAAAAATGGGGATTTTAGATATGTTAACACAGTTATAGGTCTCCTATTTAAATAGGAGACTGATGTATATTGTCATAGGTGTCTGTAGTTAGTCTTCCAATATATCTCCATCTAATATATACATTTAAAAATTCAAATAATTGAATAGACATCAAGCCTTGAATGGGCTAATTGACAACCCTGTCATAAGGTGAAACGTAGAGCCCTCGATGGGCTTAGAATACCTCTTCGAATCAATTATTTGATTTTTTAAATGTATATATTAGATGGAGATATATTGGAAGACCAAGGTTTGCCTATAAAATAAATAATAAGTAACTTAAAACGCCTGGCTGACGCGAGTTCGCCCTTGTGTGCTGAGGCACCCGCTGTGAGAAAAGCGGTGGCGAAATTCACCAAGGGAGTGTGTGTGTGTGTGTGTGTGTGTGTGTGTGTGTGTGTGTGTATATATATATATATATATATATATATGTGTGTGTGTGTGTGTGTGTGTGTATATGTATGTATGTTTATATAGATATGTGTATGTACATGTGTGTGTTTGTGTTACTATCCTTGTGGGGACTTTGGTGTGATAACACACTCACACTGTCGGGATTTGAGTGCACTGTGGGGACCTGAACCCAGGTCCCCACAAAGCAATTTCTTCTGAAAAATAAAAAATGGCTTCAGGAACCTCTGTGTCAATTTTTACAACTTATTTTTTTAAATTGCCTTGTGGGGACCTGTGTTTCATCAAGTGTGTTTATATTTGTGTTCAGCTCTGCCCCTGTAGACAGGAGATGGTACTGCAGTCTTAAACGCACTTTACATTTAAACACACTTTGCTCACCAGAATCTCATGCTAGCAGCAGAAAGGCCAGACATTTCAAAGGCAAAGCAGCATAGTCCTGTATTTATTCAAATATTTTCATGAAAAAAAAAAAAATCTATTTATTAAAATAAACATTTTATCTACATGAAGCTATTTAATTTAGAACTTTTGTGTCTGATAATTGTTTGTGGTTTTATAAATATTGCTGAAAGCAATTAGGGTCAGTTTCTAAACCCAGAATACTTCACTATTGCCTTTGGATCCTTATCTGCAATTAAAGAATGATGGTGCACTGCACTGAGATAGGATGTAAACTGATCTGATCGTTTTTTGCAAATAACCTTGCAGCATCAATGTCTATAGTTGCATTTTAATGCTTGTATCGGGAATTCAGAGTTTTTATGTTGCTTTGCCTTTGTTCACATACTAATATACACTATGGAATAAGTTTTGTTAGGGGATGGCTAGATGATTGAGTGACTAGCGCTGTATTGTGCTAAGGGCTACGTTCTTGCAGACAGTGAACGGAAGCAATGGTATGCCCATAGCACGGAGAAGTATATTTTTTAACAGAAGATGGATGTTCTAATAAAATTAGTGAACTTCTTAAAAGATAGATTCAAATATCACAATAATATTTATTTTGCATGATTTAGAGTGCGCACCAGAAATTTGTGACATGGCACAGTGTGGGATGCGCCATTTGCCATTGTTCCAAGTTGTTTGATACCTTTGCAGTAGGTCAGCGCACCTGAACATCTTATTTATGACTATAGAGTTAAACCGAATGTTTGAATTTCTGCCTTTAAATGTATATGCTAGGATTGTGTAAATTATGTTTTTTTTTTTTGTAGGAACTGGTTTGTTTACATGCACTTAAACAAAATAGGATTAAAAGATGTTGATTGGTTGAGTAAACCACTTTTATGTTCAGCCAGACTACAAAAATGCACTGCTTTGTCATGATGACCTATTCATACATGGAAGCCAAGTCTTGGAGAATATTAGATTCCTATTATGCACTTTCAAATTTCACCTTGTTTTAAAATTGCCAATTATTTAACTAAGTTATTGTTTGCATAGCAACTGAGACTGGCGCACAATCCTGCTGCCTACAGCCATACATACACCTTTCCACCATAGTGCAAAGGTGTCTGCGTCATGTCTAGCATAGGTATTTTATTGGAGCTCCCCTTCCGGTTTAAAATGCTTTGCCTAGACAAACTTTAAAGCATTTCCCACTTTAGATGTGTGCTGCACTGTAAAGGTTTTGAGAAATAAAAGCATTCCCCTTTTTCAGCCCTTCCTTGAAGATGCATTTTTTATTTGGGCAAAACCCTGCCTAATATTGATAGTAGTTAGGGTTTTACATCAAAAACCATGGGTGGTTGCATGTGAATGTCCATGTACTACCCATGGCACGCTCCCTTGATGCAAAGTGATGCAAAACACTGCATTGTGTTACTAACAGGCAAATTTCCAGCGCAAGTTGCATTTTGATCAAGATAGTAAATTCAAAATAAACATTTTGTACTGGATTGCATCACTTTTTTGAAGCAAACCCAGTGCAAAATGTTGGGACATCTGCCCATGTCTTTAAAACGCAGCAAAGTCGATTTTTTTTTTTTTTTAATCCTAACCAGACTTAATCATTAAAATTAGAACAACTAATAGGGACAATTTTTCCCTTCAGATGATATCTTTTTCATGTTGCAAATTAGTCACAAACAGTAACTACTTAACCATGTCAGAATAAATGTAAGTAGCACTGCTTTAGAAATCGAGTTTTCACAAGATTTGTATACATTTTTAAGTCACTTTTGTCGTTGGCTTCTTCCGCCTACACATTTATTGATTACCTTTCTAAATGCATTTATGTTTCTTATCCAGTATTAGGGTATCTTTCATAGATTCACATGCCTGAATCATTCCCCGTCGTCGAGATGGGAGTCCCTGGTACATTATAAAAGTAATGTCTTATTAGACATACCAAACCATAGGCCTAAGGCCTCTCATTAGTAACATATCCAGGTCCTTTTGTGAAAAGGACCAAACTCTAAACAGCAGCCAATCAGCTGCTACCACCCTCTGGAACCTTCCTGTCAGGAGCTCTGGTCCCTCAGATTTTCTACCGCACGTTGTGCTAAGGGAGTCTCCAACTGAGCTCTGCTCAGGTTTCCTATCTTACAGCGTTTATACTTCTATAAAGGTATTTCATTATCCTTACGTCTGTCTGAGTGAAGTCATAGTCGTCTTCATGTCAGACACCTCGAAGAAAGGCCTTTTTAGGCCATGTACAACCTGCAGGAAGAAGAGGTTGCATGTGGACGATCCTCACAAGGACTGCCTGTACTGTCTTTACCCAGACCACTCAGCTAAAGACTGCAAGGTATGTCGTACTTTTTCGTCCAAAAACCCTAAAAGACCGGGAAGGACGTCTTTTGATTTGGCTGCAGAGGTTAAAGGACAAACAAGACCCCTTGTCCTCTGAGGAGAGTGAAACTTCATCAAGAACCTCCTCAAAAACTCCTCAGAAAAGGTCGAGAAATGCTTCTCCGAGCCCTTCATCGCAGCAACCTGCAAAGAAGACGCATAAAAAGTCTTCAGAGGTTTACACAGACAAAAAATTGCCATCTACAGACCCTGCGACTCCTTCAGTTAGAGTCCAGCATTCTTTCAAAAAACCCTCCTCAGGCTCGTCGACGATGGCATCGTCGATGATTTCAACGACGACGGCTCCTGTCACTGCCAGGGTTACCACGTCGACGACGACAGTCTCCACTATGTCTGTCTCGTCTGCACCGCGATCATCGTCGACGACTACAACATCTTCGTCGACGGCACAGGTGATCATGTCGTCGACGATAAAAATAAAGAAATCGTCGTCGAAGAATCCGACGACGATCCGGTCGACGACGACTCCGACGACGACCTTCCCGTCGACGGTCACAGCCACATCGACGGCTCTCCCGTCGACGATACCGCCGCCGACGTCTCCATCGACGGTAAAGTTACCGTCGTCGACGCCAATTCCGTCGACGTCGACGAAGATTTCAACAAAACTTTCAACGAAGCTGAAAGCTTTACCCGTCGACGCTGCCACCGTCGACGTACGAGTGTTCCGTCGACGATCCTGATGTCTACACCAAAAATGAAGGCTAAACAACTCAGCAGATTATCACCTTCTGTAACGTCACCCAGTAGAGTCCAATCCTTAGTACCCTCTCATCTATTGGATGTGGATGATGATTCGGACGACGAGGGGCCTTTAGGGCGGCAACAAGTCCGTCGGAACTCAATGTTAAATATCAGGAGTTCTCAGATGAGGATGATCAGGACATTCATGGTCAGTCATATTATCAGGAAGATCAAGTGCCTCAACAACCTCAGATGGTATGTCTTCCGGTGGCTTTGGTGTCGGACCTCCAATTTTTGATTACAGATTATAAGAAGAGGTTTCCTACTGCTGCTCCGTCTACTGCTCCGGAACGAGCTCCACCACCGGCCGTACAACTTCCACCTCAGCCATCCGCCTTGACAGTGATTTCCCCATCTCTCCACTCTACTGACGATGAAGAGGACTGTCTTCAAGAAGAGGGGGAAATCCCGGATGATGGATCACAACATGGGGAATGGGACGACTACGTCATACCACTTCCAGCGTCTCCTTCCCCTCCTCCAGTAGACTCGCCTCCGGAGGACATAGGAGGTTTTCATAATCTCCTGGAAAGAGCGGCGAAGCGTTTTCAGTTGCCAATGCCTTCCCAGCAACAAGATTGTTTCTTATATGACTTTAAAGAGCCATTTAAAAAGTCAGTGCGATCCATGCCAATAATAAACTATATCTGGGAACAAGGGGTCAAGATCATGAAGAATCCTTCTTCAATGCCCCCAATCCTACCACGGCTGGATAAAAAGTATAGGGCACCGGATGACGCCCCAGCCTGTCTAACTGGCCATCCCAAGCCAGATTCTGTGGTTACACAAGCAGCCCAGCGCCACTCAAAGAACCCTTCTACTCCACTGTCAGCTCCACCGGATAAAGAGGGTAGGCGTTTGGACAACATTGGAAAGCGTTTCTCTTCCATGTCTGCACTGACAGTGAGGGCTGCTAACTCACTAGCCTTATTGGGGAGATACAACAGGCAGATCTGGTCGGATATTGCACCTCTCTTGGGCAGTTTACCAGAGGACACTAAAGAGGAAGCGAAAAGCTACTGCAAGAGGGCGAAAGGTCAGCTTCGGAAATTATAGATTGTGCGATGGACATCGCATCTACTGGCTTCCGTCAGTTGGCAGGAGCGGCAGTCTTAAGGCGCCAAGGCTGGCTTAAAGCAACCACATTCCGACCTGAGGTCCAAACAAAGATCCTAGATATACCCTATGATGGACAGTGCCTGTTTGGATCTCATATCGATGAGGCCCTACAAGGGATTAAGAAAGACACAGAGACGGCAAAATCTTTGGGAACCCTCCAATATAAAACATCTTCCTTTCGTGGCTCACGAGGTAGAGGTCAATCGTCCTATAGAGGAGGATATCAACAGAATAGATATCCTAATTACTCCTCGTCCACCCAGCACTCCAGGCCGCACTTCCAGCAGCGGCAGCAATCACAACAAACTGCCTATAACAAATCCTCTTTTCGAGGAAGGGCTGGTCGCCAGAGAGATGCTGCTCGGCGTCAATGACTTTCCCTTGCCACCAACTTCGGCCCCACCCTCTCCACTCAAAATAGGAGGAAAGATATCAAATTTTTTCCGCAACTGGGAACAAATTACTACGGATCAGTGGGTCCTACAAATAGTACGATTTGGACATTCCTTGGAATTTCTTCAAACCCCTCCACCAACTCCACCTCAACCTATGGTTCACAAGCATTTGAACCTCTTGCAGAACGAAATATCATCCATGATTCGCAAAGGAGCCATAGAGCGAGTTCCTGTTCATCAACGAGGAAAAGGTTTTTATTCCCGATTCTTTTTGGTGCGCAAGAGAGACGACAAGTGGAGGCCGGTTCTAGACCTAAGAAATTTGAACAAATTCCTAAGGAAGCAATCATTTCGCATGATTACCATACAGGAAGTCTTACAACTTCTCAACCCGAACGACTACATGGTATCTTTGGATCTACAGGATGCCTATTTCCATGTTCCAATCCACAGAAAACACAAACAATTTCTGAGATTTGCCGTCGCTGGCAGGCATTACCAATTTCGAAAGTGCTGTCGTTTGGGCTCAAATCGGCTCTCGTATATTCACAAAATGCCTGTCACCGGTCGCTGCGTACCTCCGACAGCAGCGTCATCAAGTATTTCCATACCTCGACGACTGGCTCGCCAAGGCACCATCTCTTCAAGGCGCAACACAATCTTCCAGCGCTTGTCTAGAACTTTTCAAGCAGTTAGGTCTCACCCTCAATGCCGAAAAGTCAATGCTTCAACCTTCTCAAAGGATCACATTCTTGGGAGCCGTGTTGGATACGGTCCACACGCATACTTGTCCAACGCAAGAGCGACAACGCAGGCTCGCACAGCTGGCAAACAGGATAAAACTAAGAAAGTCTCTTTCGGTTCGGCTCTTCAAATCCCTCCTAGGGATGATGTCTTCGTGCATACTACTCATCCCGCATTGTCGTCTCCATATGCGGCCTCTCCAGGAGGCTCTTGCCGCTCAGTGGATTCAGGTGGAAGGATCTTTCGACGACATCATACAGATCACTCCTCAAGTAATCACAGCCTTACACTGGTGGACTCGTCCACAGAATCTATCACAAGGCCTGTCTTTCCTACCTCAGGTGTCTCGTCAGGTAATAACTACGGACGCATCCCTGGAAGGTTGGGGAGCCTTTCTCCAGGAGCTTCAAATCAGCGGAAAGTGGTCAATAACGGAAAGGAGTTTGCACATAAACCTCCTAGAACTCAGAGCTGTGTATCTAGCCCTTCGAGCTTTTCTTCCCAGAATAGCAGGTTCGCTAGTGCTTGTCAAAACGGACAACACCAAAACAATGCACTATGTGAACAAACGGGGGGGGGGGGACTCGTTCTCTCTTGTTATCTCAAGAATCGCAGAAAATTTGGAACTGGGCACTTCAACACAAGATATCACTGAAGGCCGAATATGTTCCGGGAAGGGAGAATACGTTGGCAGATTCACTGAGCAGACTACAAACCTCTTGCCACAAGTGGGAATTACACCAGGGTATTCTCAACCGCATTTTCGACCAATGGGGCGAACCAAATCTAGACCTGTTCGCGTCACAGTTCAACGCTCAAATGCCGACGCTTCGCAAGTTGGCATCCCCAGCAGGGATCTCTGGGGAATGCATTTTCAATAGCCTGGTGCGGCGTCTTTGCGTACGCTTTTCCGCCGATTCCACTGCTCCCCAGAGTACTCAAGAAGATGAAGGCAGAGCCCTGCACACTGATTTTAATAGCACCAGCATGGCCTCGCCAACATTGGTTTACGGAACTACATCTCCTATCCCAGACACCTCCAATTCCATTGAAGCCGTTTCCGTCTCTCCTCACAATGGATCAGGGACAGATACAACATCCGGACCCGGCCTCACTGAAATTATCGGCCTGGCTCCTGAATACAATGAATTCCAAGTTATGAATATCCCTCCGGACTGTAGAGCGGTTCTGTCTCGAGCAGTAGCGGACAGTACAAGCAGGACATATTCACTCAAATGGAAAAGGTTCTGTACTTGGTGTGCATCTGCCACAGTACATCCCTTTAAGTCATCGCCTGAGGAGATTTTGCCATATCTCCTTCATCTCGCAAATGCAGGCCTCGCTCATGCTTCCATCAGAGTTCACCTAGCAGCGATATCCCGCTACAGGAGATCCTCCACAGGTCCTTCGCTTTGGTCCAATAGACTCATAAAACAATTCCTCAAAGGTCTTTTCCGGACTTTCCCTCCACTAAAGCTTCCTCCTCCAACATGGCAGCTTAATACAGTTCTAGCCCAGCTTATGAGGCATCCTTTTGAGCCAATACACAAGGTGGACCTCAAGTTCCTCTCCTGGAAAACTGCACTTCTGCTCGCCCTGGCTTCAACAAGACGAGTCAGCGAGCTTCATGCTTTTACAATACAGCATCCATTTCTGCAATTCAAGGACGATAGGGTAATTCTTCGAACTAACCCGAAGTTCATCCCTAAAGTGCCATCGTACTTCCATCTTAACGAACCCATTGTGTTGAAGACATTCTTCCCCAATCCTCAAACACCAGCGGAAAAGCTCTTCATTCCTTGGACCTGAAGCGATGCATTAAATTCTACCTGCATAGAACAAGACCGTTCCGAAAGTCTAACCAACTTTTCGTGGCCTACAGTGTGCCTAGGAAGGGTTGCCCCTTACCAAGCAGAGTATATCTAGGTGGATCTCTAGCGCTATCACTCTATGCCACCAGCAGGCTGGTCAGCCTTTACAAACTACAGTTCGTGCCCATTCTACCAGGGCGGTCTCTACGTCCATGGCCCTGTTTGCCGGCGTACCGCTGGTGGACATTTGCAGAGCGGCAACATGGAAAACGCCGCACACATTTACCAAGCATTACTGCTTGGATTCAGAACTGGCGAAGGACGCTGCAGTTGGACAGGCAGTACTACGTCATCTATTTCAATAGAGGTGAGCCTTTCCTCCTTCCCACCAACCTTTATTTTACCGCACATTTCTATGATTATTATTCTTATTATGATGCACTATATCAATGATATAATGAAATGTATCAATAGGGGTTTTGTTTTAACCAATGAGTGTATATCCCTTATGGGGAACAAAGGAAATGTGCTCACTATTGCTTGCTACTCTGATTCAGGCATGTGAATCTATGAAAGATACCCTAATACTGGATAAGAAATGCGTTACTTACCTGTAACAGCAGTTATCCAGTATTGGTATCTTTCATAGATTCACATGCAACCCACCCACCTCCCTTGGAAAGGCTCTCTTGGTTCTCTCAGTGGTACTATTACTTAGCACTACGCTTACGAAAATCTGAGGGACCAGAGCTCCTGACAGGAAGGTTCCAGAGGGTGGTAGCAGTTGATTGGCTGCTGTTTAGAGTTTGGTCCTTTTCACAAAAGGACCTGGATATGTTACTAATGAGAGGCCTTAGGCCTATGGTTTGGTATGTCTAATAAGACATTACTTTTATAATGTACCTGGGACTCCCATCTCGACTGACGGGGAATGATTCAGGCATGTGAATCTATGAAAGATACCAATACTGGATAACTGCTGTTACAGGTAAGTAACGCATTTCATATCAACCATAACCTAAAATATCAAAATAAAACCAAATTACAAAAAAATGCTGTCTTGGCGGGTCATTTAAAAGATGGTTAAAACTGATCCCCGATTTCCCTCAGTAGAAGAATGCTGTTTCTTACAAATTGCAAAATTGTATATTTCTTCTCAGGTAGTAAAGTACACAGGCAGTTTAGCACTGATGTTTGCATTGAGATAAACCACTGCAAACTCGTGATTTTGGTAAGTAGTAGACTACCTCGAGAATATCTGTCCTTTCCTTTAGTCCGTTTCACAAATAATTATTATTATAGTGGTATGGGAGCTCAGTGGTTGAATATGTGCTTGAGAGATTCTAATGTAATGTGCATTTCAAAGTTTACATGTGTGGCAGGGCTGACTCCACCTTTTCCACTTGATATCCGTGACTTATGTCGTGCAGTCATGTTTAATAACAGTGTTAAGAGCTGGATGCACTTTGGATAAATATCCATTTAAAAAGAGGTATTAGTAATTATGTGATTAGTTATATTTCAAAATGCATTGTTCCTTGTAAACCTTGGCTGAGACTGACCAAATTTTGAAAAACAAAAACTGGGGCATACCATAAACATAAAAGGAGAGCCACAATTTGGCAGCGACCCTGGGCAGAGAATGGATTTCTGGGTAACAATCACAAATATAGAAAATGGATAACATAGAGGCACTCAGCATAAATTAAATGTAACTTTTACACACCGTATCATATTTAATGACTTCATTTCTTATAAGGTCTCCTAATTAATCTTGCCCTGGTGCACGTTAAGACATGCCTTCCTGTGTGTTTAGTTGACCATCTTTGAAAAACAGGAGATGTGCTTAATTCATAGATATTTGCCAGGACAGATGCTGAAAAACAGAACCATCCTGGCAAATGTGGGATTTCTGGGCACCGTAACTTACCTGCACTGATGTTTCATACAAACTGACAGTTGTTCCTTCTTGCATAAACATTCTCATCTATTTTTTTTTGTTCAATAGTTTTTATTAAGTTTTCAGAAAAAGAGAACATATAATAATCCAATAAACACATTATAAATAAATTACAATGAAAAATTGTAAGAGAAAGGTATGATTGATAGAGGAAACAAGAAAGAAGAGAAGTGAAGAAAGAAAGATAAAGAAGAGAAGAGAAAAAGAAAAGAAAAGAAAGAGAAGGGGAGTAAAGAATTTTAGAGACTAGAAAAGAATTCGAGATTAAGGTGTAGGTGCATGTGAAGAGAGATAAGAAGTAAAGGGTAACCAAAGTAGATCAGATTTAATTTTCTGAGACAAGGTAAGAGAGTAAACAGTAGTAATTCTGTGTTCATCGCAAACAAAGTTCCACCAAGTTAATAAAGATATTTTAGAATTGTCTTTCCAACAGGACAAAATCACTTTAAATGCTAAAGCGATAAATAAGTCAAACAACAAAGTAATATTATTAGATACATCAAAAGCAGGTGAGGAGGAACCTAGGAAAACATTTTGCATTGTTAACGGAATATTACATTGGAATATTCTCATACATTTAGACCAAATAGATTGCCAAAATTTAAAAACATTTGAACATTCATAAAGTTGGTGAAGAAAAGTCCCCGTATTTACAGAACAAGACCAACACAGTGAAGAGGAAGTAGGGGAAAACTTAGCTATGTGAACAGGAGTAATAACAACTCTACTATAAATGAAGTACAGGGATTGGGTTATACGAGCTGCAACAGAGGTTTTAAAGAGCTTGAGCCATAATTTGTCCCAGAAGGGAATAGGTAATGATAAAGATAAGTCTGATTCCCAAAGTAATTCAACCGGGGATTTAGGTCTCTCAGAAATATGAGATAACAGCTTATAAATAAAAGCAGCCTTAGGCGTATGATCATGAGGAATGTTATGTAAAGGCGAGGGGGATGTAAGCAATGTAGGAGCTAAAGGGTAATTGTTGGAGGATAAAAAAGACTGCAGAGCAGTTGCTATTAAATGATAGTTATCAAGAAAAGAGTCAGGTAAGTTATATTGGGATTGTAGTTCCTGGACGGGGAGAACAGAATCATGTTGAATAAATTGATGGATAAAGATAATTCCCTTCTCCTTCCAGTGCTTGTAGTAAAATGATTTACATTTATATTTAATAAATTTGTTATACCAAATAGTGGAGGACAGAAAACACCGATACGGGTTGAAACCATCAGAGAGGGTATTATATAATAATTGTCGGGAGTATTTTAAAATAGGGTTGTCTGTTATGAAGGAGCAATTAGACATATAAATTATATCCCAAAAAGAAAAATCTTTAGAAGGGAACGTTCGAAAATAATCCAACGAGGGATAGGGATATCAACAAAATTATAACTTAAAGCAAAACTTTGACGAATTAAAAATGCAGAGTGATATGATTTAAAGTCTGGGAAACGAACACCCCCCTCCATCTTAGGACGTTTAAGTTTCCGAAGAGCAATGCGGGGATGTTTGTTGTTCCACAAAAATTTTGTACAAATAGTCAATCTGTGAAAAATATGAAGCAGGAATTCAAAAGGTATCATGGACAATGTAAATAGGATATGGGGTACAATCATCATTTTGATAGTGTCCAATCTACCCCACCAGGACAAAAAAGGGGGACCAGGAAAGAAGAAGCAATTGTATTTTGGTAATCAAGGCATTAAACGTATAATTAATTGTTTTAGATAGTGTAGATGAAAACCATATACCTAGATATTTAATCTTTATGGGACACCAAGTAAATTTAGTATTATTAAACATATATTGATAACAGGTAGAGTTTAAGGGTAAAACGTCCTGTTTTAGAAAAGTTCAACTTATAACCAGAAATACTGGAATATAATCGAACTTCATCCAAAAAAGGGGGAGGGAGGAGTTAGGATTAGACATGTATACTAGGATATCATCAGCATATGCTGACAATTTGGTTTCTATGGAATTATGTGAAAATCCAGAGATATCTGGATTAATTCGAATCCGTTCCAGGAAAGGTTCAAGACACAGTACAAATAACAATGGGGATAAGGGACACCTTGGCGTGTGCCTCTAGATAACACAAAAGACTTAGAAAAATGATTAACAAAAATACTAGCTCGGGAAAAGAATATAACAATTTAACATAGGAAATAAAATTTGACCCAAAACCAAACCATTTTAGTGTACTATACATATATTGCCAATTTATGCGGTCGAAGGCCTTCTCAGCATCCAAAGATGAAGCTGCTAGTGGAGTTTTATATTTTTTACCAAAGGAGATAACATTAGCAAACATGCGAGCGTTATCCGAAGCCAATCTGCCCTTGACAAAGCCAACCTGATCTGTTTTAACCAATAATGGGACAATGTTCTCAAGTCGAGTGGCGAGAATTTTGGCGAATATCTTGCAGTCATAGTTAATTAGGAGATGGGACGATAATTTTTGCAAAGGGAATGATCCTTATCGGGTTTGGGAATGAGGACGTTATTAAGGCCTCCATAAATGAACCAGAGGCTTTGGCGTCAACAATAAATGAGTTAAAAAGGTCCAAAAGTTTGGGCACAAAAATAGATGAAAAGGTAGAAAAAATTCAACAGGGAGGCCATCCGGCCCGGTGCTTTAGCTTTCTTAAGGATTTAATAGCCTCCATTATCTCCTGTGAAGTAACCGGGTTTTCTAATAATTCAAATTTATCAGGAAGCTAAGGGGGTTAGGAAGACCAGAAAAAAGGTATGAAGGTTCTGATCAGAGGGATTTGTATCATCAGAGTATAATGATTGGTAATAATCATGAAATACAGAAGCAATATCTTCATCCGATCGACACTAGATTATTAGTGGCTTCATTAAGGATAGGGCCTATATTTTTACGTTCAGATTTAATTTTTAAATAATTGGCCAGCATCTTGCCAGCTTTATTTTGACCACCATGGTATTTAGATTTAATTTTAAGAAGAACATTGCATGCATCATTCGTGGCAATTTTGACAAGAGAAGATTTGTCCCTGATCAATTCATGGAGAGCAGACGGGATTCAGACGAAGTAAAGTAATTATGCTCTAATAATTTAAGTTGCTGTAATAATACGTCATATTTGGCTTTAGCCGCTTTCTTCTTCTTGCCGAGTAGGAGACAACAAAAGCACGGAAAGAAGCTTTTAAAGGCATCCCAATTATTAGTAATGGAAGTGTGTAAGGGATTATTGAAAGTAAAAATTCATTAATAAAGGTGGTGGCTTCAGTTACAAAAGTGTTGTCAGATAACAAAAAATTATTAAGTTTCCAACGCCCAAATTTCAGGGAGAGATCTAGGGAAGAGGAGACAGGGGCGTGATCGGAGATAAAAATAGAACCAATTTTAGAGGATTGAATGGATGGGAGTAGAGGTTTACTGACTAAAATATAATCAATTCTAGAACGAGTATGGTGAACATTCGAAAAAAGTAAATTCAAGGGAATCAGGTTACATATCTTCCACACATCATATAATGAACGAGAGGCAATGGCAGATTGAAATGATTTATGGGTTTTATCCGGGTTAAATTTGCATTTGGATTGCCTATCCGAATATGGGTCGAGCCATTGATTGAAGTCTCCCCCAACAATAATATTTGGACTATCAATGGAAGATAGTAAGATTTTTATATTTTTCCAAAAATCTGGATCAGGTTTGACAGGACTATAAATATTCAATAGGACAAGAACTTTATTCTGTATAGCAACCTTAGCCATTACCCAGCGTCCATCACTGTCACATTGTGTAGATAAAATTTGTGCATGAATAGACTTGTGAAATAAGATAGCCACACCTCCCTTCCGATTAGAAGCTGGAGAGTAAACAATTTGGCCCACCCATTGTCTTTTTAATTTAAGTGATTCGAAATCATTGCAATGCGTTTCTTGAATAAATGCAATATGAGAGCTTAATTTAGACAAATGAGAAAGTACCTTTGTCTTTTGACGGGATTACCAAGACCACGAACATTCCACGTGACAACATTACACATACTGGAAGGAGGGAGGAGCAAGACATAAATGGATATGATACACTTCAGGAGGACAACTGAAAGTAAAAACACCATTCATTAGATAAAGACAGAGACCAAAATGTACAATAAACGATCATATAGACGAAATTTAAATATAGAAACAGCACCATTGAAAACAATAAGGAAGGAGTAGGAAAAACAAATTGAATAAAGAAGAGAAGGAAGAGAAGAACAGAGAAGAAAAGAAAGTAAACAGATCAAGGGAAAGAACCCAGATCTGAAGAGAAGCAAGAAACCAAAATGCGGGGAGCATGTTGACGACAACAGCAAGAACAGCGGAACAAGTTAACGAAGAAAAAGGGAAGAATAAAAATGGTAAACCTCAATACTGAATAGTGGGTAACATTAATAAAAGATAAAGAGTGAAAAAGGAATGATATTATAAAAGAGAAATAAGCAAGGAGAAATACAGAGCTACACATAGGGATCTATAGAGCAGGTTAACTAGTGACTGAAGAAAAAAGTGAAACATTAGTTTTCCATATTTCTAGTAGAAATACTATTAAGAGACTCAGTTTAGCAGGCTCATCAAATGACCGCGATCTCCCTTCATACGTGACTTTGCACAAGCAAGGTTGCAAAATGCCATATTGAATGTTCAATTGTCTCATCTGGGGGCGAAGAGCCAGAAATTCTTTACGGCGCGCGTTTGTTGCAGTGGAGACATCTTGAGAAATGAAGATATTATGGCCTGACCATGTGAGGCGTCGTTTAATTTTAACAGCTTTCAGGACATCCATCAATTCAGTGAATTCTAAAAAGAGCATGATGATGCCCCGTGGTTTGTTAGAGTTCGGTTGAAGACGACCCAAGCGATTCGCCTCTTTGTATGTTTAGAGGAGTTGAAGATTGAAGGTCTAAGAGTTCCGGAAGAAATTTTTGAGAAAGGATAACATGTCTGGACCTTCAATGTTTTCTGGTAGGCCATACAAGCGGAGATTGTTCCTGCGATTGCGATTTTCCAAGTCTTCGGTGTGAAGTTTGAGTTTTTGTATTTCTTGTTCTAATAAAGGAATTCTAGTAGAAATATCCTGAAGATCACCAACACGTTGTTCAAGTTCCAGTACTTTGCCTTCCATAATTATCCCGCGGTCCTCAATTTGCTTTAACTTTTCGTTAGTAGTTACCATGAAAGGCTGTAGACCACGAACCTCCTCTAAGATGGAATCCAGAACAGGGTTTTGTGAGATATGAATAGGAGAGGGTGGGTCATTTTTATGCCTCTTTGGTTTGGCGCCTGAAGAAGATGATCGAGACAAGGAGTGCTGATCAGTCGCCATTGTGGTTTTTGGAAGGGAACGAGTTGTAGTAATTAACAGTGGACGAATGCGCCCCATAGACCCCAGCCAAAAAAGACAAAGAAGGTGACCGTGCAAGATAAATTATATAGAGAATTCTTCCTCTGTCACAATATACATAACTGCCACAGATTATAGAGACGGAACATTATCAAAAGTCAGAATCCAGTTTGTAAGTATTTAACCCAGTCACGGCACAAGAGTATGCAGGCACACAACTTCCTTTTATCAAGACCACCACCTGCGCTCAAAATTGGTATTGTTTGAGGCACGAACGGGTCCTAGGACTTCTGCGTTCGAGCGAAGCTCACTCAAAGACCTCCATCCTGCTCCATCATTTAGACCACTTCCCCATACATTATTTAGAGACACGCAGTTCACTCGTTGGCAAACAGAGGCACAACTGATTTTATCGGCAAGATGCGTTTCAGTAGGGACTACCCATCTCAGCGACGGCAGTGTGTGCAGGAAATAATGTCATTCATTGATGATGGATGGTAAACAAAAGCACTCTGTTTACATAAAAAGCATAGCCAGCAAAAACACCACTGTGGTATGTAAGAGGACGGTTGTTAATGAGACCCTATGATGATGACATCCATGGGTACACCTTCCACTTCAATAGCTCTGCAAATCATGGTGAATGATGGCCAGACAAAAAGTCCAAATATATTATGCCTGCTTGTAGTCACATAAATATATTGGCAGCAATAACCTTCCTTACTTCAATTGAGCACTGCACCTCTCCTTACCGCCATTGCCCAGCAGTGTAGACATTCTGATGACACTAACTGAGCAGTATAAAATTTTCTTTTGGCAATAACCCCTAGCAGCCGGCAGTTCACTCCTCCCGGTCTGTGGTGGTATTGGCAGTTACAAATCAAAAACGCGAGCGCCGCATTTCAAAATGGCGGGCGCCCGCGACTTCGTGAGGAGAAGTTCACCGCCGCCGCCTCCAGGCTCAGCGTGTATGTGGGATTTGGCAAAAGCGGTCATTGGACTCACCACCGCTTCCTTACATGAAAACCACCATCTGCGCAGGAAATTAGTGGGTTTTGAGGCACCAACGGATCCAGGAGCTTCCGCGTCCGATCGGAGCTCACTCGAAGTCCGCCATCTTGCTTCGGCGCTCAAGCCACGCCCCCAAACATTCTCATCTATAATAGATGCCAAACTCTTCACTTTCAACATTGAACATGCATGTCCAAATGTAAAATATAACTGTTTTATTATGGTTCATAGCCTCAGTGGACTGTAAGTAAAATTTTGCTGTTTGTCTTAGATGCTGGTGTTTGCCCATTTTAGACAATGGTTTCCTACATGAGAGACAGCACCCCAGGCTGACTCCATTGCTAATGTATTACCAACGTAGAAACAGGAATTGATGACACAGTCCACAAAAGTATGGCCACCCCAGCTAGGCTCCAGGCACACAATCTTTTGTAGGAATTTGTTTATGTTTTGAAAAGTAGAGTTGCAAAATTATGTTGAGACGGTCTGTACAAGAGAGTAGGCCTGAACACAATTTTTGTTATGCCGGCATAATCTTTCCTTCATTTTGCTCTATGATTTTTACCTGAATGCCTGAAGTTAGGCCATTATGCCACTTTGTGTTATTTATTTATTTGGGGAGAAAAATCCTATTCTGGGAGTACTGGAATAACATTAACGAATAGAAAGAGAGCTGCTGCTCGAGTCATGTGCATGTCAAAGTGGACATGAGGATGCATTTCACACTAAAATACAGCACTAAATACTGGTTTGCAGCTCATGTAACTGTGCATACTTTTCCAGAAAGTCCTCCTAATTATGCAAATGGGAATTATGTAAATTTCACACACTTCTATCACAAGGGCAAGGCATCCAGCAGGAAAAATACAACTTCTTTACAGTACAAGCCAGGCTTCAGCCCTGTAGTTGACTCCAGCTTCAGCCCTTAAGCCCAGGTGAGACTAAATCCCTGTGCCCAGCTCAAACTGCAGTCCCTTGCCCACCTGAGACTGCAGGTCTGTGTCCAGCTCAGACTGCTTATCTGTGTCCAGTTGAGGCTGCAGGCCTGAGCTCAGCTCTGACTTTTTTTTCTGTGCCCAGCTGATACTGTAGATCTATGCTCAGCTCAGACTTCACTCCTGTGCCCAGTCCTGACTACAGGTCTGTGTCCAACTCTGACTGTGGCCGCAGACCAAACTCTTACTGCAAACCTGCACTCTTCGCAGACTGCAGACCTGTTACCAAACTGAAACTGCTGGTCTGTGCCGAGAAGAAACTGCAGGCCTGTGCCCAGATCAGACTTCATGCCTGTGCCTAGCTCTAGCTACAGGTCTGTGTGCAGCTCTGACTGAGGCTCTGTGGCAAGATCAAACAGCAGCCCTGTGCGCATCTTTGACTGCCGATCTGTTCCCAGCTCATCCTGCAGCCCTACTCTGAGCTGAGACATCCGACCCTTGACCAGCTCAGATTGCATGCTCGTGACTAGGTCAGACTGAAGAACTGTGCCAAGGTCAGATACCAGCCCAGTGTCAAATTAAGAATGCAAGCCTGTGCCCGGCTGAGACCGAAACTCTTTGCTCAGCTGAGGAATCAAAAGTTAAACACCTTTTTAACAAGTGAGTTTTAAATTCCTGGATCTGTGGGGGCGAGAAGACTAGTGATATGCTCATGCCCAGAATACAAAGTAGAAAGCTAGACTGAACTGACTACTTCCATGTTGCCTGCAATAAGCTGGGAGCATAATTGTGAGATTGGACAAGTACAGCTCATTTCCAGTTAAAAAGGGCCAATTTTCCCGAATACAGACTCATATTTGCTATTCTTAATACAAATTTTAATCTGAGAGGCATGTTGATTACCATAGATTAGCTAAGCAATGTCCCCTCTCTCTCCCCTTCTCGCCCCTCTCTCTCCCCTCCCCTCTCTCTCTCCCTCTCTCCCCCCTCTCTCCCCCTCCCTCCCTCTCCTCTCTTTCTCCCCTTCTCTCCCTTCCCCTCTCCCTCCTCTCTCTCTTCCTCCCTCCCTCTCTCTCTTCCTCCCTCCCTCCCTCTCTCTCTTCCTCCCTCCCTCCCTCTCTCTTCCTCCCTCCCTCCCTCTCTCTCTTCCTCCCTCCCTCTCTCTCTCTCTTCCTCCCTCTCTCTCTCTCTTCCTCCCCCTCTCTCTCTCTTCCTCCCCCTCTCTCTTCCTCTCTCTCTCTCGGTTGGTCTCGATACTGCAGTTGTTGTCTGACCTTAAAAAAAGATTTCAGCAGTATTACACAGAGGGTCTTGGCCTCCGCCCATATGTTAGTAGCCATGTTTACAAGATTTGATTGGGCAGAATTTGTGTACCTCCTCTGAAAGTGTTTGTTCAGGGAATGCACATGGATTGGAAGTAGAGAACTGAGGCCAATGTAAATCTATAATAAACAGGCTGTAGCTGCACTACCGCCTGCAGGGATGGCTCTGTGCTCGTGGTGCTGGTGTGGAGAATTGGTTATTGACCTCTGTCTGCAGACGTCATTAAATGAATGCCTTTACCATCTATAGGTTTTCGAGTCTGCCAGTAGCGATCTGGCGACTTTCAGCAAAGTTGTCTGCTGATACTGAAGTCACATATTGTACACTATCAACCCAATATGAAAGAATCATTGAATTAACATTAAAAGCGCCACTCTGTCACATTCATATAAATGTAGAAAGAACCTGTCTTTCTGGAAAGTGATTTACTAATGCAACCGGTGCAGTTGCACAGTATGCACTACAGTTATAGCTGCCTTTTAATCCCCAATCAACAGATAAGTGGATCCATTCTGTCCTTATATCGGGGTCCATGGCACCCTTATAATGCCACTGGAACATTTGCTCAGCATCCCAAGGGCACATTTATATTTCATTTTCCAAAGCTGTTCTAAATGCTTGGCAGGAATGCTAGTGTTCTTGGCAGGAACTACTAAACACACCCCTTCCTGCCCCCACTCAAAAGCAGAATAAACAGAAGCTTTACTATTGTCACATTTCATGTTTTTTTTTATGAGACCTGCTGGGGAAATATAACAATGAATGGTATAGCATACCATATACTTCCGTTTTCCCTGGGTTCCTAATGTTCACAGGCTTGTAGATAAAACAACACTGGAGTATGTGTACATTTGTTCAGTGTCGTACCACTTTTCATTTCTTGACACAACAAAGAGAAGTCTATTTAGAAAGGCATTGCGTCAAAGAGCAATGCAATGAAAGCAATATTACTCTATTTTCTGGTCGACATGAAGTTTATCATAAACCACTATATAAATACTGCAGTGAAAACTATCATGACAAACTTTTATCACTAGGGCATCAAATTGGAGGTTTGAGGACGTTCGGAACTGACACCAGAAAGTACAAGGTTGGTATTGCTACTCAACATGGCAATATCAAGCATATAACATCATTCATCTTTTACCAAAAACACTAAGGAATTATTTTTTATTTTAATTGTAAATCGTGAGAGCTCCTCAAAAGAAAAAACAACTCTGCTCTATGCATTTGGGAGAAGGAAGGCATTGTGTGACTAGGAAAAAATGCAGTAACATGTCTTAATATTACTTCCACACACTCTGGATTGCACAGTGTCAAAAGCATTGTGCATCTCCGCTAGGTTTCACTTCCAAGTTTCACCCATTGGCGATGCTGACTTGTAGGCTGAGATTTACAAAGAGTTGACCCAACGAGAGGGCAGCAAGCAAAGTTGCTCACTTGCATTGTGTTGGACTTGGCCCTTATTGTCCCAAAATTTTTCGCTTTTCCCCCCTGGCCTATGTATTTACATGTTGTGTCTCAAATGTGAATGGGTAGTACTGTGTAATGGTGTCACTGTCACTTTTAAAATGGACGCCATTCCTGCCTGCCCTTGTGCCGCCTGACTGAGTTGAGTGGCGGTCTAGATGTTGTTTCCCAGCACTCCCAGCTTTTGGAGGGAAACCTGGCAGCCAGGGTGCCCTACACCTCCCCCTAAACCAGTTAAGACCGGTTCCCCAGGGAACCTTCCAGAAGTTGCCAGCCTTTTCTGGTAGGTGGGGTGAGGGGCGGATATATAGGGGGGCTGGGCTGCCATGTGCTCAGTGACAGAGCAGGAGACGTGACCGAGGGGGAACTCTCCCAGGAGGTACCGCCACATTGGGCCTGTGTGCTGGCCCCTGTGCCCATCTACACCCCTCTGTTGTCCCCCTGGGCTAGTAAACAGACCTCCGGAGTGGAGGCTGCTGGGTTGGCAGGATTGCAACCATAATGGAGGATGACTGTTCCTAGGAACTGCTGCTTCAGGACTGGTGAGCCGCCCTGCTGGCCGCTGATCTCGCCCTGCATTACCTGTCTCTTGGCCCCTAGCGCCTCGTGAGCGCTAAATTGAGACTCCCCGTACTCACAGGAAGAGAGGAGCGTGGGCGTGACCTTTCTCTGTGGGGCCCTGGACTTGAGGTCCCTAGCGCCTGGGGAGCGCTTTACTTTAATTGTCTGTCGCCTGCCTGCTCGGGGAAGAGCGGGTGCCTACCCCGCATAGCCAGCCTTCGCGGGTGCCTACCCCGCGTGAGTGACTACAAATTAAGCGGGTGCCCACCCCGCGTGTGTGCCGCGACATGGTGCCTAATAAACCAACGGGAGCCCACCCCGTGGTTTTTATACTCATTAAACGGGAGCCTACCCTGTATTGCCCCAGCGCAAGAGAAAGTCACCCAGGATCACCGCCGCGGCCGGGGGAGCGCTGTCGCGCGCTGGAAGGAAGCCTGTGTGGCCAGGAAAGGTGAGCGGCGTATTCGGAAGTGCCGCGGGAGCCTACCCCGCGCCTTCCTGCCTTGTGAAACCCAGGGCGGGAGCCCACCCCGCACTCTGGGATTGCCGGAAAAGTCACCGCCGCAACCCGGGATCTGCGAAGGGCCGCCGCTCTGCCTGCGGCGACCCGGAAGAAGACAGACCTCGGCCGAGCCGGCCGGAAGTAGGTGGGGGCTCCCCGTGACCAGAGGAGAGCCCCGAGAGGAAGCGGGATCTGCCTTAAAGTCCTGGGTACCACAGGAGGTGGCCCCGGGTGAAGAGGGAGCCTCGTGTCTGCCCAGGAGCCAGGCGGGAGCCCACCCCGCGCTGGCCCCAACGCCGGAGACTTTGCTCCAGAAAGGAAGGTGGAGGAGGGGACTCTCCGTGAGCGGAGGAGAGCCCCGGGTGCCGCCGGAGTCGTTTGGAGCCTCGCCGGCTCCAGGACAAAGTCCCGGGTCCCAGGAGGGGGCCCCGGGTGAAGAGTGGAGTGCAGCCTGAAGCAGCGCGACGCCTGCAGGGCTCCGTGTGAGGAGAGAGCCCGGCATACTGAGAGTGGCCGGGAGAAGTCCTGCCAGAAGGAGTCAGCCGCATATCGAGGGAGGCCAGAGGAGTCCTCCAGTGAGCCCGGTGAGTGGGGCTCAGCCTTGCCCTGGTGGGGGAGGTATCGGGGCACATTGCCGGTGCCCGCCCCCAGTACCGTGCTGATCCTTACAGCTGCTCCGACTGACAGCGGGCAGCTGCAACGGTTTGGGAGCACTTGGCCATACTTGGGACTACCGAGCCCCCGAGGGAACTCCAACTCATTCAGGGCCAGCTCCATTTCCACAGCAGTCCGCCGGACAGTGGCCGCTGCAACGCTGAGCGTGACATTGTGTTAAGAACCCCAGAGGAGGGGGCTCCACCGTCCCGGTGTTGTTGTGGGGGCTCCAAGGTAACGGTGCTGACCTGACTCTATCCTACTGCCCTGCCCACTGCTAATGAGGCTCATACCGGGCGCTACGCCCTAGGTGTGGTTTATGCTGGGGTTGCCCCTATGTTTATGTTGTACGCCTACTTCAGGCTGTGGGGGTTTTTCAGGCCTAAGGTGCATGCCGGATATGGGGGTACTGTTTGGTGCCTTCTCTAATGTATGCTGAGCTGATGCCTCATGTGCTTAAATGCATGTGGTGCCTGGCCTAATGTGTATATGCCTACTGGGCTCATGTTATTGGGATTTACTCCTATTGAGATGCCCCTGCGTTTATGCCTGACAGGCCTGTGTTTCATGCTAATGTTGCATGCCAATGAGGTTTACGCCTACTGTTGTGCCTAACCTGCTTTTATGCCTAACAGGCCTGTGATTTATGATCCTGTTTCATGATAAGGTTTCTATGCCAATGGTTCATGCCAGAAGGGTGTTAATGTCCTGCATAATGTTTTTAATGTTCTATAATGTTACATGCATTCTACGCCCTGTGTTTTTCTTTGCTAATGATGCCTAATGCAGATGTCTAGGCCTGATGTTTGCTGCTTATTGCAATGAGGCTTTATTCATGGTCTTTTACTCCACAGGTACGGACTGATCACAACTATTATTACTAGTGACTTGCATTCATTCTGTGCTTATAATGATTCTGGCAGCGGCCCGATTGGCGCTGCCCTGTAAATAGTCCCCACTGTTTATATCTACCGGGTGCAGGTTGGCGCCGTGTTACCACTGTGGTTACATTCTGCTATGCTGATTGCATAATACATATGCTGTTTTTCTTACTCCAACTGGTGTGGTCTCCTTTTTGTAGTGTGCCTGGTGGGTCACCTGTGTGTGCTGCGCGGATGCTTTACACAATGCTCCTGGTTTAGCCTTCCCGCTCCGCACCACGCTACCCCGTTTCTAACACATTGCATGAACTAGAGAGAGCAGAATTGCTCAATATCTATGAAGAAGTGGCTATCTTCTCATAACATTCGCTTGTCCTTGCCATTGATCTCATCACGATACCATAATATGGCCATGTTACCTATTCGGGCAGAGGTCAAGGTAGTCTTATTGATTGCATTGCTCTTCCAATGGATCACAAGGATAAGGTCCTTAACTTTCAAATATTAAAGAATGGCCTCAGTGACCATAATCCTATGGTAATTTCCTTGGAACTGGGAAAGGTACCGCACCACTGTCAAGCTGTTATCGCTCCAATCATTTTAACTAAAAACAAAAAATTCCTTCGTAAATGGGTCACAGTGAATACACAGTACTTGCTAGAAGACCTTGTTGAGAAAAGTAGGATACCTATGTTAGACTGTTTGGACGAGAAGCTGGATCATCCCAAATTTTGGGAGATTTCAATGGGATTTGCCATACCATCAACGGGCTCTTAATGACAGATACAAAGGCTAAGCAAGACCGGCCCAAAAGATGGTTTGACAAGGCCTGTTCCTCTGCTCACAAATCACTTATTACCACCTTGAAGCGGGTACCTAGAGACAGGAGGTAAGGGTATGCAGATAGAACTATAGGCAAGCCATTCTGAAAAGGAAGATGAGAATCCTGGGAGAACTTGCATGCGGCCAGGATTAAAAATGATACTATCTATTTTGGAAACTGGTCAATGCCCCCTATTTCAGTGACAGTCATAACATTCCCTTGGACTCAACTATATCTCTAAATAAATGGGTTGAGCACTTCTCCAAGTTATATGACGACCGAGCTGATCCCAATAGTGATCAGGGCTTTGCAAGAGTTGATTTTCAAGCCGCCTGTTCGGATCTGCCAACCTTTATCAGAGATGAGGTCAGAACTGCAATTAAGCAGAGTACAATGAATAAGGCTCCCGAACCCGATGGAGTACCTATGGATATATTTAGTAATAATATCTATCTTTGGGCCCCAATTATCACGAACATGCTAAGAAGTGCCGCTGCCATTGGTCCACTTAAATCCTGGTCCAATTCTATTATCGTTCCCATCTTTAAAAAGGGCGACAATCAGATCCACTTTATCGCCCTATTTTCTTGATTGATTCCACATGCAAGGTGTTCATATTGAAAAAGCTGATGTCAATATGAATTACGATACATTCATGTAGAAAAAAATCACATCTTTATTGACAAATTCACCCGTTGTGAACTCCACGTCAACCCTGACTCAGAAA
This sequence comes from Calotriton arnoldi, assembly GCA_963921515.1. Lineage (NCBI taxonomy): Eukaryota > Metazoa > Chordata > Amphibia > Caudata > Salamandridae > Calotriton > Calotriton arnoldi. Next base: position 1,676,156 of record CAWUFW010002679.1, on the reverse strand, counting down.
TACATAGTTAGGCAGGCCCTAAGACCCAGGCCCGAGGTGACTAATTGGCAGGTCACAGGTGGGGTGGCACATAACCAGCAGACAAATGTGCAAACAGGAAATCGCAGATCAATCCTATAGATAGGTGCAGTGGCACCACAATGATCCAGAGAGATTGGCCCCAATAAAGTACAGATGGCCGGAGGGGTGCTTGCATTCCCTAAATACCACAAAGGCAGATGCCACATGAAGTTAGGAACACATAGCCAATGAGGACACAGCACACACAAAACAGTGATCACGCGCTCCTCATGCCGAACATCTGGACACATTACTCACTGGCTGCATTTAGTCCACGCAAGGTCGAAGCCCGCCTGGATTCCTCATCCAATACATTAATTTATGGCTCTAAAGACAGAGGTTCACATTCCTTAACAAAAAAGTACTTTCAGAAATGTTTTATTGCATTCCATGAACTGTATAAAGATCCATGTTTGACCAATTGTAAATTGAGACAGTCCTCAGACCCTATGCCTGTGCTCCCGGTCACATTGTTTAATTAAACGGACTGTTCCTGTTTTGCCAAAAGCCTCTTGTTGTTTCAAGGTATTTCATGTTCAAGCAACAAAGGTTTTGGAAAGGATCTTGTTGGTCCATTTGGAGGCCTGGATAGCCGAAAAAGGTAGCTTGTTCCCAATACAGTATGGGTTTAGAAAGGTCTGGGCACGACAGAGCAGTGTCTAAATCTGCAGTTGATAATTAGTAAATATACACATGCGGAGAAAGACTGTCCCTCATTAGCTTTTATGCACCTTACTTCTGCCTTCGACTGGGTGGATATAGGCAAGCTCTAGTTTGAAATGCTTGTCATGGGAATGAAGGAAGCTTTGGTTCACTTTTTGGAGCAAATGCCCGAGGATTTGACTGGTCGTGGTATGGCTCTTATGGGAAGTAGGCTTACCCCTTCAAAATGAAGCGAGGCATACAACAAGGGTGTGTGCTGGCTCTGTTCCTTTTTTCTCTATTTATAAATGATTTATAGATCTTGTTGAATCTGGGAGAGGAAGACACTCCTGGATGGGCTAAAGACGACTCCCTGCTCTGCTATATGCAGATGATTGTGTCCTGATGTCAAGGACAGGGATGGGCTTACAACTCTTAATAATTAGATTTGTCTCCTACATGAGTGAACTGGGCCTGCTGACAAATATTGCTAAATCTCACAGCAAGGATTTAGGGCACACCATCTAGAAAACCAGAGCTCTATATTAATAAAGGAAAACTTGCCTGTGTCACAAAATCTAATTAGCTGAGCATCTCTTTTGATCATAAAAGTTTGTGATCTCACTTAATTAAAGTCCGGAATGCCCATTTTAATCAAACCGAGTCCTATTCCGGGTTTGCTGGGAAGCTCTGGTGCAAGCCAATGGATGCAATAAGGAAAATCTATATGGCTCTATGTTGCTCTGCTATGGTCTATGGCACTGGGGTGACATTGCCCGCCCTTCACGTGAATGAAATCATGTTTGTCAGAAAGCTTTTGTCTGTCCCTAAATCTCTGCCCTCATTCCTTTGTCACATGGAACTAGGCCAGTTAAACCTAGAAGACCGAAAATAGCTGGCACCACTAAAGCTCTGGCACTCAGTTTGGGCAAAAGATGAAACTGCCCTAAACCAGGACATTATAATAGATGGTATAGGTTTAGAAAATGCCCACTGTATATCCTGGTTAAGATTTGTGAAAGACCAATTTGCCTTGCTTGGGAGATCTGATTTTTTGATAGTCCACAAGCTATTATTTCTTTCTCTGAACAACAACTAAAGATAGATTTGCTGGCAGCGAAGATAAGCCAGGGAGAGGGGGAAGCAAAGAGTGTCTGCCTATATCCCACTAGTGACTACGGACCAGATGAAATCTTATCCTCTACAGCACTCTAAGAGAATGTATTTAATACAGTACAGATTTAATATAGTGCACTTCCTGGTCTCACACCCTAGCAAAGCTTTCATGAATCCAAGCTCATGCCATGTCCTTGTGACTCAAGCTCTCCCCAGAATACACTTAATTTCTTTTTCTTTTCCATGTTTTATGTTATTCCAAGTGAAAGGTTTTTACTCCCACTCTTGAGGACCCAAAATGTTCGATTATGTCGGCCCGCTCTGCACCAACTGCAGCTACTGTTGTCTCAATACACCTGTTTGATGGTGTATAAATTCATCTCTACGGCTGTAAGACTGAGAAAAATGGTGGGGAAGTTAACTGCATATTATACTCCGGTGTTATAAGTGTGTTGGGGGCGTTGATTATCAGTAAAACGTGACCAAATTGTAAATTTTTGTATATTTATTGTGGTATTTTTAACATTTTTATAAGCATGTTTTAATGGAAATTTCTTTTAAATTGTATAATGTATCGTATTCAGTATTTTAAACATTAATCATTGCTTTGTATGTCTTTGCTTTTATGCTTATATGGTTATTTATCAACCAAATAAAGCTTGTTATGACTGACTACAAAGAAGTGGCACACTTCTGTTCTTTCCCTGCATTGGCACAATTTCAGCAGCCATGTGCCAATGCAGACACCCTTACAGTGCAAGGGTGTCTGCGTTGTGGTCAGCATTGTTTTTGTGCAGGAAGGGGTCCCTTTCTACAGAAAAAGTCTGCTTTAAGACCATTTTCTCTTTGTATGTGTGCTGCAGAATGATTTCAAGAGATAGTAGCTCATTATATTTAAGCAATGTTTTTTAACAAAAAAGCACGTCATTTCCTTTACATGATCATTTTGTGCTAGAGGTGCACACCCGTATTTAGCAGAAAATAGTAAAGGTCTGTATGTGTTGCTCTCTAAGGATGGCTTCACTTGATGATGGCAAGAGTAACATTACTCAGTTAATGGAGTTTGGATTACCAAAGAGCAATTTTTTTTTTATTTACAGGGAAATTAAAAACAGCCCACTTTATTATGGAACAATGAATTACCCTCTAAATATTAGAAGTGATGTGTATATACTTTTTATACCGTATTTAACTGTACTGTTTATGGACCTCTCAAATGTTCTACATTGCCCCTTGGACAATGTCAGACAAAAATAATTACAAATATGTGAATAAAAATATAAATAAACTGATCTGAACTACAAAAATGTTATGTGCACTTAAGCATATTCTCTAATATCATTGTTTTCCTACGAATATATATGCACGCTCTATTTCGGGTGCCTTCTAAAGGCTTGCATTCATTTTCTTTTTTATAGTGACAATCACTTTGCCTTGAAAACTTCATAGAACTTTGACATATAACATTGGGTTATCCATACTTAGAAATCAGGGTGGTGTTTTATGCCTATCAACCAAACAGGCATAGATAAGGTGGTGTAGAGGCGAGAAAGTGCTGGCCAGACCTATTGGCTTTGCCAATGCTTGTTGCATTCCAAGGCTTATTGTTCTGCATTGCATTTGGAAAAGGTAAACTACAATTTACAGCACTTGAAGGATAATACCAGGATTTTATAGGCTACTCTATGAAAGCCCAGCATGTACTTACTTAGCTTCCCATTTCAAAGGGAGACTTGCTACAACCCAGTGCTGACAAATCACACAGACTGCACAGAATGAAAGCCAAACATTATCAGAGAGAAAATTCACACCAATGAAAAATTACAAGCACATCCAAAGCTTTCAAAGTGTGTTGTAACATCTCGCAGTAATGCATGGGTAAAGATGGTCTTTTAAAAAAAAAAGACAAATATACAGATTTGAGAAGAGACCTTTCCTATTTTGCTCGGAATGTACAATTTTAGCAAAAATGGGCTGCAGTCGATGTTTGAAAATAATGTCTAAGAATGTGGTGAAATGGAGCTTTTCAAAGACCTCAGAACGGGGGTCCCCTTTCTCCATCTGCATATGGGAGAGCATTGCACTTCCAAAGAGAAGAGCTCCATCAGTACGTCAGTCTCTTAAGCATCCCCTTCCCCCTCCTGCTGATGTGCGAGTGGCGGGCTTCTTTTGTTTTGGCTATAGCTGAGGAAGAGGTGCGAATGTGCGCTGTCCCTGGCAGCTCTGAATGAACAAGGACCTAGACCTTGACACTCCCGGCTCCTGCTGATTTCCGTTCACCCAGTGGCACCGGTCTATGTGCGTTTCTATTGAGCAGCAGTCACTGCTCAACAATCTGGAGTCACTTTGACATTAGCACAGCGAGCAAGCATAAAGCAAGACTTTCTGTGGTGAAAATATTTTTCGAAAATGCAACCATTTATCATCCTTTAATTTATGTGAAAGTGAAAATGTCCAACAAATTTTTTTTTTTGTTTTTCTACGATGTAATGACCTTTTCCAGAAGCGGTGGCAAAGTCAACAGTCCTGTCTTAAACATACATTCATGCACCGACGCGGACTGCATGCCAATGTTTATGCTATTTCGAAGTGCAAGTATTTCATGTTTTAATGTTCTTGTTCTTTATAAAACATACTCTTACAATAAATATCCTTGCATGTGCAGCATTTATTTTAGTCACAAATGTTTTAGTTGACCTTTTCATATCTCATGGTGTTCTGCCTAAAGTAAATGACGTATGATTACGCAGCAGTAGGCAGAGGAATACAGTCTTTACCCTGCAGGACGTTTTTACACAGGTAAGTATCACACAAGCCTTTTTTTGGGAACTTTCCCACACACACAGATAAGTATTTTTTTAAATGTCACAAATATGTTATTAAAAAAGGGGTATTTAAGGGTAATGGAATGGTAAGTGTTCAGGGTGATAAGAGTCTTAAAGGAGCTTTTAGGGTCTCAGTGTGGGTTAAGGTACAGGATAGTAAGTATAGTAAAGGGTTTTTTAGGGCTCAGGGTTGGGTAAGGAAATAGAGTAATAGGAGTTTTAAAGGGTATTTTGAGTTCAAGGGCGGGCAGAGGAAAAGGGAGGTAAAGGTTTTATAGAGTTCAGGGATAGGTAAGGGTAAGGGTTTTAAGGGTTCAGGGGCAGGCATGAAAAAAGTAAGGTAAGGTTTTTTTTTTTTTTTTAGGATTTATCGGCGGGAAAAAGCAAAAGGGAATGGGCTTAAAAAAGAAAGGTTGAGGGACTACCCCCAAAAATAAAACATTTGAAAAAGAAAAAAAAAAAAGAGGGGGTTGGGGGAGTAACTCCCCAATATAAAAAAATATGTACATATTTTCCCCAATGAAATATATATATATATCTCTCAAAGCTCCAAAGGTTGCCCTCGAATGAGTTGCACTCCAACTGCAGCATGCTCTAAAGCCTTTATTTGGTACAGACATGCTCCCACAAGCAGAATCCATGCGCAGCTTAAATGCCGATCAGCCTGACGCGTTTCGGGGATTAGTTCTCCTTTTTTAAAGGCTCGGCAGTTAAGTGATGTGCCTGCGTGGACACGCCCCAAACTTTATAAACAATTAGACGTCCTCCGATGGACTCCTTCGGATGTGGAAACTGTGACACTGGATTAATGACGTGCCCATTTGCAGAGGCCTATTTTAGGGCTTGGAACTTACCAGCAGGAAATATGGTGCACCCGTAGGGGGCTGTAAATGAGGATACGAACTACAAAACCCAAAATTCATTGCATCAGTCTCATATGAGGAGTCCATCGGAGGGCGCCTAATAGTTTATAAAGTTTGGGGCGTGTCCACGCAGGCACATCACTTAACTGCCGAGGGCCGCTATAAATATCCGTGATTGAATGCAAGCAACCGGACCCACTGGAGGGTTAAATTGTGTAGAAATGGACTGCAGGGACCAGCGTGCATTGTGAGAGACACTATAATCAACGGCACACCGGAGGCCAATTAAGGTTATTTAAAGAGCACGCAGGGGACTGTGGCAGAGCACACTAATTATCTGCTGCTTGCATAGCCTCTGAGGAAGGAGAATGAAAGTCTCAGAAACGCGTCAGGCTAAACGGATTTAAGACGGGATGGGAAGCTGCCTGCTTGGTTAAAATAAAGGATGTTGTCCTTACCGGTCTATGGTGTACGGCCTCATTTGCTGGGCAACTTTGGATATATATATATCTATATCTATCTAGGGGTCTCTAGTTGGCAATGGTATACACCTTTGACCAAATAGGGACCCTTGCTTCTAGTCAGGGAAAGGGGGATTACACTAATGGATAACCCCTGCTCACCCCCTTGGTAGCTTGCCACGAGCAGACAGGCTTATCTCAGAGGCAGTGTGTTAAGCATTTGTGAGCACATACAGTAATACAGTGAAAACACTACAGATGGACACCACACAAGTTTTATAAAAATAAGTATTCTTTATATAGACTTAACACAAGACCACAAACGACAAAAATCCACAATACTGTACTCAACATAGACTTAAAGATGGTAGAAGTAACTTAGTTCAAGATGATGATAAATGCGACATGTTTCTCACAAAAGTACCTTGGATGCGTAACGCAAAACAAACAAAGGGTCCGCAGGGAGGGCGATGCGGCAAGCAGGCGCTTGGATGCAGTGCGACGATCCGGTGTGATGCGATGAGTGCGCCCTTGATGCAATGCGACGATGTGAAGATGATGCATGCACGCCCGACGGCGTGCGGCGAACTCTGTACCTTTGGAGCCGCGACAGGCCCTGCGACATGCCTCTCCGGTGATGCGACGGCAGGCAGTTGCGACGAAGACACGCTTCTCCAGTGATGCGACGGCGGGCAGCTGCGACGAAGACCCGCTTCTCTGGTGATGCGACGGCGGCCTCTGCGGCGGCGACATGCTTCTCCGGCGATGCGACGGCAACAGCTGCGACAGTGACACACTTCTTCTCGTTGAGTCGCGCTTCCAGCTCTCAGCGACACGCAGGCTTCTGCAGACGGAATCCCCAGCAAGGGAATTCAGGAGGGAGCTGGTGGTGAAGTCTTGTATCCCTGAGACTTCAGCAGGAGGCAAGCTCTAGTTCAAGCCCTTGGAGAAATATTCTGCAAGATGATGAAAGTTCTTTGAAAGTTCCTTCTCCTTTCCTTGGCAATGAAGACCACTGCAGGCCAACCCAGCAAACAGCACACTGGCAGAGGGGCAGTCCAAACTCCTGCAGCTTCCTTGGTTCTTCTCCTTGGCAAAGGTTCGTCTTGTGTTCCCAGAAGTGATCTAAAATTCTGGGGTCTGGGTCCCCCTTTTTATACCCATAAATCCTTTGTCTCTGAAGTCAGAGAGTGTCTGTACCTAGTCCAAACCAGTTCTGGGTGCATTCTGCCAGTGCACAACTTCGTCCTTTGTCAGTGTGGGCCAAGGTCATCAGACACACCACAGGAGGTGGAGCCAGCATTGTGGAAGGCAGGCACAGCCCTATTCAGGCCCAGGTGCTACTCCTCCCACCACTCCTCATGCAGGTAGGTCTAGTCAGCCTAGTGCTGACTCACCTTGTCTCCTGGAGTCCCCCAGCCCCTGTCACTCACAAAACCATACATACAATACACAAGCTAGCAGAGGCAGGCTGGATGGTTAGGCAAGAAAATACCTACTTTCTAAAAGTGGTATTTTCAAACCCAGAATGTTAAAACCAACTTCACTAAAAGATGTATTTTATCATTCTGAGTTCAGGCATATTAAATTCGAATTTCTACCATGTTCCCTGGGTCAGTTAGGATTATAAGATGTTATAATCAAGCTGCCCATTCTGGCCTATGGGGACAGGTAGCCTTGCAATAGTGAAAAACGAAATTGGCTGTAATTCACTATCAGGACATGCTACACACATCAGGGCATGTCCTACTTTTTACATACAATGCACCCTGCCCTTGGGTTTACCTTAGGGGTGACTGATATGTAGAAAAGGGAAGGTTTAGGGACTGGCAAGTGGGTGCACTTGCCAAGTCGACATGGCAGTCTCAGACTGCACACAGGCTCTGCAATGGCAGGTCTGCGCTACACTTTACAAGCTGCTTCTGTGGGTGGCACAACCAGTGCTGCAAGCCCACCAGCAGCATTTGATTTACAGGCCCTGGGCACCCATGGTGCACTATACTAGGGTCTGACAAGTAAATCAAATAATCCAATCCTGGCGTCACTAATCCATACATCAATTTACAATAGAGAGCATATGCACTTTAGCACTGATCAGCAGTGGGAAAGTGCCCCGAGTCATAAAACCAACAAAAACAAGTCAGAAAAAGTACAGGAGGAAGGCAAAAAGTTCATGGATGACCCTGCAAAAAGGGCCAAGTCCAACACAACCCCCTTCCAGCCAAAACGCAGGGTAGACCAATCACTACCTTGATGGGCTTCCCTGCTTTGGGCGATAGAACCTGGACCCTGGCCCGCAACAGCAGGGCATATTCCAGTTCTATGCCAATCTGAACCAATTTGGATCCCTCTGTCCATACTCTCAGGGCCCACTAAGTTAACCCATGGGGAACCCTTCTCCTCCCCTGTGGACACCAGCTGTGCAGCACCTAACCTTAGCTTGCTCACAGGTGTGTCCCAACAGACAGACAGTAAGCCACAGTGGTCACTGACCGTTGTCAGTGATGAGACCCAGGCCTTATGCCTCTCAGGGCTCTCAAACCTCTGTGGCGTCAGAGAGCGGGGGGCGGTAGCCCCAGGTGCCTGGCACCCTTTGTCCACTCTTCCTCCTGTCAGGTCAGGTATGACACTGACCCACCAACCCCGGGCCTGTACCCGGTGGCTGGATAGGAGACTGCGGTGGGCTTTCCCACACCCGGCCCTCCCCCACCTCGGGGCTCTGTACCCTCCCACCTGGAGCGGTACCCCCTTCCAGAATTGTCAGGGCACCTGTGGCAGGTGTCCTGCACAATTCGCCCTCCAGTTCAGGGGTTCTATGCTGCAACTGGGATCCCAGCCTAGGGTCTGTACCTTTTAGACTGGGCAGAGGTCAGGGGTGAGGCTGCCCTCTCCCCGCCTCCCTTACTGAGGCCCTGCACCCTCCCACCTGGAGAGGTGCTCCCAGAAGGCAAACCGGTAGGGGCACTGTTAGCAGTTGCCCCTTCCTCCAGGTCGGGGGGGACACCCTGAACCTGGCCCTCCAACCCAGGGTCTGTACCCTTAGGCTGGACCTGTGCCTGGCAACCCAGGACTTCTGGGGGAGTACACCCCCCCCCCCCTCCTCCCAAGGGAAACACACTCCTCTAGGGTTGTGTAATAATCTGCCTGGCGCACCAGGACTTCCTTGGGAGCACACATGCACCCCCCCGAGGGTAACACATAACTCATGTGTTGTGTGACAGTCTGCCTGGCGCAGATCTCCCGACCCCTGTCCATCTGACAGTGCGCGAAGATCCCCCAGGACAGAAGTGGTGTCGCCATGGTCACTCCTATGGGGCTCAGTCGTTCTGGCTGGCCCCTGACCCACTGGTTCTTCCACTGGGCACTCTCTCCCCCTCTCACCCCTCAATCTGGACTTCTGCACCCTCCACTTAGGAGTGGTACTGCCAGACACCAGAACTGATGGAGGTCTGGTTACAGACACTCCCAGATCACCTGACATTAGGAGATCCCCCTCTAATGAACTACTGGGACAGCCTAGGTCCCCTACCTGGTGTTCCCTTAAGGAACCATCCAGGCCTTGAGACTGAGGTTGGGCACTTTCGGGACTTATCCCAGTCTCACTCCTTCTCGTAGGAGACAGGACGTGAGGCCCTACACCCCTCCCACTACACCGGGACCTAGCTGGGCTACTCTGAACCTCTCCCACCACTCTGGGCTGGAAGATACCCGAGCCACTCCTCTTAGGGTTACTCTCCAATGCCGCTTCAGACCCTCTGGAATCCACCAAAAGGTCTGCCTCCAATGTGAGTTCCCTGGGGTCAGAGAACTCACCCTCCAACAGGTATTGGCATAGCTCTGGAAAACAGTGGCTTACAATATGCTCTCCACAATTTGAGTCATAGAACCCCACCAAACTATCCTTCACCTCACCATCCAGTGCCTTGCACACGTACCCCACACCACTCTGCTGAGATTGGCAAGACAGTATCTGACTGTCTCTGTCACTCAACCCACACTCTTCTGGGCGGTCTTCACACTCACCTACCAGGACTTCAACCTTGGGGGAACCCCTCTCCCTGCACCTCTCATCTAGAGTCAGTAGAGTGTCCCTCCTACCACTAGGACCATGAACCCCTGCACCAGCTTCCCAATTTACCTCAGGGACATTGTGCACCACTGGAGCTACCTCATGTCCTTGAACCTCCTGGCGTATGTTAACCCCCTCCTTCAAGTCAGGCGCCACATCTCTGGGTGTGTGTAATACTTCCTCAGCACTAGACAATTCAATTTTGCTGCCACCATCTGAGCTGGACTCCACCTCAGCTAAGCTCACTTCCTGAGCTACCCAAATTTCTTCTTCTTGGGTTAAGGCCCTCTTAGCCTCATCAAGCTCTCTCAGTTTCTCATCAATCGCTCTCAGCCTCTGGTCACAAGCCAGAAACCAGGCATCTTTTTCTGTTTCTTCCTCACTTTTAGAGAACTCCTCCTCCTTAGACTCAACTGGTAGTGTTGCCTTCCAGCGGGGTAACTCATACTGAAATAGGGATGCCTCTAGATCCTCCCTGGACCTTCTCTTCACAGGCAGCCCTCTTTCCTTGCAAAACACACGTAGCTCCTTCATTGTGTAGACAAACATGTGCCAGAAGTCGAGTTCCATTTTGCAACAACTAACCAGAGTCATAGTATCAAAAAATACTTCCAGGAGGACACCAGAAAACAGAAAAACAGTACGTGGTTGCGTTTGGTCTGCACTCACTAGTAGTGTACACCAATTACTGTATATGAGTCACAAATGCAAGTCCAGAATCCTCACCGTTGACCACCAATGTTAGAACTGGGGGTCTCTAGTTGGCAATGGTATACACCTTTGACCAAATAGGGACCCTTGCTTCTAGTCGGGGAAAGGGGGATTACACTAATGGATAACCCCTGCTCACCCCCTTGGTAGCTTGGCACGAGCAGACAGGCTTATCTCAGAGGCAGTGTGTTAAGCATTTGTGAGCACATACAGTAATACAGTGAAAACAGTACAGATGGACACCACACAAGTTTTATAAAAATAAGTATTCTTTATATAGACTTAACACAAGACCACAAGCGACAAAAATCCACAATACTGTACTCAAAATAGACTTAAAGATGGTAGAAGTAACTTAGTTCAAGATGATGATAAATGCAACACGTTTCTCACAAAAGTACCTTGGATGCGTAACGCAAAACAAACAAAGGGTCTGCAGGGAGGGCGATGCGGCAAGCAGGCGCCTCGATGCGGTGAGATGATCCGGTGTGATGCGATGAGAGTGCGCCCTTGATGCGATGCGACGACGTGAAGATGATGCGTGCACGCCCAACAGCCGTGCGGCAAACTCTGTACCTTTTGAGCCGCGACAGGCCCTGCGGCACGCCTCTCCAGTGATGCGACGGCAGGCAGCTGCGACACGCTTCTCCGGTGATGCGACGGCGACCCTTGCGGTGGCGACACGCTTCCCCGGTGATGCCACGGCAGGCAGTTGCGACGAAGACGCGCTTCTCCGGTGATGCGACGGCAGGCCGCTGCGATGAAGACACGCTTCTCTGGTGATGCGGCAGCGGTCTCTGCGGCGGCGACACGCTTCTGCGGCGATGCGACGGCAACAGCTGCGTCAGCGACACGCTTCTTCTCGTTGAGTCGCGCTTCCAGCTCCCAGCGGCACGCAGGCTTCTGCAGACAGAATCCCCAGGAAGGGAATTCAGGAGGGAACTGGTGGTGAAGTCTTGTAGCCCTGAGACTTCAGCAGGAGGCAAGCTCTAGTTCAAGCCCTTGGAGAATATTCTGCAAGATGATGAAAGTTCTTTAAAAGTTCCTTCTCCTTTCCTTGGCAATGAAGACCACTGCAGGCCAACCCAGCAAACAGCACACTGGCAGAGGGGCAGTCCAAACTCCTGCTGCTTCCTTGGTTCTTCTCCTTGACAAAGGTTCGTCTTGTGTTCCCAGAAGTGATCTAAAGTTCTGGGGTCTGGGTACCCCTTTTTATACCCATAAATCCTTTGTCTCGGAAGTCAGAGAGTGTCTGTACCAAGTCCAAACCAGTTCTGGGTGCATTCTGCCAGTGCACAACTTCGTCCTTTGTCAGTGTGGGCCAGGGTCATCAGACACACCACAGGAGGTGGAGCCAGCATTGTGGAAGGCAGGCACAGCCCTATTCAGGCCCAGGTGCTACTCCTCCCACCACTCCTCATGCAGATAGGTCTATTCAGCCTAGTGCTGACTCGCCCTGTCTCCTTGAGTCCCCCAGCCCCTGTCACTCACAAAACCAGACATACAATACACAAGCTAGCAGAGGCAGGCTGGATGGTTAGGCAAGAAAATACCTACTTTCTAAAAGTGGTATTTTCAAACACAGAACGTTAAAACCAACTTCACTAAAAGATGTATTTTATCATTCTGAGTTCAGGCATATTAAATTCGAATTTCTACCATGTTCCCTGGGTCAGTTAGGATTATAAGATGTTATAATCAAGCTGCCCATTCTGGCCTATGGGGACAGATAGCCTTGCAATAGTGAAAAACGAAATTTGCTGTAATTCACTATCAGGACATGCTACACACATCAGGGCATGTCCTACCTTTTACATACAATGCACCCTGCCCTTGGGCCTACCTTAGGGGTGACTGATATGTAGAAAAGGGAAGGTTTAGGGACTGGCAAGTGGGTGCACTTGCCAAGTCGACATGGCAGTCTCAGACTGCACACAGGCTCTGCAATGGCAGGCCTGAGCTACACTTTACAAGCTGCTTCTGTGGGTGGCACAACCAGTGCTGCAAGCCCACCAGCAGCATTTGATTTACAGGCCCTGGGCACCCATGGTGCACTATACTAGGGTCTGACAAGTAAATCAAATAATCCAATCATGGCGTCACTAATCCATACATCAATTTACAATCGAGAGCATATGCACTTTAGCACTGATCAGCAGTGGGAAAGTGCCCAGAGTCATAAATATATATATATATATATATATATATATATATATTCACTGAAAAAACCATAGGTTTTAGGGACAGTTATAGTTAGTTGGACATTTCACTCGTACAAAACCCGTGAAATTCCCCGTTATAGTTAGTTCAGCTAACTATAACTCGCGCCCCGCAATGCACTGCTGATGACTTCCCATATTACATCACTCATGACATGGTCAGTGACATCACTGATGACATCTCAAATGACATCACTGATGACATCATCCAGTGACTGTGTGTTTCTGTAAAGTTTAAATATTTTTAATATATATAGGAAAAGACGTATTGAAGAATGAGTGGGTGTGTAAGTGTCTGTATGGATGATTTAGTAGGTGCGTGACTGACTATGTGAGTGATTTAACGTATCTTACTGAATGCATGGGTTAGTGACTAAACTGGGTGAATGTCTGTATCCGTCTGTCTGTTGCTGTGTAAGTGGCTGCATGTGTTTGTGAACAGCTACATGAGTGTCTATATGAGTTATTGAATGGTTGTCTGAGTATCTGTATGGGTGCCTGAGTGTTTGTGTGGGAGGGGTGTGTGCGACTCTGTGCATAGATGTGTGAGTGGGTGATTCACTGGGTGGATGGTTTCAAGAGTGCATCTGTGATAGACTGTATGGGTGGGTAAGTGTGTGTAAGAGTGTGTTAGTGAGTGAATGTATGTCCCAGTGGTACATGTGTGACTAACTACATATGTGAAAGGCAGTATATATGTGTGTTGGAGTATATAAATAGCTATAAGCAAGAGTGAGTGATTGTGATAGTGGCTGTATGGATGAGTGTGTGCTTGTATCAGTGATTGTATAAGAGCGTAACAATGTGCTAGTATTTGTATGATTAAGTGAGCTGGTGTGTGTATAACTGTATAGGTGAGTAAATGGCAGTGTGTTTAATTATTTGCATGACTGAGTAGGTGTGTGAGTACCTCTATGGATGAGTGGCGGTGTTTGAGTGTCTATATAGGAGTAAGAGTGCATATGATAGTCCTGTACTGAGTGACCATAAGTATGAGTAACTGTACGGGTGAGTGAGTGGATGTGTGTGTGTGTAGACCTAAGAATCAGTGAGTGGGTATGTAGTTATTGGTGTTGGAGTGTCTATGGTTTTGCGAATGGCAGTCTGTAATTTAGAGTGGGTGTATCAAAGGTTATATTAGGGTGTGAGGAGGTGCATCAGATTATCACGTGGATGATGTCATCAGTGATGTCATCAGTGATGTCACTGACCATGTCATGAGTGATGTAATATGTGACGTCATCAGCAGTGCATTGCGGGTGCGAGTTATAGTTAGCTGAACTAACTATAACGGGGGAATTTCACGGGTTTTGTACGAGTGAAATGTCCAACTAACTATAACTGTCCCTAAAACCTATGGTTTTTTCAGTGAATTTCAAAGGTTTTTTAAATGCTAATTTCTAACTATAACGTGCCTGAAACCTATGGTTTTTTAAGTGAATTTCAAAGGTTTTTTAAATGCTAGTTTGTAACTATGCCTACAGAGGTAGGACATGTGAAGAAAGAAGAAAAAGAAATGCAAAAAGAAGCAACAGAAGTCCACAAAGACGAAGAAAAGTGCAGGAAGAAGCAAAAGATGTGTGCAGAAAGAACCAACAGAGGAGCAGAAAGAGGCCTTGTTCCAAAATCCTCCTGTGCCCACAACTTTTTCCAACGTGTACTGGTGGTAACTGACTCTGACTAACCAGAGCCAGTGCTATGCTAAAACACACTTAGAATACAGTTAAAACACCTACATACACTAGGGAACACTATGCGTTGGGGTACCCCTGTGATTAGCATGACCTCTGTAAGTCCTTAGTACATAATAGGGCAGGTGGTTCAAAACTACCTCTTAAAACGCGCTACAGGGCGCGTTTGCACAGTGGTGAAGGGAGGGGGTGCCTGAGGTGACGTGTGCAAACGCGCCCCGTGGCACGTTTTAAGTTGCGGGATTAAGTCCCCTTGAATCCTGTGTGTCCCTGGGGCCCAACTAGCCCCCCAGGTACCTACAGTTAGGACCACAGAGCTGAGTTGCAGAGAGGCGTTCCGAGGCCACGCACCTTTTTTCACCTCTCTGCAACGCAACTCTGTTGTGCTTACTGAAGGTACCTGGTGGGCTAGTTGGACTCCAGGGACCCTCAGGATTGAAGGGGACTTAATCTCCCAACTTAAAACACGCCACGGGGCGTGTTTGCACACATGTCGCCAAGCCCCGCCCCCTCCCTTCACCACTGTGCAAACGCGCCCCGTGGCGCGTTATAATTTGGGGGATTAAGTCCCCTTGAATCATGAGCGTCCCTGGGGTCCAACTAGCCCACCTTGTACCTCCAGTATGCGCCAGGGAGCTGCGTTGCAGAGAGGTGTTCAGAGGCCACGCCCCTTTTTACACCTCTCTGCAACGCAGCTCTGTGGCGCTTTCTGGACGTACCTGGTGGGCTAGTTGGCCTCCAGGGACACTCAGGATTGAAGAGGATTAAATTCCCCATCTGAAAACGCGCCATGGGGCCTGTTTGCACACATGTCACCTGAAGCCCCGCCCCCTCCCTTCACCACTGTGCAAACGCGCCCCGTGGCGCGTTTTAAATTGGGGGATTAAGTCCCCTTGAATCCTGAGGGTCCCTGGAGTGCAACTAGCCCACCATGTACCTCCAAAAAGCGCCACAGAGCTGTGTTGCAGAGAGGTGTAAAAAGGGGCGTGGCCTCTGTACACCTCTCTGCAACGCAGCTCCCTGGCGCATACTGGAGGTTCCTGGTGGGCTAGTTGGCCCTCAGGGACCCCCAGTATTCAAGGGGTATTACTTCCCCTTCTTAAAACTCGCCAGGGGGCGCGTTTGCAGACTGCTGCAGGGAGGGGGCGGGGCCTCCGGCACGATGCCGGTCCTTTTTTTTTTTTTTTTTGTATGGGAGGGGGGCTGCGTGGCCCCCCTTCCCTCGGCCACTTTTGGCCCCGGGGACCCCATCCCCCGGGGCCTGAGGATTTTCTTTTTTTTTTTAAATAAAAAAAACGGGAAGGGGGCCGCGTGGCCCCCCTTCCCTGGGCCTCTATTGGCCCCGGGGACCCCATCCCCCGGGGCATGCCCTTTTTTTTTTTTTTTTTTAAATTTAAATATTTGGAGGGGGCCTGCGTGGCCCCCCTCCTCAGGCCATTTAAGGCCCCGGGGACCCCATCCCCCGGGGCCGGCCTTTACGTTTAAAAAAAAATATATATATTTTTGGGGAGGGGGGCTGCGTGGCCCCCCTCCCAGGCCATTAATAGCCCCGGGGACCACATCCCCGGGGCCTGGCCCTCGTTGGGGACCGTGGGGGTCCCCAATCCCCGCACGGTCCCGCCCGGCTCCCCGCGTCCTGCGTGAGCCGGCATTGCTTTTCCATAAGGGAGCTGCTGACATGCAGCTCCCCTTATGGAAAAGCAATCTGCTTGCTTCATTGAAGTGAGGCAAGTTTGCAATCACAGGACGGGAGCCGCGGGGCTCCGTCCTGTGATTTCAAACAGCAGTGTCCCGGGGGTAGGCACCCGGGACACTGCAGGAAGCCGGCCCTGGGGGTGGCGGTCCCCAGGGCCGTGGAGGGCTCCAGGAGGTGGGCCGCGCGGCCCCCTCCCTTCATTAGTAAAGCCCCGGGAGGTGGTGGTCCCCGGGGCTTCGGGGTCCGAAACGGACCCCCACATTTCTTTTCTAAGTGCCCCAGGGAGGTGGCGGTCCCCGGTACGTGTGGGGGGGCTGGAGCCCCCCCACACAGGTGATTAAAAATTTAAAAAAAGCCCCGGGGGGTTGGCGGTCCCCGGGGCTGCGGGAGGGCGGATAGCCCTCCCGCACCATTTTTTTTTTTAAAGCCCGAGGTGGTGGCGGTCCCCGGGGCTTGGGGGGGGCCTTAGAGGCCCCCCATACATTAATGTAATAAACCCCCGCATACTCCCGGGACTTGGCCGACCCGGGGGCCAATTAACAGCAAAGCGCGGGAGACCGCACTTCGTTTTTTTTTTTTCTCGGCGGGATCCGCGCACCCTAAGTGCATCCCGCCGATTGTGGGACCCCCTGAGCAGGCCTAGGGGGTCAGGGTGTTTCTACCCTGCCCCCTTTATGAGTTTTGCAACTTGTTTCTGTGCCTTCGATTTATTTTAATTTTTTTTTATCACGGCTGGATCCGCGCACCCTAAGCGCATCCCGCCGATTGTGGGACCCCCTGAGCAGGCCTAGGGGGTCAGGGTGTTTCTACCCTGCCCCCTTTTTGTGTTTTGCGCGTTAGTTTCTCTGATTTCTTGTGCCTCGGTTCTACCGAGGCACAAGATGGCTGCCAACACTTCCTGGTTTGGAGTGTTGACAGCCAATTAGCATGCAGCTCGTGATCGGGAGGGTACGCGGACCCTACGCGGCCATAGATATATATGTGATTTTACTTTTGATTTTTCTCAGGAACTACTGAACGGATTTACACCATTTAAGCAAAAGGCACGACTCTGAACCAAGGGCTACCTTTTTGCCAAATTTGGTGTAATTCCGTTCAGCAGTTCGGGCTGTAGCTGCGATGAAAGGTTCCTATGGAAAATTGCATGGGGAAAAGACGTTTTGGGACCCCCCTTTTTTCTCGGCCCCCGCTTGACGAATCACCCCGAGACTTTCAAGATGGGAGCGGACCGGAACGGGCCACAAAGTTTGAAAATTTCGCGAAGATTCGTCAACCGGCGCCAAAGTTATTTCAAATAGAATGTTGCTGATTTCCTATGGAAAATAGGTCCTAAATATAACTATCTACTGGCAACCGCCAGTAGATAATATATATACACACACACACATACATATACATACACATACATACACACACGTGTGTGTGTGTATATATGTATATATGTGTGTCTTCACGTTTGATGGCAAGTTTTACCAGCAAGAACAAGGAACGGCCTTGGGCACCTCCTTTGCACTCACTTATGCGAACTTGTTCATGGGGTGATGGGAAAAGGAGGTGGCCTGGGCCGACGAAAATGACCGGTACACTGAGAAGGTTGCCCTATGGACCCGATTCATAGACTTATTCATTTTGTGGGAAGGCAGTGAAAATGAATTAGATCTCTTCCTTGAGAGCTTGAATTGTAATGATTGCAATCTACGATTTACATACACACAGTCGTCAATCATGCAGTTCTTTTGGATGTAGAATTGGGAAGTTCTCGACAACACACTATCAACGGGGATCCATAGAAAACCAACAGCAACTAACTCCATTTTACACGCGAATAGTGGCCATCCGGATGCTCTAAAATGGAGCATCCCCTATAGCCAGTTGCTAAGAGCTAAAATAATCTGCTCAACAGAAGAGTTGTATGATCAGGTGGTGTGCATGATGGTCAGGAATTTCAGGGAATGGGGATACCCGAATGGAGTATTGGAAAATGCCAGGAAAAGGGCTAGGAAGAAGACTAGAGAACAATCGTATTCAAACAATACCAGAGAAGGGAAGAGCAAAACAATGAAGAGATTATTTTTGAAATATAAAATGGCTCAGTCCAGTATTAAGAGAACTCTTATGAAAAATTGGCACGTTTTAAAGAATGATGAACATCTTGGGAAGATTGTTGAGAGAGGACCACAAGTAACATCTAAATAAGTGAAATCACTGGGAGACATCCTAACATCAAGTCATTATGCACCTAAACAAGAGCATCAAGGACCGGGGAATTGGTTAATAGGGAACATGGAGGGCTTCACAAAATGCAATTCTTGTAAAGCTTGTAAATATGGATCAAATTGCAAGAGCTACCGAACATTTGAGGGCCATGGGGTATTGATCAAGGAAAGGATCACGTGTACTACAGAGTGTCTCTTAAAATGTGGCCATGAAAAGCTATATGTTGGCAGTACAAAAAATAAACTGAAATTGAGAATTCTGCAACATATGAGAGCCATAAAGAATGGTGACAAGAATTACGCAATGGCCTGTCACTTCAACCAAGTTCACAATTGATCTTTATTGACATTCAGCTACTGGGGCATCAGACATGTGCAGGCCCACCCCAGAGGAGGTGATCGAGAAAAAGAACTAAAGAGGCAAGAATAACGACTGATACTGTCCATTGCGACAGAGATACCCTGGGGCCACAATATGGACGCAGAACTGTTTGTTCATTTATGATGGTGTAATTATTGCATTTATATTCTGAAGGAATGAATAGGGAACTGTTTTTAGAACTCTTACAATTTTTGATAACTGAGAGAACAGGTTCTTCCTTCTCTCCTTCCTCTTGATTTGAGATACAACCTCCAAATTGTTGAAATAATTGTTGTGTCCTAGCTGAAGATAGATTATTGGGAAAAATAGGTCCAAAGGATTTTTTAATTATTCACAGAGCACGACACTTTACACGTGACACACCTTAAGAGCTGGTTGGAGCTTAAAGACATAACGGAGATTGCATAATCCATACTGCACAATGCACTTTATGTATAATATAGTGCACTTTATTTGAACAGAAAGTTTTGAATGTAAAGAGTCAGGACTCCATCATGAGGTAGTTGCATTATGCACACAGCAATATGCACTTTAAATGCAGTAAGCAGATAAATCTTCCTGCCAACAGTATGATTATTCACTTTATGTAAATAAGCAAGCATTATGCTATGGATTAAGGAAAAAATAATTTATTCTTTGAAATAACGGAGGCTGTATTATCTACACTGCACCTTGCACTTTATATAAATACATTGCACTTTATTTGAATAGAAACTTGAACGTGAAGAATTAAGATCTTTGTGAGGCAATCGTGTCATGCACAAATTAACATGCACTTTAAATGTAGTGAATAGATACATTTCTTTACTAAAAAGGATTATGCACTTTATGGAAAAAAGAGAATGAAATACCGTCATTAATTGACCATTGTAAATGGTACTAGAAGGGTAGGATACCCCGTACAATTATGTCCTGGATTAGGGAAAAGGCAATTTATCCCTCGAGATAACTATAATGTTGCATTGTATAGTCTAAAGAGAGCGGAAAAGAGTTATGCAAGAAAAATAAGGACACGCTCTCACATAGTCTTGGAGGACATGTGAAGATAACAAATATTTACCTTGCTTGATTTGGGTGAACAATTTTCATGGTACATAAGGCGCATCCTGTTATGAAAAAAGAAAAAAGGAAATGAAAAAAAAGATAAAAAGAAAAGATCCAAGTTGAATATAATAACTTCAAATGTCTGTCACGCTGCAAAACGCCAGGGTAGAGTTTTGGTTGCAAATAGGAATTTGTGAATAGCAATATGGTGGAAGAAATAACCCCTTCAGTGTATGTGAAAATTGCTGCTCTAGTTGCTTAGGGGTCAATGAAACAGAGAAAGTACCAAGAATAAATCCATTCACACTGCATAACCCGGCGAGACCCAATATAAGGTGTCAGCCGAAACGCTTCGGTCTGAGAGAAACTACTTTTATAGAATACAGTGTATTACTTTTTGCACATCAACTAATGGAATAAAAATCAAGTACAGAACTTGCATTCTGTACGTTGTCCTTCTGTGGAAATGAGCCTTTTTAGGGGCCCACTGGTGCAGGGGTTCACCCTTATCTGTCCACTGGTCCTTAAACCAACAAAGTAGAGATTGGCACGGAAGCTGGAATATCAAATAACAAGTTTATTAATCTCTCATGAGTGGGACTACATCAATACAGCACCCTCAGGCACTGTAGGAGGTAGTCCATAGAATACAGAAACCAAGGGTCTTATATTCCCTGTTTACAGCTGAGTAAGCATGGAGACTCAAAGGGGAGGTACAGGCATACACAGGAATAGCTATTGACTAACATGGACAGAGAGAAACCACTTTGTCAGCATAGTGGGAGGAGAAACAGAACTGCTTACATCAGTTGGAGTAGCCTGACAGTTACATTCTAAAACAGGTGCATTCTAGCAGCTACAGGCCTTTCTGAGCATACATTGCTCTGGCTCAGTGCTGAAGGAGTTAACTATAGTTGATGACTCAAGCAGAATAGAAAGGCAAGCAACAGTGAAGACGGAAGAAGCACATGGCTAACAAAATGGACGCCACAACCAAAAATGGCTTCAGCTCATGCTAACAGATTATCTGCGATTTCCACACTTCCTGTATTGTGCCAATGCGTGAGGTGTTGGGGAGACAGAACGCTGAAAGGGACATATGTATGTATATATATCCCAGATTGCAGTGAAGCTAAGACCAGGAGGTGATAAGGAGGCAGACTAGTGCTGTCTCTTCCCAATTTAAACATTTTTTTTTTCCCCCTACCTGTGATTGCATAATTTTTAGCTTTTTTGCTTGTGGTTGTTGCTGTTTAAAAATTGAAGTTTTTAACCTGCCCGTGATTGCATTATTTCTCACTTGTTTTATGTAGAAATTTGTGGCTTTTACTTGCCCGTGACTGTTTTATTCAACCTGGTGAATCGTGGGATTTGCAGTCCAAAATCTTCTTTTTTCCTCACATTCCCCGTGACTATCTGTATTTCCCTCTTAATTTCTCCCTTGCTCTGTGCTCAGACCTGTATGTTAAGCAATCCACCCCCAGCTCCCATTTTGTGTTAGCAAGTGAGTAAAACCAGCCCACCCCCTTTCCCCCCTTAGAATGACGGATATTCTACATCAGACAGTGAACAGAGGGTGATCTGAGACAGCAGTAATCTGATGTGAGCTGTTTTTAAGCTGTGATTTGTAGGAATTGTGCACTTGTTTTTGGGCTAGGAGAGTGAGTAAAGTTTTATACTAACAGTATTATTGGAGGACAAAGTTTGTTAGGCCCTTACCTGCAGAGGTCCAAAGTGTGTCTCCTAGGAGATTCCTAGGGGATTTCACCAATAGCCTCTACCATGGTTCACCTTTAACGTCCATGAAAAGACTACAACGGATTCAGAACTCGGCTGCCACCCTACTCTTACATATAAAACCGCAATTCCACATTTGCCCTGCCTTGAAAGCCCTGCATTGGTTACCGGTTGCCAGAAAATCCATTTTAAAGCTGCTTTGTATAACCCACAAAGCGATACATGGAACGGGACCACTCTTCATCTGGAATAAAATCACCAAACACATTCAACAAAGGAACCTCCACTCTAGAGTGGCACCTCGCCTCAAAATACCAAGATTAAAGAAAAAAAACAATGGGTGGCACATCATTCTCTATTCAAGCAGCCATACTATGGAACTCTCTACCCCCCAACATAAGATCCACGGATAACCACCTTATCTTCAGAAAACTACACAAGAATTGGCTTTTCCCCACATAACCACCATATGCAAACAGATAGAAATATACATCATGTCTCTGTATTTAAGCATTTATTTGTACTATAGATATGTACTTATATATGTGTATTGCTTTGTATAAGCATGTAGAATACTTATGTTTAAAAAAAAAAAAAATATATATATAATATATAGATATTCATTAGTTTTGCTTAACAAATGTACATACTACTGATAGTTACATTATTCTATGTTCTTAACATGTGTATGTGACTGTATAAATAAGTAAATCTTTTTATCATAACTATTTATCTACAATTGCTTCACTATTGATCTAAAATATATATTTAAATAACTCATTTAAAGTACGACACTTGAAAGCCACAGTTTATATAATGCATCTTTAATCTACATATATTACCTTCATTTATCCATCTATATACCTTCCATATACTTATGGATCTCTATCTTTTATTACTTTTGATTCTACAGATTTATTACTTTAATTATTTATTACTTTTCTTCTAATTCAGCATATCCAATGACCTACCCTATTTTGCAGCCTATACCGCTCTCAATATATACTAAAGCTCAACTCTGACTCATCTCAAACCTCTTTCTACTACTCTTTCCAATGCACTAGCCTATTTATCACCCTATACCTCTATCAATATATCCATTACCTCCACTCTCATTCATCTCAAACCCCATACCACTACTATGATCCCCAAAATAACCCTTGTGAAAGTCTTCCCTACTCCACCCTCCTTGTATCATCTCATACCTCTTTTTAGGTCTCGCTGAGCCAGCGCATGCGCTGCTCTGCGAGACATTAGGTTAGTGGCTTTTCAAAGTGCTACCACAATCTTTTCCTGGCCTCAAGCTTGCGTTCACGAGCGCGTGCACGCGCGCAGCCGCCATGTGGCTTTCATGGCTCATTAAGCCTTGCTCTCCCAAGCGCCTCGCTCTGCCCCTCCCCCACCACAACTTTTGCTTTCACGGCCGCGCGGCCGCGTTACTTTCACGGCCGCGCGGCCAATGCTTGTTTAGTTTTGCACGGCGCTGCTTTCAGTTTAAATTTAAGGAGCGGCAGAGCGGAGCGCCGCACTTCAACACACAGCATGGCCGCGAGCATTTCTTTAGTTCTGCAGGGCGCTGCTTTCAATTTAAATTTAAGGAGCCTCGGAGCGGCAGAGCACCGAGCACAAGAAGAGGGAGCTCGCCTTACTTTCTACTTGGTGCGGTAAGTATTTTCCATACTGTGGCTTTGCTCCGTTTCCCGTAGCACCTAGAGGTAATGGGAACTAAGCAAAAAGTTCACTCAGCAATATCATAGCGTCTCCCCTCCCAGCTACATATTGCTTTGGTGCTAAGCTCGAATTCTCAGTGCCTGTTTAGGCCTTTCTTCCTGTTCCAGTGATATAAAGATTTTGCATGCCTTAATGTTCATCATGCATTGAGTACTTGACAGTAAATGACTCGGGCCTTTGAGAACAAAGGAGAGTCAGCGTGCCTTAAGATAGACGCAGCTGCTTCCGAAATGGCTCGTGAGCCTGAGCACTCATGGACGCGCATTTAACCACCGCGAGGGATGTATGTCCAGGGGCCACGCTGTAAATCTGCTGCCGTACTGGAGGTGCGATACGTGATGGGGTTCCACAGGCACCTTGTGTTGTGAGTGACTGCACAACTAGGTTGTTTCCATGGTAACTGTCACCAACACACTTCCAGTTGCTCGGGGAAGAGGGCTCTGTGCCTGCAACTCATTGTGCCGTGACCCACATGGTGGTGATTCAGACCTCGTCCCACAAAGGCCTAGGACTACAGCGGGATGCGGCATTTCATATGGCAGGGAGCAAGAGTGGCGTGTTTTGCTCTCTGCCTACTGAAATCTCTTATGTGATTTGGTGAAGAGCATAGATCTGGTGCGGGAGCACAGTACATGAACTGAAGCCATACAGGCTCCCGACAGTGCGCACTGATTACCCACTGGTGTGAGCTTTTAACGCTGCATCAGTGTCAGCTCCCCCCACTTTAAAAGCTCTAAGGTTCACAGTCAAAGCGGGATTAGTTTATCCAATCCAGATTTTTCTTTACATTTATATTTGTCGTTTTGTTTAATTTATTATAAACTCAGAACTGAAAGTCCCAGAATGCTCCAAAACATTTGGCTGCAAGAGCTATTCACAGATTGACCTCGGAGAGCGCTGCTGATAATCTGTGCCTGCTTTTTATGATGGGCCTACACTGGCTATTGTGCCAACTCTTCGTACTGCCCTCTATTGTTTTACATATTTTCAGGTTGTTGGTCCGGCTGGCTCAATTAAAATGAGCACCTATAAACCTCAAAATGCACTGTATGTAAAATAAAAGTCCTGGAATGGAAAGGTGGTGCATTCATAATAGGGAGCCCCGTATCAGAAACAACATGCTTGCAGCAGCAGACATACACACAGGTCTACTTACATTTCTAGGTATCACTTTTTGCCTGTGCCTCTTGCCCCATGCACTGAGTACTCCTTATTCACTTCTTGACTTATCATGACACCTTGCTGTCATGATGTGAGAGATGTTGGCTAATAGCCTAGCACTTGCATTGTAATCTCCTATGAGGTCCCAAAAGCGAGACCTATTGGCTATGCCAATGCTTGTTACTATTCCGATCCCCCAAAACAATCTTTTCTTAACCCTCCCTCTGACTCCTCTCCCTCCACCTCCCTTTTACTCATCCCAAGCCTCCTCGTAGTGCTATGAGCTCCAAAAAAAAAAATCTAAATCCTTCCCTATCCCTTTCAATCCAAATAACATACAAACATTTCCTCCACCACTCAAATTAATTTCATATTTCACTATACTAATTCACCACTAGCCAAAAAAGCTCTTCAACACCTCATCAGGAGTAGCAAGCGCTATAATAAAACAAACCTTTTATCCCTTCTCTATTCCTCTCAATCCAAATAATCTGACTAACATATCCACCACTCAAATTACTTTCAAATTTTCACTATACTATTTCACCACTAATCCTTCCTGGGTTCCGAAGTAGCGTGCTACTCGCCGAAAAAGCGCTTCAACACCCCATCAAGGGTAGCAAGCGCTATCTAAATGCACACCTTTTTCCTGCTTCTGTCCCTCCACTATCCTTCTCAATCCAAATAACTGACTAATGTATCCACCACTCAAATTACTTTCATATTTTCACTATACTAATTCACCACTAATCCTTTATGGTTCCCGGAGTAGTGTGCTACTTGACGAAAATGGCTTTGACTCCTCGTCAGGGGTAGTAAGCGCTATATAAATGCAATTACAATACAATATGAATGAATAATCAGGAAATCAGGATTTAAATATGTGTGGTTGCACACACATCTCTACAACAAGGTTTACCACACCAAGCTTATTAATACAGTTTTATTTGGGATTTCATATAGACCTATCTAACTACTTTACAAGAAACAGTATGCACGGTTTAGCAAGCACGCAGATTACATTACAAAGTTTTCATTTAATTTTCTTTCTAGATTATTCCTGCATACTTTTTAGACTGGATTCTAAATTGAACTACCTATACCAAGGGTACCGGCAACAAAAGCGAAAGGAGTACACCAAATGAAATGGAAAATATAATAGTATGCGCTCATTACACCTTTTATACTCTTGATGGGAAAATAATTAAGTCGGAAACCCCAAAGCTGTGGGATAAAGTCATTTTGACATGTATCTAGTTTGCCTAGCAAGGACACTCTGAACTATGAGGATTTTATGCTCTGTGACTCCAAAATGCTCCTCCCTATTTGTCACAGTTTGGAGGCCTGCGGTTGTGCGATTCTCAGAGGTCGTACCAAGACTCTAACAGATAGTTTTGAAGTGTCAATGGTATACCTATGGAGCACTCTCACACAAAAGAAAGAGGGTGACCGAAAATATGTGCTAGAACAGTGATACTCAAAATATGGCCTGGGGGCTGCTTGCACCCCTCCTCACCTTCACATGCGGCCCCCTGGTGAACAGCTGTACTGGGCTGCTCTTTACTTTAGAGAGCACTAGCATGCATAAAGATGTTAAATAAACTGGAAAGCCTTTATTTACAAGCTAACTGAAGTAAAAAAAAAAAAAGCGAATAACTAAGGTATCCTGCACCTCTTACCTTTAGGAACACATTCACTTTTTATAACATTTTGCAACAATCGTGTAAAAATATGACAGACTCTTCAGAATATAAAAAGTGTATTTTATTAATATGTAGTTGTATTTCATCTTAGTACATCAGATTATATTAGTGCATTGATGAACAAGTTACTTACCTTCGTTAACACTTTTTCTGGTGGATACAGTATCTGCCTGTGGATTCCTCACCTTTTGAATTTACCCCTGCGCCAGCATTCCACAGAAAGTTTTTTCATAGCTCTCCCACGTCGATGAGGATGTCACAATAGCACTTTTACCCTATAGGAAGGTGCACCAGGAAAAAAGTCCACATCCAGTGTAATTTTTCACGATTGTTCTTTATTAATAGTCCTCATTATAAACATTAAAATCCAGCCAACGCGTCTGCTGTTTCATGTAGTAAAAGACACCATAATTAGGGTGCAGTGTACCCCTCTCAACCTGGGGTTTGGTGCCCATGCATCTGCTGCCTTTCAGGCCAAACAATGTATCTGGATTTCCAAATCGCATCATGTACTTTGGATACCAAATTTTCAGTCCTGAGCTTTAACCCCTTCACCGCGATCGGAATTCCGCTCGTGTGCTGGACATTCCGATCGCGGGTGGGGTCGTGACGAGCTCAGCTCGTCATGCGCACAGCGCTACCGCGCAGCATGATGAGCTGAGCTCGTCATGAGCACGGAATGGGTTAACTTCTAAAAAGTTGTTTTTTTGGGAGCTGTACTGTTCATTTACTTTAACTAACCCAATTGGACAAACAAGACAATATAATTGACTTGTAAAAGAAAATCCCAGGACTGGCCTGCAGGAAAATGGAGTAGACCTAGAGACATGGAACTCCGCTGAATTCCCCAACATCCAAAACCTTTAAAGTACTCCAAAGGCAGTCGTGTTGGAACAATTTTCAGAGTGGGGTACTGCCATCAGTGATGCATCATCCAAGTCATAGGAACTGTGAAAAATGCAAGTGTCATACAAAGAACAAGTGTAAAAAATGAGCGACGCTGATTCAGCAGAAGAGTGGTAAGGTTGTAGTTTGTGTCCGGTGGTGCATTTTGGAGCACACTGTCCCAAATATATATCACTAAAGCATTGTGTGGTACTGCACTGCCAGCACATTTATCATCGAAAGAGCCACTAAATTTGCAAAGATTTTCAAATGTACTAATAAAACTGTATAGCGCAGAAACATCTTGTGGGAATCCTGTTTCAGTGAATAATTATCATTTAAACATCACTAAATAAAGTGTCATGATTTTTTTGTTCCTATAACGTTTCTCTCCATCTCCATTCAGAACTACAAAAAGTGCTTTATTTGTGCTTATGTCTGCTGATCTATTTTGAAATATTTGTACAGTAAATTTTCAGGTATTAAATTTTTGTTGTGCGAAGAAGATAACATCCTACAGCATTTCCTTTCACACTCCCTGTACTCCGGCAAGATTAGCACATAGTTCATTTATTTTAAATACTCTTCTTTTGTAGTCATTGAATGAAAAATAAACACTAAAATCGCCATTTTAAAGGAATAAACTGCAATTTCCTGTCATTTGACCTCTGTCTTTCAACGCACAGCAAAGGTGACCACATAAAGACAAAATTTGAAAGCATCTTTATTTCTCATTCACCTTCTGAACTCCAGGACGGTTACATCTAGGGGTGCTGCAGCAACCCCACCCCTATGTCCTGTACCAATGTCCAAAGGCAGAGAACAAGCCATCCAGGTGCCTAAAGTACCTGGGGATTCACAAGGACTCCTGCAGAAGTGGTGGAGGGAAAAGCGGCGACAAGGTGTCAAAGAAGGATTGAAACTGAGGCCCTAAGGAATGCCTCCAGCATGCAGATGTTACCTGACTGCAACATCCAAAGTGGAGCTGCCAGCCATATTAGCCAGTTGTCCAAGTTAAAAAGGCCAATGACATGGCTCGGATCCCCGTGTAATGCACATAATTAGATCTGGCCTTGGGACGGTTGGGAGAATGGGTCTGTGCTGGGCACCTAACGGGAACATGTCATCCAGAATTCAGTCATTGGCGTATGGGCCAGTTGGAAGGAAAAGGTCTGACATGACTGACAGTGGGGTATGTGACGACTGGTTCACCATGAAGGGGCGAGTCTGTGAGACAGCTGAGAGCATTGGGCTTGCACATACTCCTCCTACACTATTGAGGTGAGCCATCCAACATCTGAGGACTACAAGAGGCTGAAGTTGTGCTGATGTTGTGCTCTTAGCAGTGCTACAGGCATGAATGTCACTACTGAAAGATGTGAGGGCCATGACATCAGGCAACAGGGCCAACAATAGCAGGAGCAGAAGGGCTAACCTACAAAAAGAACAGCAGGCTCTATTTCCAGACAAACCTGAGAGGCCACAAGGAAGGACACTTAGGGGAGGTAGTGCAGCCCCAAACTTCCTATTGGGCCCAAAGCCCAGGTGTAGATTGCATCTTGCAGGGCTTCGCAAGGTACTATACACATGGTGAAGGGATTAAAGTGGGCCACTAAAGTCAGCTGAAGAATTGCTTGGCCAATTTCAAAGGCAATGCAGGATCCTTATGGGTCAGAGTAGACAAACTTGAGAATATGGTAGATGACCATTTGGAGAAACGGCACCAGTTCTGGGTGGTCACCTACGAGTTCCGAGAGCAATCATTGAAATACAACTGAAAATGAAGGCCGTGGAGAACCATTCTAAAGAAAAAAACATTTGCTTTAGGGGCTTACCCAAATTCAAGGGGGGACAACATAATGGGCTGCATGCAGGCACTCCTTGGAGTGGTAGGAGACTGGCTGGAAAACTGCCCAATCAGAATGGATTTCACCCAGCGCACCAGAGGGCAGAACCCCCACCCAAGAGGGGCCTCCTGACTTTTCTACCCAGTTGCATTTTGATTTTTCAGTGATAAAGGACAGCTGATGGTAGTGGCTAGAGGAAGGAGAAGGTGCGAAATGAGTTTGAGGCTCATGATGCTAAACTGACAACAGTGTGGATTCATGCAGTGCAGACTGCTCCTCCAATACCACACTGTCTAGATCATGTGGAACCTACTATATATCATGTCCTTATGCTGAAGCTCACTAACCTTAATATACAGGGTGTCAATGCAATGCCCAATAGAGTAACGGTTCGCAATTTGCTTTAAGACACAAAATGTGAGGTGGGACTCCTGCAGGAGATGCATCTGTTTAAAAAGAACTGGGGGCCCCTTAAAGTGCAATGGTTTCTGAAGCAGCTCTTCTCTTATGGGTCCAACACAATGGGAGGAGGACCATTCAGTTCTTAAAGATCCTGAACTATGAAGTACTGGACCTATGTGCAGATGGAGCTGGGCATCTAATATTGGCAATCATTATACAAGGCCCCCAACCAATGTTCCCTCTAATTTGTTTCCTCTGTGCGGCAGTGTAAGGTCTATGTGCGCTGCAACCAAGGCTATGTGCGCCAGTAACCAGACCGTGCATATGGCTGCAGCGCCAAATATCACTCCAAACTTTTGCTTAAAAAAGTGAAAAGACAGTGCATTTCCACACATACAGTGCCACGTTAACAGTCTTAAGGCAGGTTTGAAACCGTCCCACTTAGCAATTTGAAACCTTGGCAGCTATGTTGCTGCATTTCTTTTCTTAATAGAGCTGGGCTGCGGGGTGATTGTGTGCATTTGTTGAAGTTTTCATGTTAATCGCAATGCCCGTCTTGATCTGCAATTAGCATGAAAACTTTTAACAAATGCACACAATCACCCTGCAGCCCAGCTCTATTAAGAAAAGAAAATGCAGCAAGTCTACAAACATGACTTGTGCTTTCAGGTGATTCTGAAAGCACACGCAGTGTTTGTAGACTTGCTGTATTTCTTTTGTTACTAAAGCGTGGCTGCAGGGCAGATTGTGTGCTTTTGTGAAAGTATTCATGTTAATCGCAGCTCGTGATGGGCGCTGCAATTAACATGAATACTTAAACAAAAGCACACAATGTGCCCCGCAGCTGCGCTCTAGAAGCAAAAGAAATTAAACAAGTGCAGGAGCCCTCCTTGATCCCATAGGCTGCCTCTTCCTCCGCAACGAGCCCAGGAAATGCCTGTTTTTTGCGCCGCTCGCCTTTTAAAAGTGGAGTTGAGAATGCTGTCGGGGGATGTGCTGTGAGTGCGCGCCACCCACGGCACTTCGCACTCGGGGGGGGAGGGGGGGGGGTGTGAGGGGGGCGGCGGGGGCAGAAGTGCGTGTGAGCTCTTTCTTGAAAGCATGAATGTGACCGGCATGGAGATGGCCAATTGAAACATAATCATAGAAAGACTTTTATTGGCTATGGAAAGACCAAAATAGTTCTAACGATGTGCCTAATGCACAGAGGCAATAACTGGAGGGGGAGAGCAGGGCTGGGTGAGTTGAGATTTCACTAATGACAGACACTTGCACCCAAACAAAACTGATTACTCATTCCACTCATTGAACCACTGGTCATCTGCAAGGATATATATTTTCCTAGTTGGGTCCGAGCTCCTGCAAGAGTTAGCAGAGGCTATGATAAGTCACACTGTCATGTCAGATGGCGTCCTGGTCTACGTGACACTCGCCTCATCACAGAACAATTACAGGTTGCCTATTTAATAGCAAAACACTGCATAATGGACAGGCCCGGACAGAGATGGAGGGGTCACTGATGTCCTTACTGAGGGAGAATGATACACTGTATAGGGGACAGGTTTTGCCAGAGATAGAGGAGTTGTTGAAGTCCTTAATGAAGGAGAATGACAATAGGGAGGAGTAGGGGAATAATAAGGAACAAACTTTGAGACCTACTCAAAGTAGTCCTTTGAGGACAGATAATAGCAGCCTCCACTAAGAGAAACAAGCTGAAGGAACAACAGGACTTGGAAACATAGCATAATGAACTTAAGAGTGTAAACAGATGGAGAAACTTGATGAAAGTGGGGGAGACAATATTAGAAAATGTGGTATATAATTGACAGTGTGCATCGCACAGCTAAATAAACACTGTTTGTGGCCTTAGTTACAGAAAGGTTATTTGACTCTGTTCCTGGAGGTGTTCAGCTTTGGTCAGAGAATGCAGGGCTGCATACTGGCTGGGTAAGACAACTTGATATTTGTGAGCGTCAATGGTGTCAGCTCACCCACCTTCTTGATAAGTAGGACCAGGCAGCGGTGACCCCTGTCCCGGCTCCTCTTTGCCCTGACAATCGAGTCCTTTGTGGACAGGAATAAAACATTTATAGTGTCAGGAAGGGAGGTTAAAATGGAACTTAAAAATATAAAATGATAAAGTATACAGAGAATGTCTTGCTAACAATTTCAAGCCCTCAAGACTCCATGCCCCAGGTTGGGGAATATGGTATGGTGTCTGGGTTTAAGGTAAACCTGCAGAAATAAATCACAGCTAATGAACCTCCCACTCCCTCATGATTAAGTCAGTCCGCTGAAAGTGTGATACCTGTTTATTTGGATGAGTGACTCACTTACCTATCCGGGGATAAATGTCATGTCCACACTGGCCCAATGGCTCAATCGAACAATAAATCGCAGCTTGTTGTAGTGCAAATATAACTTCAGACATGGCATACGGGAGGGATGCCATGGTTCATTCTTATTGCTCAAGGATACTGATGTTTCATATTGGCCCTCCCAATGAACTGAAGCTTCTGCAGAAGGCTATCAATTTCATATCGACTTGGAAGAAGCCCAGAATTGCAAGGGCTACCCATACCTCTCACTGAAAAAGAGGTCTGGACTCGCCAAGTGTTTCTGGGATATTAATAATCATCCCAACTCGGTTCATAATTGAGCAGGGTTAAAGGGAGTCTGAGAAGCAAGGGTCTTTGACGACCAGACCATAGGAGCCACTCAGATCTGCAATAATTCCATGTCTACCCAAAAAGTATCGTAACTAGGGAATTTATTATTTTCTAGTGACTAGGTCCACCCTGGTGGTGTGCCACCATCTATAATGTGGAATAACACTTACTACCTTCCATTTCTGACTTACCCTGACAGTAGTGAACCAAAATAATTTCACCCCAGCAATAAAAGATTTGTTTGTAGAATGGGAAATGGTGGGTTGTCGAATGGAAGAAGAATTCTTTGATGATAATGGTATCAGATCATTCAAAACACTAAAGATGAAATTGAATCTTCTGGAAATCGAAGTTTACATACCACGAGATTAGACACTATGTCCTGCTCACACTGTTTAAAAGATGGCTCCTAACCAAAGACAGTTACAAAAAGATTGTCTCACACATATACTGACTGGAATTAGTTCATCAGATCACAGATAAGAAGTTGGGAGATATCTTTATTAGATCACAGAACTTATCAGGAAGCATTACGCCAAGAGTGGCTATTACTAAACTATCACTCTACTGCTATCATACCCTTCCTACGTATGGTGCTTGGGAGGGATTATGGGTGAAGGGGCACCTTACTCAGTGGTCGAAGTGGGGAAAAAAGTAGGTAAACTGTGGGCGGAGAATCAAAGGGCGGGAATAACCAGAGGATTGGATCAGTGGGCAGAGTCAGAGCATGTGGCCAGAATGCCCAAAACATTCCAATGTTTTGTATTTGTTTGGCATTTCACTGACCAGTTACAGCTTATTGTGTTATTTAATTCAGCCAATGGATACACATGTTTATTTAAGGTTTAATGAGTATCAGTCCATCTTCTCAGAAAGTATGATAGCCAATGCAAGCTGGATGAGACACAATTTTCTCCAGCTCAATGCAGGAAAAACAGAAATTATGCTGTTCGGTGATGCTCCTTTGAGATGGTCTCCGAGCTGGTGGCCAACAGAATTGGAATTCGCACCGACGCCCAAGACTGGTAAAAAATCTAGGTGTCCGCCTGGACCAGAAATTAATTTTGAAGGAACAGGCTTCTACCACCATCGGCGCCTGCTTCCATGCCCTAGGCCTGCTGCGAAGAGTATTTCCCTTTCTCCCTTTGTCCACTCGGAACACCCTTATCCAGATACTAGTACTAAGTTGTCTAGACTATTGCAATGCTCTGCTGATTTCTGCCAGTGAAGCATCATTGAACAAATTGCAAGTGGTCCAAAACATCGCATCCCAACTGGTCTCCAACGCCCCCTCCCTTACGTCCTCCCTTCCCCTTTTGCAGAGATTGCATTGGCTGCCAGTGCGGAAGCGTTTCAAGATCTGCTGCATTGTGCACAAATCTCTAAACTGTAAAGGCTCCAGATATTTGGCAGAGAAACTCACAAAATACCAGCCGTTTAGGGCATTACGCTCCGGGACCAAATCTCTACTTGTGGTCCCAGGCTGTAAAAAATCTCAGCTA
The DNA here is from genome assembly GCA_963921515.1 of Calotriton arnoldi. Classification (NCBI taxonomy): domain Eukaryota; kingdom Metazoa; phylum Chordata; class Amphibia; order Caudata; family Salamandridae; genus Calotriton; species Calotriton arnoldi. Next base: position 1,642,524 of record CAWUFW010002679.1, on the reverse strand, counting down.
GGTGGTAAAGTTTTCTTCCACTTAGCCCAAACCTTCTGGAATCAATTACCTATCCATTTGCGCGAGTGCTCCGATCACCTGCTGTTCCGTAGGCTTCAGACTACATTGTTTTAATCAGTTCATTTTCTCTGGCCAACGTAAGCAGTTCGCTAGCACGGAGATACCCCTTGGGGGGTGATTGAAGTGCTTTATAAATCATAAATCATAAATCAAATCACATCAAATTGACATTAAAATGCAATCACAGAATGTCCCAAATATGCCTAAAAGTGGAAGAACAAGCCATTTGTCTCCTAGCCATGGAGTTTGTCTTCACACTTCTCCCTTTTTCCACAGGAGCAGTTCAAACATGAATGGCAAAATATCCTAGTTTGCAAATGTTTTCTATATATGGCTCTGCCATATTTGCCACATAATACATCATCTGCTGCATAATCTGATGATTTTAACCAATAAATTGTTTGTAGCTCAAAACGAATCAGAAGTTACTAAAAAATGTGACTTGTGTTGCTGCAAAGTTGACGGCCCTTTGCAAAGGTTGACTGGTCACCTTTCTCACTGCTGCATTTGCATATTACACTGGCACTAAGAGGCAAAATCTTTGCAGACTGCTAGCATGTGTAAAAATGTCAAAATAATGTATCAGAAAATATACTGAATCACGCTGCTGCCTTTTTTTTTTTGTTGTGCTTAATTTAGTCAACTCTGCGGCATAATTTTGTCCTCCATTGCTGCATAATTCCAGTGCCCCCAAAGCAGGCAGCACATGTTAAAAGTGCTTGTGCATGAAGCAGAGAGATTTTGAGGTTTGCAAACTTAGTTTTGGTGTGCGTGCAAATCCTGCATTGCCGACCACTGGTGAGTTGCAGCTACTACTGCTGAAACGAGGCCAATCTAGTTACCAATGGGTGAGGCGGACTGCTCTCAAGGGCAGGGCTGGCTTTAGCGCTTGTGGTGCCCTGTGCAACAATGTTTGTTGCTGCCCCCTAATGACCACCTCCCCCACGGATTCCCTCACTACCACCCTTTAAGAGTGCCCCTCAAGTCTCCATAACCACTCTCTCTCAGATGCATTTAATTTGATTTACAGCACCACTCATACCAGTGTAGGGTGTCGGAGCACTTTACATCACACGCATTACACAGTGACAATCAATCATATATGTGTAAATAAGTGTTTAGGAAATGTTACATAAGACAAAGGACTACAAGTTGTAGGAGTTACATGACGACCATACTAGTAGGCAGTATGGTTTAATAGTGATTGTTCTGGAGAAATACAAACTGAGAATTTAAAAGGTAATAGCCTGATTGGAGGGGGGGGTTCTTTAATAATCAGAATTGATTTCTATCCAAATGAACACTTTTTGCAACATTAGGATAACTTATACCTTGTAGTTTACTTGCAGCTCTTAGATGACAGTTAATAGCTCACTGTTCTGTGTTAGGATTTTAACTTATAAACTGCAAGTAACAAAAGGATCTCTCTGACACAAGCAGTAACCCACTGACCTATTTACGTTATGTGCACTTTGTGATCTACATTGTACATGTTCTTTGCAGCAGGCACATTAACCCTCTGTCCTACCTTTCCATGAGTCAACACTTCCACTAGACAAAACTGATCTCTCTAGGAAAAACATTAATCACCAGAGTTATGATTTTTTTTATTGCTGCCGAATGTTGCTGGCGGCCAGGAAGGAGGCAACAAGTGCTTTTAAAACCATGATATACTTGTAAACACAAGCCCCCCCCAAAGTCAGCACCCGGGACGGTCACATCGCCCTAGAGACAGCCCTTCTCAAGGGTTCTGTGACCTCAGTGACAGAGTCACTGTTGCTCTAGGGTGTGCTGCTTCATAGACCTGCCCGCAAGACTGGAGGTGAACTTCATGGATTGTGGTAGACAGGCCTTCAAGGTTAAACCGCACTTGCCACTGCTAGGGTCCACCTGCTGTTGCTAAGACGCCAGGGCTTCTAAGGTCTTGCGGGCCTTCTAAGGTCTGGAGTGGGAATGTGCTCCCTCAGGAGTGGTCTGGGGGACTGGTCAAGAAGGCTGAACCTGGTTCCCCAGTTCCAAATTCGGCAGCTCTGACCATAGCACCACATCCTCTCCTCTACTGAACAACATATTGCCTCACTGAGAGAAACTCACACTGCCTTCAGCTACAAACTAATTGTGCCATGATATAAACAGCTGGATGCGACTCAATTCAAATTATAAACTAGACAAGTGCCGCCTGCCTAAAAAAAAAAAGTAAGATCATCCTGAAAAAAGCAAACACTCATAGGGAATGCAAGACTAAGTAAAGAATGTGAAATGTAAGCAGGAACAATATGGTTAACTTACTGCTTCTACACTCACTATTCAGAAATCAGTGAGTGCTCTTGCCTGAAAAGTTAAGGACATGACTACAGGAAAGGAACCATTTCAATGTCCATTGCTTATATCCTTACAAAACATAACAGTATGGTTTAAAAAGACCATATCCCTGAACACGGAGCCACAGTACACATTTTGTTTTCCATTTCACCCATCACGCAGGTATTGCATACCTCCAGGAATGGTGCACTTCCCCACCTGGGGAAAACCATGCTGTTTAAAGAAAGATGAGAAAACGAAAGTAGGGCTTCACTGGTAAACTCTGTAAAGTGACATTAATGTGTTTGGGTGTGAATAAAATCAATCTGGTCACTTTGTGAGAACTCTGTCTTGCTTTATTAAGATATTTATTTTTCATATTTTGAACCTTTTATTTCTCTCTGTTCCGAGGCTGCACTCTGGAATAGAAAAATGTCAGAAAAAGACATTTCCAGCAAAAGTGTTTTTCTGTTTATTGATCCATTTCAACAATAACAACAACAAACAAATAAACAAATAAACGAAAGGAGGAAAGAGAGGGTGAGAACTGTTTCTTGAAGTCACGGTTTTCAGTAAGTGAGGACTAGGTAGACAGAGAGGGAATAAGAGGAAGATATTTGGGGGGGCAGCTGCCAGCAGCAGAACAGAAGTGGACACTGTCCTTGTCTTCTTTGGGCAAGAAGGAAAAGAGCGATTCCTTTTTCTTCTCTGCCCATCCCTGAACGGTCACGCACGCCGAGCCTTATCTGTAGGCCTTGGCTATTTCTGCCTTCCTGGGACGCGTGTTTAAAATAAAAAAAGTAGGGGCACGGAATCTATTGATTTAAAGAAGTAGGGGCACGCCATTCCCTGCCGATCCTGCCCACTTCCACCACTGACATATACTACACTTAATATGTGCTTGCCTTAAACTCCAGCCCTTCAGGTCTAACCTACTGGATGAGTGATATCATGTTTCAAAGGAGTACTCCCAGATTTACATGTTGTGATCTACATGTTGCGTGGGATACCCAATACACAAACATATCCACTACACGCTCAGCTGATGGCACATGTTTTGTGTGTGGCTAGGCAGCTGATAACCTGAGACTGGGGAAACATGCACACATCAGATATTGGAGAGTGGCACTTGAGACTGTGGGACCTGCTAAGTGTTGAGAAACTAACCACAGTTCACATTGTCTGACTTCAGTCTTTAGGGAATTTACATATCCCAGATTCTTCAGAGTACTCAGGATCATCCCATCAGGCATTTCACAATTTGGCTGGTTAGAAATTTGAGTATTAGTTGAGGGCAGTGAGCCCCACTTCAAATAATAATCACAATCCTTGTTAGGGTGAACCTCGGAAGTCACTAACTAAACCTATCCTTAACAGTCAGGCTTAACTTAGAGGCAATGGGTAAAGTATTTATGCAGTACTCAAACAGTAATAAATTGAAAACACCATAACAGAAAAATGTATATCTGTGGGGTCTTGACTATCACTGTAATCACACAATATCTCTGTGGGTACCTGACCATCACTATAATCACACACTAGCTTTGCGGGGACTTGAACATACCTTCACAAACCATCTCTGTGGGAACCTGAACATTCCTATAATCAAGCACTGTCTCTATGGGGATTTAGAGAGCATTTCCGCCACACACCATCTTTGAAGGACTTGAATATCCCTATAATCACAAAGTATATCTGTTGACAACACCACAACAATCACTCTGTGAGGAGGCTTGAGTAAGGCTGCATTCACACACTGTCTCCGTTTAGACTTTTCCATCATTATTTTTAAGAAATGTGTGGGGACTAACATTAACTTTACACACTATCTCTCTGGGTTTGTGAACATGATTACCTTCACACACTATTTTATGGGACTTGAGCACCCCTATAATCACGCACTATGTATGTGGAGGTTTGAACATGCCATTGTAAAAACTAGGGGCTTGCTTTACAAACTGCACTTTGTACTATGTTTTGTAGTGATACAATAGTACTACACAACATACTACAATGTGCTATTCACTAACTGCACGTTTGTTGTGATTTTCACTTTTGTAATAAGTCCCTACTTCCAATATTTTCTATAGGCGGGTGTTGCAGTACCAGTGATTGGTCACGTGTAGTGCTCGACTTTCTATAGAAGTGTAGGTTTTTTCAAAGGTGTAAGTTACTACAAATGTGAAGTTTGCAAATACTGAAAAGTAGTAAACTTATTCAAAAGTGTAAACTTACTCAAAAGTATAATTTACATTTATGACTCAGGCCCATTATCTCTGGATATGAACATAATTGTCTCCACAAACTATCTGTGTGGGGACTTAAAAATCCCAATATTGGCACTCTATCTCTGTGGGGTCTTGACTATCACTCTAATCACACACTGTCTTTGCAGGAACTTGAACATCACTATAATTGCACATTGTGTTTGTGATGTTTAAACATTGCTAGAATCATACACTATTCCCGTGGGAACTTCAACATCGCTATGATCACGCACTATCTTTACGGGGACTTGAACATCACTATAATTACACACCATCTCTGTGGGGACTTGAAATTCACTATGATCACACTTTATCCTTGTGGTGACTTGAACATCATTATGATTACACACTATCCTTGTGAGGACTCGAACTTCACTATATTCACACAATATCTTTGTGGGCACTTGTACATAATTACCTTCTGTTAGAAATGGGGGTCTCTAGTTGGCAATGGTTTGCACCTTTGTCCAAGAAGGGACCCTTCTCCCTAGTCAGGGTAAGGGGGATACACTTCTAAAATAACCCCTGCCCCCCCCCCCTCCTTGGTAGCTTGGCACGAGCAGACAGACTTATCTCAGAGGCAGTGTGTAAAGCATTTGTGCACACATACAGTAATACAGTGAAAACACTACAAATGGACACCACACCAGTTTAGAAAAATAAGTAATCTTTATCTAAACCAAACCAGACCAAAACGACAATCTACAATACAGTAATCAAAATATCCTCCAAAAAGAAAGTTTGTAGCTACAAATAACTCCCCCTGGAGTTGTCACGACGTCGTGACAGATGAAAATCCCAAAGTACGGTGCTGACCGTGAGGTGCACGTTGTCGGGCCCGGTGTCGCACGGCCCCCCCACCCCACTTCCCCCCGAACAGTACCTTGGTAACGATGAAACCAAAGACAGTGCTCGGCGTCGGGGAGGTGAGGCTTCGTTGGTGCCGGGCGGCGTCCATTCCTTACGACCACTGGGGAGGTAATGCGTTGCTTCCCTACGACCCCAGGGGAGGTGAGACGTCTGTCCCTTACTGTTGTCGGGGAAGTGACGTCACAGTGGTGGCGAGGCGTTGGTTTCTTACGATGGTGCGGTGTCGAAGGATTCGGGAGTCACCCACGTTGAGTATCGGCTCCACGTTGATGAAGCACCGGCGTCGGTGAAGTCGGGGCTGCGGTGTGAGTCGGGACGGTGCGTCGTGAGCGTCACAAGGGGTGTCCTCGGCTCCGGTGCCGCGGCCTCGGTGACTGCTTCGGAGTCGATGCGGCGTCGGCAGGCGTTGGTCCTACTGTGCAAGTCAGGGCAGTGTGTCGTGCTCTTCACGAGCGGCGCCCACGGCTTCGGTGCAGGTTACGGCATCGCTCACCGTCGTCAGTGTTGCAATTTCCCTTTGTGGCAGCTGAAACAGCAGTTGCAGGATGACAGAGGGGATGAAGTCTGTGTCCCTGAGACTTCAGAACAGGAGGCAAGCTCTACTTCAAGCCCTTGGAGATCTTCCTCAAGCAGGGGACACAGCACACAGCAAAGTCCTTGTCCTTTCCTTGGCAGAAACAGCCACTGTTGGCCAACCCCAGACCGCACACTGCAAAGGGGCAGTACTTCTCCTTCAGTTTCTCCAGCTCCTCTCCTTGGCAAAGGTTCCTCTTGAATCCCAGAAGTGATCTCAAGTTCAGGAGTCTGGGCCCCACTCTTTATAGCACAGATTCCTTTGTTTTCTGGTGGCAGAGAAGCTCTTGGCCAAGCCAAAACCAGTTCTGTCCTATCTGGTGCAGCTTCCTGACAGGAGGTGGAGAGCGCATTGTCCGAGGTAGACCAGGCCCATTTGGGTGTCAAAAGAAATCTACTCCCACTACTCTGAATGCAGCCCAGGTCTATTCAGCCCACACCTAACCCCCCCACTCCCCAAGTGGCTGTCTGAAGAGAATGCCAGCCCTTGTCACTCCAAAGCCAGAAAGTCAATGCACAAACCTAGCAGAGGCACACTGGATGGCTAAGCAAGAAAATATACTTACTAAAAGTGGTATTTTCAAACCCAGCATATAAAAATCATCCTTACTAAAAGATGCATCTTTATATTCTGAGTTCATGCATACCAAACTCCATTTTCCTATCTTGTTCCCATGGGCAGTTATGCTTATAAATTGTTATAAGTAAACTCCCTATTCTATCCTATGGGACAGATAGCCTTTGAATAGTGAAAAACGAAATTGGTAGTATTTCACTATCAGGACATGCCACACACATCAGGGCATGTCCTACCTTTCACATACACTGCACCCTGCCCACAGGGGTACCTTGGGCCTACCTTAGGGGTGAACTACATGTAGGAAAAGGGAAGGTTAGGGCCTGGCAAGTGGGTGCACTTGCCAGGTCGACATGGCAGTACTAGACTGCCCACAGACACTGCAATTGTAGGTCTGAGACCATTTTGCAAGGCTGTTTGTGTGGGTGGCACAATCAGTGCTGCAAGCCCGCTAGCAGCATTTGGTTTACAGGCCCTAGGGGCACACAGTACACTGTACTAGGGACTTAACAGTAAACCAAATAACCCAATCCTGGAAACACTAATCCATCTAACAATTTACAGAGGGAGCACTTGCACTTTGGCACTGACAGCAGTGGAAAAGTGCCCAAAGCATCTAGACCAGCAAAAACTAAGTCCAACACAACAGTAAAACAAGCATTGGCATAGCCAATAGGTCTCGCCTTTGGGACCTTATAAGTGTTTAGCCATGCAACAGTTGATGTTGTTGCACCAAGGATATTGTGCTGCATAACTAAATACTTATAAGGTCCCAAAAGCGAGACCTATTGGCTATGCCAATGCTTGTTGTTACTTGCGGGCATAGGAGGGAGTTCTTTTCTTGAGGAATGCTAGTGGCAGTATCTTTTTTCCTAATGATAAGCATTTTTCCTTTCACGTAATAGTTTATTGGGTTGGGCTCAAGCTTCTGTCAACGTAATCTTATGTGTATGACAGCTTCAGTATATAATTGATTTTGCATTGGTTTAATGATTTAGGCCTGTCTAATTGGAATGTCTTTTGCGTAATCCATTACTTTTAAACATCGATTTACGAACTGATTTAGTCCTACTCCGCTTTAGTCATACTTACGGATAATTCTTAGAGAATCAATTGTTGTGGTGCAATTAGCTATTGGCAGAGCTTAACCTTGAAAGAAAATGCTTGCTCGGTTAAAGGCTAGTCTTTTTAAAACACTGCCAAAGCAGGCGAGAATTCACCAAGCTCTTGAGCTGCTTTTAGTAAGAGGCTCACACTGTTTTGATGTACTTGCTGCCAGGCCTTCAGCAAGAGTTCCTTAAACTGAAGGGGGATGGTTTTGGGGTGGTTGGGTATTCTAACAATTCCCTATGAAGCTAGTGCGCCCTCCCTGTCCCTCAGATCCAGCTCACAAGCCCTTAGAGTAGTCTAAATAGGCAGGCTGGGACTCTAGGGCTAATTTCCATGTTCTGTAGCCAGCCAGAAGAGGAAGTCTTCTCGATCTCGACCTTTAAACCCGGAAGGCCCTGCTCCTTCTACCAATCATACATGGCCTAACAAGCACCCTTTCCCCATCACTTCTTATTTCTGCGCCTTTAAGAGTAGCCTCTGAGCATACCCTTGTGCCTGCATTTAAGTGGCGCCAGTAGGTAGGCGGCCATCAGCGTTTTACGTACGAGAGTGGAAAACCAATTAGAACGCAGGGTCAAAGAAACATAGGTAACGTTCATTCACCGCTAGAATTACAAACCGTCGGGCACTTGGCAATGGGCTTTTTTAGCTCTCGGAGGGAAGATGTAGCAGAAATAATTTACACAAATTATAAACCCTGGAATTAATTAGTGGACTGCTGCCGTAATTGCATATGCTGCGTTCAGTTGTAGATTATGCACTTCACAGCTGGCGGCTGTTGTTATAGACCATTCTAGCGTCCCCTGGTTTTTAATAGACTGAGGCAGGAAAATAGAGTCACGCGTGTGCTCACTTTCCTGCAAACGCCTGATTCTGGGTTATCGAAGACAAAATGTCCCCTTTTTCGATCACAGGCCTTTCTCGAGCGCACTTATTGACAGCTTCAAAGGGCGGGGTGACCTTCAGAGCTGTCTTGTATGTGGCTATCTATCGCTACGGATAGTGTTTTGCACAATGCCGACTCGGGGTGTCTCTTTCACAAATGACTTAAACTTTAACAAATCAGTTCAAACTATGAATTGAGGTGTTCAGGCGTGTCGGCTTTGCAGCACTTAATGAAGTTCGATTAAGGGCCGTGTAGGGGCATTCAATCTGGCTTTCCCAGTTGTGGACAGTTTTCAGCATCTCCTGATCTTAAAAAAAAAAAAAACAAGCACCGCCACGCGGCCGCGAAAGGAATGTGAGGTATGCAGCTGGCACGCGACCGCGCTGCTGCTCGCTCCCGAGCTCCCTAGGCCAGGGGAGAGAGAATGCGGGACATGCACCCGCCTTTGGCCAATTGCGTGCTGTCTTTCTTAGAAAGACGCACGCAAAGCCAATAGCGTGTGAGCAAAAAAAAAAGCACACGCACGATCTTGTGGTCAGAGTTTAAAGTCCTTACTAGAAGCCTTGCAGAGCAGCGCATGCACGCTGGCTCAGGCGAGACCTAAACACAGGAGGCAAAGGCAAAAATGTAGGGGAAATCCAGGCCAAGGCTGCCAGGTCTAACACATGTCCCCTCCAGCTGAAATGTGGGGAGAACTACCCACCTTCTTGGGAGTTCTCTTCACTAAGGCGGAAAAATCTGGACAGATGATCAGCATTGGCGTGTTCTGTACCAGGGCGGTGTTCCACCATAAAGTCCATCCCCTGTAGGGAAATGGACCACGTCAACAACTCTGGGTTCTCACCCTCATCTACATCAGCCATCTGAGGGGCCTGTGGTCGATCTGAACCCGAAAGTGAGTCTCAAATAAGTAGGGCCTCAGCTTCTTCAGCGCCCAGACCACAGCAAAAGCCTCACGCTCAATCGCACTCCACCTCTGTTCTCTTTGAAGTAACCGCCTACTAAAGAAGGGCACAGGTTGGTCTAGGCCCTCTTCATTTGGTTGTGAAAGCACAGCCCCCACACCATGCTCTGGAGCATCTGTCTGCACCACGAATTCCTGCGAGAAGTTGGGTGCCTTGAGCACGGGCGCCGTGCACATGGCAGATTTCAGGGCATCAAAAGCTTTCTGGCAGGCGTTTGTCCAGTTCACCTTACTGGGCTGCTTTCTGCAAGTCCGCTCAGTCAAGGGGGCAACAATGGTGCCATATCCCTTGACAAATCTCCTGTAATACCTGGTGAGTCCTAAAAAGGCTCTTACCTCTGTCTGGTTCTTGGGAGGTTCCCAAGCCAGAATGGTATCAATCTTTGCCTGTAGGGGCGCCACCTGGCCGCTCCCTACCTGGTGTCCCAAGTACATCACTGATCCCTGTCCGATCTGGCAGTTGCTGGCCTTGATCGTGAGGCCTTCCCTCTGCAGAGCCTTCAACACATCCCAGAGGTGATGCAGATGTTCCTCCCAGTGGCACTGAACACTGCAATGTCATCCAGGTAGGCGGCACTGAAACCCTCCAGTCCGGCCAACACCTGATTGACCAACCTCTGGAAGGTGGCAGGGGCATTCTTCAACCCAAAGGGCATCACCCGGAACTAGTAGTGCCCCTCTGGTGTTGAAAATGCAGACCTCTCCTAGGCCCCATCAGGTAAGGCAATCTGCCAGTACCCAGATGTTTTACAATGTGGGTAGCTGCAGATTTTGAGCCTTGGCTCCGCTTCCACCCAGGGAAACCTACCATGCCCATACTTTTCTGAACACTAATCACCTGGGAGAATCCAGGGTGGTGTATCCAAACCTACCCTAAAACACATTTCTGTAAAAGAAAGCTTCGGAATCTGTGGGATCCACAAATTTCCTACCACCCAGCCTTCCCCCAGGTCTCCTGATAAAGGTGGTACCCCGGTTGTGTGGTTGCGCCTAGTACATGTGACAGGAAAGGCCCCAAAATGCAACATGGACGCATCAAATATTTACACTGTAAACAAACACTTTTTAGCAGTGCTGTTGGCTGTGGAATTTGGGCCCTAGCCCAGTTCTCACCAAGGGAAATCTACCAAACCTGCACCTTTCTGAAAACTAGATACCAGGGGAGTCCAGAGTGTTGTGACTTGCATGGCCCTAACAAGGTTTTCTTACCTAGAAGCTCTTGCAAACCTCAAACTTTGCAAAAACACATTTTCCTTCCTTCTCTGCCAGGGACTTTTTGAGATTCTGAAGGGGTCCTCAAATTATGTATTACCCAGTATTCCCACACCTCGCCTGATAAAAATGGTACCCCGACCTGTGAGTGTGAGCCTAGGGCCCACCATGGTCTCCCCCAGGTATGTAGTTTTCAGAAATGTGCATGTTTGCTAGGCTTCTCTGGGTAGCGGCTGAGCTAGGGCACAAAACCAACAGCTACCCACATTTTATGAAGTGTTGGTTTTGAGTGGGAAACCTTGATTGCCCATGTTGCATTTTGGGCCCTTTCCTATCGCGGGCGCCAGGCCCACTCACATAAACGGAGTACCTTTTTTAATGTGGAGACAAGTGGGAATGCTGGGTAGCTGGAAATCTGTGGATCTCCAAAGATTCCAGAACTTTCCCTCACAGAAATGTAAAGAACAGGAGTGATCTTAGCCATTTAGGCAAAGATTACAGTTTGATGGGCATTGTCGGAAAGTGAGTGGGATCAATGCAAGTTACACCACCCTGGACACCTCAGAGTGTTCAGTGCTCAAAAATATTAGTCTGTTATTGTTCCTTCGATGTCTATACTCTCCTGAAGTACAGACCTACATTGATTGGTTTTGGTACCTCCAGAAATGCTAGCTTCAAAGAGAAAATACTAAAAATGGTATCAGCATATTGAACCCAACACTACTGGAGGTGAGCCTCAGGCTCCAACCACTTTACATGCCATTCACATACCTTTCACAACCACACACAATGCCATGCATACCACCAGCCACAAGTCCAACCCAACACAGCTCAACACTTACACCTGCCGTCATTCTAGGGCCCATTACATTCATACACCACAGGACTGAATCACCAGTCACACCACCTCTTCCCCGAGTAATCTACTAACTTGCTTGCAAACACTACAAGCAACCTCTGTACATATATGGCCAAACATGTTGTTGGTGTCTTGACAAGCTTTACAGCATCCCAAATGAAAATAAACCTAGGTTACGTTTTTACTACCTGTCAAGTATCTGCTTCCCTTGACGTTCTGAATGGTACCGAACGCATACCTTGTGAATCTTTACTAACGTCTCTCCTGACAGCCATATGAGGCTCAGGAAGATGTCTTTCTTGTGCCTTTCGAGCACTCACTGTGCTAAATCCATCTCATTCCAGTTTGCGGGGTATAGAGGAACCAGTCAGGACTCGGCAAACATTCCACAAACTCTGAGCATAGCTACCTTTGAAATGAAGGTTAACATGCTAGGGAAGACTGTCCTAAGTTCCTTAATGAGTACTTCAAAAACTACTAAAGGCTTTAGATTTTTCTGCACAGGGTTCTCTGTGACAACATTGCCTATGTTCTGTCCGACATTATTTGCAGTGCTGCGACTGTAATGCACTTGGCATACGGCAAAATGGACTTCTACCTCTTACTGACGGCTGATGAAGGTGTCAAGCAGACCATAAGCAAGTCCCAGATTGCTTTCAGCCAAACAATTTAAGAGGCTGCTTGCCTAATGAAGTAGTGGCTCTTGAAAGGTATGTATTCATGCGCAGCTGTTGACGTGTATACTATCGGTAGGACAGCTCCACCCCATCAATTTCCCAATACTTCACTTTTGTATGGTATAACATAAAGCAAGTTGGAAAACAGACCTGGCTGATATGCAGCGAAGTGCACTTGGACTTTTGGAGCTTCTTACAAACAGCCTCTTGCGAGAATCCGTCTGGGCGAACCGTACCGCATGCCACAGTGCAAGCTTTGTACAGCTCGCTGAACAGCTCTAGTCCTGTATAGAAATTTTCCACCAAATGGTTGTGACCCTTAGGAAGGAGTGATCATGCATACTCTTTACAGCCTTTGCTGCGATTCCCTACATAGAAGGGCAACTTGCAGGGTTTAGACCGGAGTCCTTCCCTATATACACTCCCAGGTTGTGTAACCTAACTGGTAGGGCTCTTACAAAGCATGGACACCTTGATGCCATAACAAACTCTTTTGCTTAGCATATATTGCCTCAACAGCAGCTAGTCTTTGTTCAAGGATTCATCAATGGGTATATCCTTCCCAAGAGTAGAAATCTGTTGAAATCTGGTAGACAAATCTTTCACGACAGGCTGAATTTTGAACATCCTTACTTGGTCTGGATAGTCCCGGGACAATGCAGCAGAATTATCATTGAATTGTAGCGTATGCTGCAGTACCAAAAAACAATCTCTGCTCATGACTTGTGCATAGCTGGGTGTTGCCCAGACTGTACATGTATACCACTAGGACTGTACGCTTGGTCTGTTCTCTATTCCCATGTTGAGCATACAGCCCAGAAATTTTTTCTACTCTCCAAGTGAAGTGGAAGTCCACCGGTGTGCCCTAGAATGACGCTCAAGAATTCCTGCAATGCTCACTCAGAGACTGTTAACTTTGCAGATATGTTTGTTGCACAGTTTCCTCAAGGAAGTCAACATCCAGAAAGAGATGGACATAGTCAGTATGCAAAAGATTTGTTGTATTGACTTTACATCCAGCATGTGCAGTAAATGGGGCAGTTTTAGGCTTCCTAGAGAGCACTTTGTCTGTGCTTCCCACTGCTCACGCCTGCCCTCTGGGTTGGTCTACCGTGCTACTGTCTCTCTGCGGCACAGACTGTGCTTGCACAGGGGCATCACAATTGCCTTGACCATGTTCCTCAGAATCACTGGAACACAAGTCATTGGGTGGAACGCTGCGGACTGAAAAATCAGCACCAATTTCCTCTCCCTTTAATGCTAGCTCAGTATCAGATACTGCCTCAGAGCTGTCTTTCATTACTCAAGTTAGGGCCTGGTCCGCATTCATCCACCAAGATGTTATCTCTCTTGACTGTCTAATGACTGTCTAAAACCTTCCTTCTGATACAATATTTCCCACGCAGCAGGCAAAAGTTTGCTTATACACAGTGGGTGTGTGTGTTCGTCTGTGAGATATGTCAGATATGACTGTGAGATATGTCAAAGTGAAAAAACACTTAGCTTCTCGATATTGCCATCCAAAGAATCTCTCCAAAGACGCTAAACAAGACAAAAAAAGACCAAAGATTACTTAAACTTGCCACATATGCAATACCACAGCATACTTCATGGGAAGAGGGATGAGCCCACTCTAGCCACTGTTCCTTTATTATGGCACTCACATGCAGTGGAGACAATCTTAGTTTCAATGCATCTAAAACCAAGCTATATCAGAGTTGGACAAGGAAAGAAAGTGGGGCCGGGCACCACAATAAAAGTATTTCCCATTGCCAAATCAGATAGCTAACCAGCCATTTGCAAAGGTAATAGGACTAGTGTTATCTGCCAGCATTTTGGATTTCTCAATGCTAGTTTTGTTTCTAATTTGACTTTTACCAGACATTTTTGTTTGAGGACCTACTGGTATAAAATAAATTTGCCTGAAAGCAAAACTCTGGCTTTGGTCTCAAGAAGCACAGTTTGACATATTAGCCCATGGAACTGAAGAGCCCTACTTTGTGTGTGTGCATGTTCCTTGTGAAAAGGCAGATTTGCATCACTCACAATGAAGCTAGCCAATGGCTAAAGTAGGCTGACCCATTGCCCCATACGGTAGGGGATGGAAGAAAAATGTGAATGGTGCAACAACAGACCACTGAATGAAAGGAGCTGATTGCAAACCAAGGGGACAACAACATTTCTGTAAAAAAGGATTTAACCCCTTTCCCCAAAAACTTGCCCCATTTTCTTTTAACCAGGGAACATGATCACGCACCCTGAGGGGGGAACACACATTCAAAAAAATACTATGGCCCCCAGGGTGTGCTCGGCCTGTATACTAGAGGGCCGACCCCCCCCTACAAGTAACAATCAACAAATTCCTGGTGGTCCATTGGTTCCTGCTCGTGGATTGGGTGCATCTGCAATCCACAAGCAGGAATTTGTTTGAGAAAAAAATAACTGGAAAGGGGAGACCCTCCCCTTCCCAATGATGCCTCTCAAATAAGTGGGGAGGCTGCCAACAGCTCCTACCAGATGTGCCAGATATCACTCACTTGCTCCTTTCTTGCCGCTCTGTTGGTGATTTGTGACGTCTTGAGGCGCACTGACATTGCAGATGGGTAAACGGAGGCTTGAAAGGGATTCCGCTTCATCCCCACACTTTAAAAAAAGGAATCCTCTGTTACCAGCACTGGAGGTTCCGTTAAAGCCTCCTACAGAGTTTTTTATATGGCGCAAACTTGACCCGATTCTGGTATCGGAGCGCTTTACACGAGCACCAGTTGCGTTACATGAGGACACATTCATTTTTTTGTTGGGCACGGGGAGATTAAGTGATTTGCCCAGAATCACAGGATGTTGTGCGTCCCTGCCGAGACTCGAACCTGGTTCCCCAGCTTCGAGGTCGACCGCCCTAGCCGTTAGGCCAACTCCTCTCCCCATTGACTGACATCCGCATTGGGGAGGTAGTACGGGCATCGGTCTGTGGCAAAAGTCTGCACTAAGGAGGTAAATTTAGGAAACTCCAGAAATTTCTGTACATCCTTGACATTTTCTGGTGGTGACTATTCCAGTACTGCTAAATCCTTTTTTGGATCAATGTCCATACCTTTGGGTAATAACACCTATCCCAAAACTTCGATGAAGTTTGTAAAAAAAAAGGTGCATACGGCTCTTTTGAAGATTGAGTGGATCTTCTGGGATTCGAACCTGTGGCTGTGAGGTCTAATACAGGTTTCTGGAGTAGAAGCATTAGTCCACTGAGCCATCAGACTGATACATCCTCCATGGAATGTCATTAACAAATTATTGAAAATCCTTGACGGCATTAGAAATCTTGAATGGCATTACTGTGTACTCAAAACGGCCATGCTTGGGTTTGAAGATCATCTTTCATTTATCTCCTCTCCTCTTCCTAACCAAGTTATTCACCCCCCTCGGATCCAACTTGATGGATACTGAAAGTGTTAAATTAGCATGATAAAATCCAGAAGGGGATAGTCATTCTTTATTGTGATGTTTAGTTCAGCCATTTATGCATTAGCGAAGGTCTTACGTTTTCTTCTGTACAAAGCAGCCCCTGCTTGGGAAACTGAATGACATATGCTTTTGTCTATATACGCCTTGAACCACCTGGGTCTTTTTTCATGATAGGAAATACATTTTACTATGAGGTACTTTACTACCGAAGGTCAACTCAATTGTAGGTGTGATGAAGTAGAAGTGTCTCATCTTCCACCAGCCAAAAGTAATTTTGGTGTTCCTGATAAAATTGAAGCAAATCATATAGACAGGGTAGTTCCTCTGGAGGGACAAACTGAACCCTATTTAAAGTGGAATCAATAACCGAGTGGTCAGATCATAGTGCTCTCACACACCTGGTAGGGTGGAATATGACTCATTACATCGCATAGCAATACAACGCATGCCATTACAATGCGAGTATTACTACGCGATGTCAATTACAACGCAAAATTTTACCACGACTATGCCTTTACCACGCATGCCATTTCAACGCAAAGGCATGCGTGGTAAAGGCATACTCATTGTAAACATTTGCAAGGTAACTAGTGACTCCACCCTACCCTAAACCCTAATGTAGTACCACTGCACGACCCTCCCCCGACACCCAGTCCTCTCCCTACAATAACACTACACTACCCTGCACGACCCCCCGACACTACCCTTAAACCTAAAACACTATCCTACACTACACAAACACCACAACACTACCCTAAACCCTAAAACACTACCCCCACATGCCCCCAGTACGGCCCCTACACTATAACACTAGTCTGCACGACCCCCCCCGACACTACCCTAAACCCAAAAACACTACCCTACACAAACACCGCAACACTACCCATAAACACTACCCTGCACGACCCCCCTGACACTACCCTAAATCCTAAAACACAACCCTACACTACACAAACATTACAAAACTACTTCGACACTACCCTATACCCTAAAAAAGTAACCCACACCCCAAGCACAATCCCCCTTACCTCTCTCTCTCCTCGTGGTTCCTCTCTCCTGGTTCCTGCGTTGTCTGAGGGGCGGTGCACGTCGTTGTGAGGAAACGGAACAGCCTCAGTTTCCTCACAACGATGTGGATAGCCATTACATCGCATGCGTTGTAAAAGCGCATGTGATGTAATGGTATGCGCAGTAATGGCGACGCGTTGTTACATCGCATGCGTTGTAACGCATGCGATGTAATGACTTGCGGGGTAACAGCCTCGTTGTAATGGCTGTTTACCGGTAGGGTGTAATGCTTCATCATAGGGCGCTCCTCGTCTAGCCGGTGCTGCAATGCTTGACGGGCCTGTGGGCTCTTTAAACGAGATCTTTTGATCTGTAAACAACGTTGGATGAGTGTAAGTGAGGGTGTCAGAAGATAGGGTGGAGAGGGGAGTGATAAAAAAAGAGTCTAAAGGAACCAAGGGAGTATTCTTGGTGTAATGGTCCTTTGACACAGTAAAAACAAACACACTATCTTGAGGTAACAATGTACCTTAATAGCTAACATGTGAGTAGTATGGTGGGGTCGAAATGTTTCTTTTCTTAGTTGCCAGGAGGGTCAATTGGCGTTTCATCAGGACCGGAAAATTGCCTACCCTATGTGTTATAGTAAGAGGGCCCACCATTAGGTATTGGTTGACCACTAAAATAAAGAATACTGCGCCTGCATCAATGCAGTGGGGTTGATTCCACCTATAAAAATAGGAAAGAAGTAAAAATATAGTAGCCATGAGGAAATAGCCTACAGACTTTTATATATACACTGACGCATTTTGGTTCACCGAAGTGTTGCGCTCCCTATTTGGTGCTGCACAATTGAAAACTAGGTATTTCTTAGAAGAACACAAAGAAACACACATCACTTGAAATACACATTAACTCTTAGATGATAGTCTATGTGATGGGAACAGCAGCAGTTCGATATTTACCATATCAATATTGTAGTAGAGGCAACATAATCTTCTGAGAAAAACCATATGGTAAAATCACAATTCTTCGGTGAGCATGAGGAGAGTAAGTCTGTAGGCAGTGCCCTCATGGCTACTATATTTTTATTTATTTTCTATTTTTAGGTCGAGCCTAGCGCAGCGCGCATGCGCTGCTCTGGCGAGACTTATAGTAAGGGGGCTTCAAAAAGCTCATCACACGCTCGTGCGTGTGGCCTATTGCTTGCGGTTACCCGCACAGGCACCATCTGTTTTGAATTATCGTGCCCAGACGTGTGCGCGATAATTCAAAACAGATGTCTTGCTGTGGCGCGCGCGCGCACCACTCGCGGGCTTGTTTAACTGGGCCCTTGAGGCTGCGGGTTTGTTGATACATGTGCTGACTCACTCATGCCGCCATTCACAGGATGTTTTAAGCATGCGGAGGCCTGGGCCAGTCAGGCGTAGCGCGCGCTTTGTCATTCATTGGTGGTCAAAGTTCGCGTAATTCCCCCAACAGCGCACTGACGCTCCCGGGGCGATGATTCCTAAACCACAGTCTCTCTGGAGGGGGCTACTGGGTGTTACACTGTAGCCTCTGGTCCCCTCTCTCGTTCAGATCCTGCCGTCGGACCCTCCACGGTTGTGACCTGACTCCATACCCTCCGGCTACTTTGTTTCCTTTCTGACACATTTATTTTCTTTTTCCCTTTATTTTGTACTAACAGGCCGCAGCCTGGGCCTTGAGCCAGGGGCTGCATTCCTGCCATTGCTGCAACAGGTATGTTCACTGATAAGCTGCTCTGAGGCGGGAGGCCCTGGCGGGGGCGGCGTCTTCACAGGGGGCGTCGAGTAATGGCGACGTTTACGTACCTGCCAAGTAGGAGGTCATCAGATTTGGTCCCTGTGACTCACACTCCCATTGTTAACACTCGTTTAACTGTGACACGTCGGTGTGTCTTTACTTCCATTGATATTTCCAACGCCTCACCCCACCGTACTTTTATTCAGCCTACACTAGCCTCGTTCTCGTGTACGACGTATTATTATATCATGCCGGTTGCAACTGCAGTCCGCTCTTTATTTCGACAGGAGAAGTATAGGATTCGTCAATGTTGTACAACGTTGTCCGACGTCTTTGGTCTTGTCCTGGGTCAGTCTAGTGCATACTGGGAGTTGTAGTCCTTCAGTTGATCCAGTTCAGTTAGCACAGCAGAAAAGAATGAGATCTGCAAGAAATTCCAGAATCTAGCGCATTGCGCTTTCAGTGACACTGGGTAACCTGGTGACCATACTGTTGTTTCACCTTCAGGGTGAGTGAGCTATGATGATGTCAGAGGGAAAGGATTTTGTGGGGGTCCAGGGCAATGCATGTGGTGTGACCATAGGACTGCTTACTGCTGTGAGAGGATAGCATTGTATGAGGGCTTCAGGTTCTCTAAATGTAGCCTAGTTCATATAAGTAACCCCACCTCAGTCTCGGGAGCGAGCAGGCGGCCGCGCTTGTTCTTCCTTACAGCGCGCACACCACTCGCGGGACGCTGTTATTTATGGCTCAGTTTGTCTCTGATCACGACGTGACTGCTTTCACCCACCCTCCCGTTCGTTGCTTGTTTACATATTTTTACTCGTTGCATACTTTAAACGGGTTACCTGTGTCCGGAAATCTAACGCTCTCCATGTGTCAGGATAAAAACAAACCCTGATATCTAGAGATATTTACCTAGATATTTTATTTTACTTTTTTTTGTCCAACGTAGTATTCGTAGTACTTGTTGAAATGGTAAAGACCAGGACATGTAAAACAAACAAGCTGGTGTTTAATTGTTTTGTAATATGAAAATCCCTAACAATGCTGCTCAATCGCTTTTTACACTAACATTATTCCCGCGCTCTCTGAGAATTCTCTAAACGTTTCCCGTTTATTTGGCTCCTGCTAATTCTCAGGAAGCATGAAAAGGGGTTAAACTGCAGTCGAACTAGAAGGTCCGAGGTCTAATCTCGGTTTACTTAGTCGCATTGTGTGATCCTGGGCACAGTGGTTATGTCCCTCTACATCAGGTACTCTGAGGGGCTCCTAGAGGCGATCACGTTCGCGGTAGCGCTCTCCAGCACAGCTCACTCATTAGAAATCTGTGCGCCTGGTCTTATTGCATTAAGGTAACCAAGATGAGGCCACGCCATCGTGGACACGGTGGTCCTTCCCCAGCTTTGCTTTTACAAAGCTTTTTCAGCCGCTTTAGTCGAAATGAAGGCTGAAAGGGGTTGCCCTGATAACAAGGAGCCACCTGGAAACCTTAAACTACCAGTGAAGGGTTGTGCCGCTACAGATAGGTGGTGGATTCACTTGCCCACCTCCTTGGGACTAGAGGCTTTCACAGGAGAAGGCATGAAGGCAACACGTTTCATGCTCAAAATAATGGCTGTGCCGGGAGTGCCACACGAACAGAAAGGGTCGGAGGCTGCACATAGCGTAAGGTACAGCGCCTAGACGCCATTAACATGCCCCGCCGGGTGCCAGCAACTTACGGTGCGGCCTTGCTTCAGACGTTTTCATTGGTTGCATCAGTGACAACACTGACAGCAGTCACATGTGCAGCCATGCACGTCACTGCATGCAGGATGTCACAGCAGATACCGCTTGTGTTCGGTGAATGGGGTCTTTGTCAGCAAAACCATCGCGGCCGCCCCATTGTAAAGCTCTTGCACCCCCCCCTCCCCATCCTCGTCAGTAAGTAAATAATGCAGCAATGTGCCTGCAATTACACATGTCACTTTTGTTCATCTCCGATGCTCGTCTCATCCACACTACACTGGTATGAGTGGCGCTAAAAAACGAATTAAATGCACCTGAGAGAGAGTGGTTATGGAGACTTGAGGGGCGCGGTTAAAGGGTGGTAGTGAGGGAATCCGTGATGACTGTGGTCATTGGGGGGGCGCCAACAAACGTTGTCTCACTGGGCACCACCAGCGCTAAAGCTAGCCCTGGCCGGAAGTTCGACCTACTACTGACTTGACTTAGCCGGACTTTGCTGATAAGCCTGGCATCGCAGTGACTTTGGTTTCTGAAAGGCTCTCTGAAGGCAAAGGGGACATTTTGAGCAGACATCTGAGTATGGAGCTGATAGCACCTCATATGAAACACTTGCGAGTTTGCAGGTGACACCGTGTCCTCTGTGGACACAGAACTACCGAAGGCACGGGTTGGGAGTCGCAGGAAGTGATTTGGGTCACATAATTAGTGATGAAACTATTGCAGTGATCAATGTTTTTCTACATTTTGTTTCAAGAAAATGTTTTTTCTAGCGGCAGGAAAAAGTGCATGAATTTTCATCCTCTGACATGGTTCTTAAAACCTGACAATCATGTTTTTAACAATGTGCACCTCGAGATAATCTAGTACTGGCATTTAATTAACAAGTATTGGCATAGGCAAGAGGTCTCGCTTTTGGGGCCTTATAAGTATTTCGTTAGGCAGCACAATATCCTTGGTGCCACAACATCAACTGTTGCATGGCTAAACACTTAAAAGGTCCCAAAGGCGAGACCTATTGGCTATGCCAATTATAGGTGTAATCAACCCCACTGCATTGATGCAGGTGCAGTATTCTTTATTTTAGTGGGCACCCAATACCTAATGGTGGGCCCTCTTACTTTAACACATAGGGCGGGCAATGTTCCGGTCCTGATGAAATGCCAATTGACCCTCCTGGCAACTAAGAAATGAAACGTTGGTTAGTTCAGTGAGCACAAACCTGAAAAAGGTCTGACATTTTCCATATTAAATATGCGACACACATCATAAATCCTGTAGCTTACCCTGCTCAGTACACCACCCTCCCTTATGTTCTACATGCAAGTTCCTACCTACCCTAAAAAATAGAAGCGCAGAGTATGAATACTCCATGTTGCCTCTAAGGTCACTAGCACAGTCTTCCTACCCTGGGAGTACCACCTCACCTCCCTTCCTTGAGCCCCACTTGCCTGAAACATAGAGAGGCCCAGTGAGCACACTCCCCATCAGGTCATGACCATATTGCACACTCATAGGGTTGTATCCTTTTATAGGGTGGGCTCCCAAACATGTGGGTTTGGTAGGTTTCCCTAGATGGCTGCCGAGCCCGAAGCCAAAAACCCAATTGACCCCCCTTGGAAAACCAGGTCGTTTTGTGATAGGTAATTTTGATGTCTCCATAATACGTTTTGGGCCCTTGCCTGTCGCAGGTACTTGGCCCACCCACATGAGCGAGGTGCCATTTTTATCGGGAGACCTGGCGGAACGCTGGGTGGTAGGAAATTTGTGTCAGCCCGGTGATCCCACAACTTTCCCACACAGAAATTTGAGAAAAATTAGAAATTGTTTTTGGGGCTAAATTTAAGGTTCTCAGGGGATTCTGGGTAGGAAAACGTTGGGGGGGGGGGGGAGGAGAGATCCACGCGAGCCATACCTCTCTGGACTCCCCCGGGTGTCTATCTTTCAGAAATCTGTAGGTTTGGTAGGTTTCCCTAGATGGCTGCCAAGCGCGGGGCTGAAAATCCAGGTGACCCCCCTTGCAAAACTAGGTCGTTTTGCGATGGGTAATTTTGATGTCTCCACAATACGTTTTGGGCCCTTGCCTGTCGCGGGTATTTGGCCCACCCACACGAGTGAGGTACCATTTTGATCAGGAAACCTGGGGGAATGCTGGATGGTAGGAAAATAGTGGTTTTTCTGATACCAGAAGATTATTACATAGTAATGCAAGGAAAATGGGTCATTATAGTCACATTTTGAGGTTTGCATGGCACTGTGAGTAAAAAACGTTGTTGATATCCATGAGAGGCACACCACCCAGTACTTCCTATCTATTTTTGTTTACAAAAATATCTAAAGTTGGTAGATTTTCCCTAGAGACAAACTACACCTTAGCACAGAAAGACAGACAGGACAAATATGACTGCCTATCCATCTGTTCCTCAAGTACATACACACACTGGTTTGATTTGGCACGAGGGTGAGTGAAAGTTTCAAAATGTATATTTTATTAACAAGAGATTTCACAAAAATTGATGCACTGTTAATAATTAAATGGTAAAAAACCTGAATCAATGATTCACAGCTCGTGAGCTGTAAAGCCACTGCAAGGCACCAACCTCTTTGCAGGTCATTCACACACCTTTCATACGTGACACACACAAGACTATTCACACCGCCATCTACGGGCCCTGCACATTACAACATTTACATCAACAGACAGCGCCATCCAAGGGCCCATCACTTTCATACGCCCACATGACTGACACAGCAATCACACCGGCTGGCGGTTGACATAGTGTGTGCAGTGGCGTTTGGCTAGCAGTGTGTGTAATGACCAGCAGCAAGTCACTACTCGCACACTGCCAGCCAAATGCCAGTCCACGCACACAGCCAGCCAAGCGCCAGTCCACCCACACTGCTAGCCAAGCGCCAGTCGATTCACACCACCAGTCAAGCGCCAGTCCACGCACACCGTCAATTTTCTTTTTAACAAGAAAGAAAAAACAAACCAATTGGAACTAGATATATAACTACAAACACAGTAGCGGCAACTAAAGGCATCATTCTAATGCCAACCGTGAAACTGAACAACAAATATAAAACCATACAGACCAGGCAGTACGCTATTAGACTCACGGTTTCTCCCAAAAACTCTTTTGAGTGTGATACAATCTGAAACATGTGGGCACACACAGCCCAGGATTAGGACAATCAGCACAGTGCATACGACTCTCCTTCTGCATACCTCTTCGCAAATAGACTCTACATCTCTTACAGGGATTGTTTTTTTGGGCGTGGGAGGAATTAAATCGGTAAAGTGGCAATCTTTCAATCTAGCCACATCCTCCACCACTCCAACTCCAGGAGCACTTGCCTGTTCCACTACAACAAGGCTGCCTATCACAGACTCCTGAAACTGAACAAAAGTCATCCTTGATGCTGGAGAACACTCCTTGAACACAACAAAAGCATTAAAAGTTGCTAAATTGAAGAGATGGATGGCCAACTTATTATACCAAATGTAAGCCTTACGAACAGCAGTGTAAAGTTCCAACTTCTGATCTATTCTGTCGACACCACCCATGTGCTTATTGTAGTCTACAATGCACACAGGTTTGAGCACTTCAGCAATCTGACCCCAAGCAGTCACAGGTGAAGTACATTCATCATTGATGGGAGTCAGCATGTACACATCCCTCTTGTCCACAAATTTCACAGCTAACACTTCATCACTACGCAAGGCACTGCACTGTCCCCTCTGAAGCTTTTTGCAGACAAGCTCTTTTGGGTAACCTTTACGGTTAGAGCAGATTGTGCCACAAGCAAGAGTGTCCACTTTGAACAATTCCTTAAACAATTGCACAGCAGTGTAGAAGTTATCTAGGTACAAACGGTGACCTTTGTTAAAAAGTCTCTAGCAAGTTCCCACACAAGTTTCTCTGAAACTCCTAAAGTGGACGGACAACCAGGGGGGGGTCAATAGTGGAATCCCTACCAGTGTACACCCGCAAATTATAGACATATCATGTCCTACTCTCAGACAACATATACATCTTAATTCCATAACGTGCCCTCTTGCTAATAATGTACTGCCTAAAAAACAAACAGCCCTTGAACAGGACCAGAGACTCATCAACAGCTATTTCTTTCCCTGGAGTATAGATCTCTGAAAATCGATCTACAAAGTGATCAAGGACAAGCCGAATCTTAAAAAGACTGTCCCAGGGTGATCTTGTGGCAACGGCGAAGCATTATCCACAACATGCAGCATTCGAAGCAAAAGTAAATACTGATCACGACTCATAATTGCAGGAAATATGCCCGTTGCCATCAAGGGACTGGTAGACCAATATGAAGCCAGGGACGGCTTCCTTATCAAGCTCATCAAAAAAGTTAAACACAAAAACTTAATCTCATCTAGATTTGTGTGAGTCCACCGGGTAGATCTAGAGTGGGGCTTAAGTCTGGCACTGTTGTCCCTCAAATACTGTTCAGCATATAAATTAGTCTGCTCCACAATCTCAGCCACAAATACATGATCCATAAACAACTGAAAAAACTGTATACGCAAAAAAAATTCACAATTCACTCTACACCCTGCATTACCACTAAAGGCAGGCAACACCGGCTGTACCATGTTTGGATCAACCCAGAGTCCAGCACTTCCAATGGGAAGCCTTGCAACCCCAGGCTGCAATCCAGATGCCTCTTGCCGCACCATCGACAGATCAGTGCCCTCCTCTAAAATGGGCACTTCAGGCGTGGCCAAGATGGCGTCTCAGTAGGACGCAGCTTTGTAGCTCTCCGCTCCCGCCGGGCCTTTTATCGCACTTTCGGCGGCGGGAGGGGCACTGGAGCCTACAGAAATCCTCCCGAAAGCGGCGTCCCACTCCCAGGGGCCGGTGAGGCCGCGTTGAAGTTCCGGCGGCAGTTCCAGCACCGCCGCGGAGCAGCCCTGAGGGAGTGGCTGAGTGTCTGGAAGCAGCCACAGAGAGCTCGGCGAGGAGGGCGCTTGCCGGAGGTTCCCGGTGGTCCCCGCAGGGTCCTTGAGATTGCCGTAGCACAGAGATCAGAGCGGTACCTCCCGGCAAGGTGAGGAGCGGGCCCGCACATTACTGGGCAGCGGTGGGCTCGGGACGCGAGCATCAAGTGAGGCCCCGGATCCGTTGGCTGGAGTAGGCCTCATCTTTAGTGGCCACTTGACGGAGCCGCCTCTTCTACCAACCGCGCGGCGGCTCTGTGCTGCCACATCACCTGCTGCACCCCTCATGTGGAGAGTCTGACTGGGGACTCATCGACGTGGGGCCCGGTGGCCTGGGCTACGTCCGAGCGGCCTGTGAAGCTGGGCCTGGGGCGGGTCCAGCGGTGCGGGCTACGGAGCCCGGACTGCGTGGAGGCCCGGTTGGGGCACCAGAACGTCTGAAGACACGAGCGATCCTGGCCAGGGGGCTTTGGCTGTGTTCCCCCGCCCCTCTGCCCTGCTGTTGTGGCCTCCTGGATTGCCGTGGCCCCTGAGTGACTCGAGCCCATAACCTAAGCTTGCTGGGGGGCGAGACCTGTGGAGTGACTGGGATGGGACAGCACCTCGTCAAGAGCCCTAGCCAAGAGGCGAGAGAGGAGGCGAGCAGAGGCCAGACAGCGCCGCGACGGTGGGGCCCCAATGGCGGGCTGCTGGTGATTACATCGCTCCCCCCCCTATGGCGCTTGAATTGGAGCATGAGTAGAGGGTCTGCGTGGAGGCGGCATTTCGCGGGGGCTCTCCGGCTGCGACATCGCCATCCCGGACAGCGCTCCGTTTCTACACACTTCTGCTCCGCCTGTAGAGTCTTTTGCACCCGGCCTGCGTCCCACCCGAGGACCCCACGCACGGAGGAGTTATGGCGGCCCCCAAGGGCAGGAAGGACAGGTCAGTGAAGGATCTACTGCTTAAGTCAGCACAACAGGTGGAGGGCCAGCCTGGAGCAAGGCATGTGGACGAGGCGGAGGGCAGTGAGGGCCCGGAGGCCCCGGTCAGCCGATCCTTCCTGGAGTCACTCTTCTCTTTGGGAAGACATGTCCGCAATGAAGCGTGAGCTGTTGGCGGACTTGCGGGAAGTGCGCCGAGATGTGGATTCCCTGGGGGAACGAGTCCATACTTTGGAGGAGCGCGAAGCTGGCTGCGACGAAGAAATCGAGAGCCTCCAACAGGAAGTCCTCAAGCTGCAAGAACAGAACCTGGACCTACAGGCCCACACAGAGGACCTGGAGAACAGGTCCCGGCGGAATAACATCCGCATCCGCGGCATGGCACATGGCGAGGGAGATGGCGACATCGAGGCGCTGGGCCTCTTCTGCTCCATTCTGGGAGAATCCCTGGACTTCCCGATCAAGCTGGACAAGCACTCACAGGGTGGGCCCACGGAGGGCAGCCCCTGCTCCTCCGGCAGACATACTGACCTGTGTTCACGACTACCAACTAAAAGAGAGCATCCTCCGTATGTCCCGGCACCTCTTGGACTTTACTTACCAGGGTCAGAAGCCCACACTATACCAGGACCTGGCAGCCTCCACCTTGTTTAAGCGCAAGTCCTTCCGTCCGATTACGCTCCACCTCCGAAAAGCTGGCATCAAATACTCCTGGGGACACCCATTCAGACTGATCTTTCACTACAAGGGGGAACTGAGGCAAATCTGCTCACTCTCTGCGGCCTACAAACTCCTGGGTATTGAAGAACCCGCCCCGGACCAGCCTCACATGGACAATCGTTCTCGCAGACGCCGGAGCGGCCATGGATGGACTACCATCAAGCCTCCTAGCCTGTCGGCACGTCCTGACTCGGACACTATGGCCAGGGAGCGGCAAGCTGGGTTGGCGTCCCTTACAGGTGCACCCTCGGAGTGAGGCAGGACTCGCTTCAACTGAGAACTGATGCTTTGAAGTTAGCACCCTTACCCGTCGTCGGTAACATTATCAATATTTACATGGGTTTTGCCTGGGGGGAGCGGGGAGCCGCGGGCCACAGGTACCCTTCACTTTCTTTCCTAGGTACAGTACGCTCCGGACATTGACTGTGTTTTCTACTGTATTATGTCTACGCTCTGTTGGTGTTTTGTTGTTTTTGTTAATGGGTTCCCTCCCTCCCCCCGCGTCTCCTTTATCTTTCCTACATGCGCGCGACCCCTGCCTGTTCGGGCCCCCTTTGTCCCAGCTCTCGCAGGGCCTGGCTGTGGCGGGCTAGGTTAGCTCTTTCGCACCCGCAGCGCAACCAGTCCGCACCGCCTGCGTAGATGAGTTTCACAATACTGACTTTGAATGTGAAAGGGCTCAATAACCCTATTAAACGTAGGGCTATCCTGTCTTATTTGGAAAACTCTGGAGCCCATGTTTGTTTGCTGCAGAAGACCCACCTGCTACTCGGCGACACGCATAGATTTCGCTCTAAGGCCTTCCCTCAGCAATACTTTTCTTCTCTCCCTACCAAGAAGGCTGGGGTCGCTATCCTTGTAGCCCGCACTTTTCCAGGGACGGTGGGGGCAAAGGTCTCTGAGATCAAGGGGAGGCTCCTGGCGCTTTCCGTGACTTTTGGTGTGCACACACTTACACTGGCCACGGTCTACGCCCCCAACGATGGCCAGGAGGCGTTTTTACGTAAGGCGGTGGGGGACTTAAGATCTACACCTGACCGGCAAATCCTTATAGGGGGCGACTTGAATATTGTGTTTGATGGCCAATTGGACCGCTCGGCTCAGAGGCAGGGGCAGACAGGGGCTCTCTCTGACGCCAGTCGACAGTGGTTGCACTATTTAGGGTTGGTGGACGTGTGGCATCACTTCCACCCCCATACCGCCGACTACACCTTCTATTCCCATGCCCGGGGGACTTGCGCCAGGTTAGATTATTTCTTAGCGACTCGGTCTCTTCTCTCTTCTGCACAGGACTCGGTTATCGAGCCCCAGGCACTCTCTGACCATGCAGCCTTGACCACAAAATTGCTGTTCCCCCCCCCACCCCTCGGCCATTATACTCCTGGAAGCTCCGGGACACGCTCCTCCACCGTCCTGAAGTTGTCGCGCGCCCTACTAAAACACTGGAGTACTTCTTAGCTGTCAATGATACACAGGACACCTCCATCGTCTCCCTTTGGGAAACTCTCAAGTTAGTGGCTCGGGCGACTTAATAGCCACGTCGGCCGCAGACAACAGGATGCGCAGGGGGAAGAGGGAAGAGCTTTCTAAGCAAGTCTTGGAATTAGAGGGGATCCACAAGCGGACAGGGGCCCCCAGAGTTTGGAGGAAACTAAAGGCGGCGCTGGCCAGTCTGGACCTGGATAGAGCGGAACACGCTGCTCTTCGCTTGAAGCACACGTTCTACACAGGGGGGGATAGATGCGGCCACTTGTTGGCTCATAAATTGCGCGCACAGCGCCAGGCGGCAGTAGTCTCACTCCTTCTGGCTGCAGGGGGTGTGGAGCTTACGCGGGAGGTAGATATACCTCGCGCCTTCCGGGCTTTTTATGCGGATCTCTATGATGCCCAACCAATACCTGACCAGAACCCCTCCACGTACTGTCGGGGCATAACACACTCATGCTTGACACCCGACCAGGCCTCTACCCTAGACAGCCCGATTCGGGTCGAGGAGGTAATTTTGGCCATAGCTCGGCTTAAGCTTCTCAAATCCCCTGGCCCTGATGGGTTTACCGCCATTTTTTACAAAACTTTTTGCTCGATCCTTGCCCCAATATTGACTCGACTTTTTAACGCCATCGATGGCACCCTGGAGCTACCGCCTACGGTGCTCCTGGCGTCTGTGGCAGTTTTGCCCAAACCCGGTAAAGATAGCAGATACTGTGCCTCTTACAGGCCTATATCTTTGCTGAACATAGGGGTGGGGTGGGGGCGGAGTGAGGGGGCGAAGGTGTTCATCTTGCTTTATTTCTGATGCTCTGCGTAGCACTACGATGGCCTTTGGCCCACGATTTGGGCTTCATTGCTTGCTGCATCTTGTTTTGTTTTTCAATTCAATAAAGAGATTTCAACCTAAAACGGGCACTTCATCCGCACTGAGAGTAGCTTCATCATCAGATTCCTCGTGGACAGAAAACTCACTGCCACAATCTTGCACTTCCTCCTCTCCCTCAGACGCACTGTCAGTCTCATAATCATGGTCAGAGGAAGATTCAAAAAGCATACCAACCACCTGCTGAGCACTAATTCTGCGGCTAGCCATAATCCTTACTAATAAAGGTAACGTGTCAAACAAGTCAACAACAAACACTTTGTAAAATAAGTAATAAACTAAATGTGGCTTTATTACAAAGACCTATACACTCCAAAACAATACCACTCACTTGCCAGAAACAGCTAGACTCACCACCACCTACTCTCCACAGACACAGCAAGGACCAACAATATCCCACTAAAAAAGAAAAGATAATTACACATAAGAAAACGCAATACATATTGTGCACAAATCCAAAAATAATTTCATGCTCAAAACACAAACTAAATATGCTGCTATTATGACCCTACTTACAAAAAATTCATTCATTCAGGACAATAATACTAATTTGGAGTAAACACAACAAAAAGTTTTTCTTACCAAATGCATGCAACTACGCAAACTGCAGAGCAACCACTGCCGAAACCGCAAACAAGAATCAAAAGTTTTGCACTAGAATGAAAAGGAGAAATAAAACATTACAATCACATATGCTAATAATGCACCAGTCCACACACAATCCACCAGCCAAGCTGGGGGTCAGATGGGCTTAAAAGCATAAGGCCGATCTGCCCCCAAGGGGGGCAGAAACAACCAAAATATTCACCCCCGTTAAAGGGGAGCGACCCTTGCCCAAAGGGCCACTCCCCTACACCAACATTTAAAAAACCCAGGTGTCTGGTGGCTTCTGCCCCCCTTGGGGGCAGATGGGCCTAAAAACATATGGCTGATCAGCCCCCAAAGGGGGCAGAAACATCCACAATAATCACCCCATAAAGGGGAGCGACCCTTGCCTAAGGGCCACTCCCCAACACCAACATTTAAAAAACCCAGGTGTCTAGTGGCTTCTGCCCCCCTTGGAGACAGATGGGTCTAAAACATATGGCTGATCTGACCCCAAAGGGTGCAGAATTGGCCAAAATATTTACCCCCAAGGGGCCGCTCCCGCAAAAATATCCCTAGTGGGGCACACAATATTGAAAATAATGGCCTGATCTGCTTCCCAGGGGGCAGAAACGGCCAAACAAATGGCTCACCAAAGGGGTGCAACCCTTGCCCAAGGGGCCGCTCCCTGCAAACCTTAAAATGAAAAAATCCCTGGTGTCTAGTGGGCATTCCTGCTGCACGATCGCACCCCATGCGCAATCGTGCAGCACGAATGCTCCAACAAAACATCAGAGGAAAGGTAAACCGTTTCCTTTCCTCCAATGCCTCTTTGTTTAAACACCCCCCGCCCCCCACTCCCAGAGGAGAAACTTACCTCTTCTCTGCTGGACGCGCTGGAAGCAAATGGCTTCCAGCGCGTCCGGTTACATCTAATGACGTTGGTGCGTGCTGACTTAATTAGATGACGTGGAGGGGGAATTGGGGGGCAGCGGAAGGGCTTCTGCTCCTCTCTCTGGTGGGGGCAACCTAAAGGGCAGCCCACGGGGGGACTGCCAGCTCTTTCCCTGTGGGTGGGTGCTAGGACGGCCGGGAGTCGTCCGACACACATGCACACCATGATGTGGGACGGCTCCCGGCCGTCCCACCCACGGAAGGGGTTAAGTCTAAACTGTCTTGTCTAATAACCTATTCACTCTACCAGGGGTGCGGTGACTTCATGCTTCATACGTCCGAGAAAAGGAAGGTTGAATTAAGATAGAATAAGGTAAGCAGAAATCCTGAAATATGTAGTCGAAGAAGCTCCTGTATGCCTATGATGCACTGGCATTGTATTCTAAGGCCCAGGGTTTGGAAACCAAACCAGCAGTCTTCTGGGCTCAAGGAGTGACGGAGAGAATGCTAAATGACAGCCACAGCCCAGGTGAAAGTGGAGCTAGTCATACAGAAGAGAGACAACGAACAAACGCAGGATGGGTGCCCTATCCACACAGGCCTCCAAAATGACTACAATTAAGAATTTGCCTAAATCGAGTATGTCTGGTGTTTAATTTTCAGTAGAGGGAGGTAACTTCAAAGTCAAACCAAATCTAGTGTCTGATGTCAAGGGGCAGAAGTCTCACAAAGCAGGTAGTGAATCTCAATAGAAAAAGAAGTTTGTGAGGCACAGCAGGAAGAAAGGAGGAAAAAAACTGCTCTGCTGGCTTCCCGAGAAACCTGCTAAGGTCCCTGAAGCAGGATTGGATTGTCTCTTATGCATTCCACTCTTAATGCATGCATGCATGCATGCATGCATGCATGACCTAGTGGAAATTGGGCAGTCAGGGCGGTTCAGCAAATGCCTGTTTGTCCTTTGCACCTTGATTTTTTTTAGCATAATTTATTGAGTTTTCAAGTTTATAAAGCAGTGCAATATACTTTGGATTTGATAACATTTTGAGATCGTATAAAGAACACGATTTTATAAATTAGATAAGAGATCATTTTAACGTAATGGGTAGCTGCTGGAGGCGTGCGAGCAGGAAGAAACGCAGTCTAATAAAGGTACAGAAGGTGTGAGTTTAAGGAGCGTGATGCTGCGTTTAGGTATTAAACTAAAATAGTTATTATGAACATTATCTTTTGGCTGATGGTGGAAGCACCGATGGACAGAGTTACATGCGATGAGAGGGAAGGGGATACCTGTTTCGTGAAAGGTGATTATTATGTGCTTGTGGGGCCTCAGGGGTTGAGATAGTTACGTACGTGGTTATGTTTCGGAAGCTTGGGCAGCGCATTGTGTTGACTTTGGAGAGCGACTGAACTCATCGGTATGGAGGGTTGAAGGCGTGTGGGAATATGTGTATACCTCTGAGGGAGGCACGGTATTGTTGCTGAGTGCCCCTCCGCCCCCACCACCGAAATCCATAATTTGTCCCAGTTTTTGGCAATCGGGTGTCTGTGGAGGTATTTATTCTACTCTCAATGTAAAGCCTTACTTTCCACCTGGGCCTAGCGTAGCACCTCAGTGCGCCAGAATGAGGGAGCGAGGCATGGTTGATTTACATTTGCCTCTTATTGAACGTTTGGCAAGTAGAAGGCAGAGGTCCAGAAATCATTTCGCTGCTCTGCGGTTTTTGGCCCAGGGGAATATTCCAAGGGCACCTATTTCCCAAGTGGTAGGAAGGGGTATGTACCACTTACACCTTGTTACAAGGTCTCTGAACTTTACCACCACGTTTTCTGATTGGTCTCACCCAGTGCTGCTTGACCTTTCAAGGGCAGCGAGACCTCTGACCCGCTGCAGAAAGCGAGGTTGCCATGTGACCTGACTGCAAGGTCTGGGGGCTGTGTTGATTTGTGTTGAACAGCCACTTTAAATAGTAGTTGGGTGAGAATGTATTTGATGCTTTGAGTTCCTTAGTACCTGGGATAGAGAAGTTTCTCAATTCCAACTAAGACTCCCTTTACACTAAGCACTTGTTACATTTTCCTTCTCCGTATTCTGAGCCTTTTTATTCATTGCACTACCATCGGTGGTGCTTTGAAGGGTCACTCAGCCTTTGTTGTTGGGCCTTCACTTACTGTTGAATATTCAAATTCAGCTCTTCTCTGGATTTGATTAGTGAATTAGGCTATTTGTAACATACGCTTCCAGTGATCTTTTCCTAATTTCCTACTTAAATCTTTATTTTCAGCACAAATAAAGATGCGTTTGGGCAGAGTTTTCATTGTCAACGTGTCACAGGCCATCCAGAACTGTGCCTTTTTACTTTTAGGTTTTCCATTACTTTTCAGAACATTGAAACTGTCTGTACTCTGTCACTGGAACCAAGCTGTACCTGGCTGATGAGCCCATAACTAGGGCGAAACCGGTCCTGGGTTGCTTGTGTTCCGGTTCAGGGAGGACCTGGCTTGGCAGTTCTAACTGGACTGTTCCCCTGAAGAGCACAAGACTGATTTGCATATGGTTGGGTCCAAACTGAGGTGGCAGGATGAGCAAAAGAAAGATGGGTTGGAGTGCTGCCCTGAGCGTTTGCCAGTGGCTAGACTTATTGCAAGCATTCCTCTCATCACATTTTGTGTTTCACTGTCTGTACTTCCCGTCTCAGGGCAGTTTGGTTGAATGCATTTTCTAGCTCAAAATTCAGGTGCATTTTTACGGCTTCACCCTGAATTTACCTTACTCTTCCGTGCTCGTGTGGGTCACACCACCAGAGTCTATCCTCACTATTCAAACTTTTTGGCTTTATCTCACATGGATGGGCTAGGTCTTCTCATGGTATGGCTGATCACCTCCTCCTGTGGCAGTCGTTTTCATTACTCCAGTATTGGAACTTTCATATATTCACATGCTTGAATCATTCCCCGTCGTCGAGATGGGAGTCCCCGGTAATATCAAAATATTTGTCCTATAGACATAGAACATAAGGCTCTAGGCCTTAAAATCTTTTATAACATATCCCTGTCCTTTATTTAAAAAGGACCAAACTTAAAACTCAACCAATCAGAAGAGACCACCCTGTAGAACCTTACTGAGAGAAGCTCCAGTCCCTCAGATTTTCTACCGCACGTCGTGCTAAGGGAGTCTCCACTGATCTCTGCTCAGTTTTCTTCTATTCTCAAGATGTAGAGTGTTTTTTTTCATCATTTCAGATTACTACCATTTCATTGGATTTATTTTTAAGGTGATTCAAACTGACGTCCACCATGTCAGAGACACCTAAAAAAGGTTTATTCGGAGCCTGTGGTACTTGTAGGAAGAAAAGGCTGCATATAGATGATTAACATAAGGACTGCTTATACTGCTTGTACCCTGACCACAAACCAAAGGAGTGCAAGGTATGTCATACCTTTTCTACTAAGACTCTTAAAGACCGAGAAGGGAGGCTTCTCTTGTGGCATCAGAGGCTTAAAAACAGGGATACTGCGGTCTCTGATGAGGAGAGTGATGTATCTTCTAAATCTTCCTCAAGAACGCCTCAGAAACGACCCTTGGATGACCATGCCGGCTCATCACAGCCACCTAAAAAGGCGTCAAAAAAGTCTGTTGAATCCACTCAAAAACAGACTGGATCCGCCAGCAAAGCTTCTCATGAAGAAAGGAAGTCTTTAAAGATCAAAAAAACAGCTTCAGAACCTCCAACACCACCTTTGAAACTGAAGCATGCCTTCAAAAAACCTACTTCAGCTCCGGCGCTGAGCAGCCCGTCGACGACACCACCGTCGATGAGAAGATCCTCACTTGAGGTAATTCTGGTGACAACGACGGTGTCTTCAATCAACACCGTGACTGTATCTGCGGCGTCTGTCATCGTCGACATCGTCGATGGGTAACGTACCTTTATCGTCGACAAAGCAAATCGTGTCCTCAAACGTCGTCGTCGAGGGGTCAACTTCCGACGACGACCCACTTGTTGACGACACCACTCCCGTCGACGACTGCGTCCACGAGAGAACCTGCGTCGGCGGTGGAAGTGTCATCGGCTTTGCTGTCGACGAAGATCCCTGTCTGCGGCAGTGTGCCGTCGGTGGAACAAGAAAAGCAGCCTTCGTCGACGAAGTTGATTCCGGCGGTGATTCAAATATTGGGCTCGTCGACGACACCGTCGACGAGGAAGGAAAAACATAAAATTTCAAAAATACAGTTTAACACCAGCTGTAACTTCACCTAGTCGGGTACAAGCACTTTTGCCATCTCAGTTCTTAGAAGATGATGATATGAACGAGGAATCGGACGAGGATAGTCTCTTTGGGGCAGCTGCGAGCCCATCGGATCTTCATGTCAAATGTCAAGAGGATTCTGATGAAGGTGATTGTTATGGACGTCAATATTACCATCCGCAACAGCAATATCATCAACAGGAGATGTACGTCCCTTCAAGTCTTATGACAGACCTGCAATTTATGCTAGCGGACTATAAGAGAAGATTTCCGCCAGAACAGAGTATCCAACAGGCTCTGCCTCCTCCTCCTTCTCCGCCTGTGGTTCCACAAATACAGGTTCATTCACCTCTTCTCCAACAGTCTCCTAGGGTTCAGCCTCCTACTCAAGTTCCTCCGGTCGAACAGTTAACATCCTCTGATGAGGAAGTGGAGAGAGAAGGAGAGATTCAACAAGATGAACGGGATTCTTACATCATTCCCACTCCGGCATCTCCATCTCCCCTACAAGCGGATTCACCTCCGGAAGATATTGGGGGCTTCCATAACCTTCTGGAGAGAGCGGCTAAGCGTTTTGATTTACCGATGCCCATGCATCAGCAAGACTTTTCTGTATGACTTTAAAGAGCCTTATAGGAAATCAGTAAGATCTATCCTATTATTGATTACATATGGAAAGAGGGGCTAAGAATAATGCAGAATCCAGCAACTGTTCCACCTGTGTTGCCTAGACTGGACATAAAATATAAAGCTCCAGATGATGCTCCAGCTTGCTTAATAGGTCATCCAAAAGCAGATTCTGTGATCTCGCAAGCAGCGCAGCGACACTCTAAAAATCCTTCAGCTCCCCTGACTGCTCCTCCTGATAAAGGAGGAGGAAAGCTTGACAACATCGGGAAGCGGTTTTTAACAATGTCAGCTCTAACAGTACGAGCAGAGAATTCTCTGGTTTACTGGGCCGTTATAATAGGCAGATGTGGTCGGACTTGGCACCATTCTTGGACAAACTTCCACCAGATGACAAGGAGGAAGCTAAGAGAATTCTTGAGGGAGAACGGACTGCCTCTGAAGTGATAGAATGCGCTATGGATGTGGCATCCACTGGTTTCAGGCAGCTAGCGGGTGCAGCCGAGTTGAGGCGTCAAGGCTGGCTCAAAGCCACCACATTCAGGCCTGAGGTACAGACGAAGATTCTTGACCTTCCTTATAATGGTGAAGAATTATTTGGCAGCCACGTTGACGAAGCCTTGCAAGCTATCAAAAAAAGACACTGATACGGCTAAGTCTTTGGGGACTTTGCAATACAAAAAGACTCCTTTTCGTGGCTCACGAGGAAGAGGTTACCAGTCTTACAGATCAGGATACCAGCAACCCCGCTATTCAGCATATCCTGCTACCGCTCAACAATACAGGCCCCAGTATGCTAGCCACCAGCCACCTGCGGCAGCCTACAACAAGGCTTCTTTTAGAGGAAAGTCAGGACGCCAGGGTAAGGAGTCCGGTCGACGCCAATGACCCCTCCCAGCTGTCGGCCTCTATCCCACCAATTCCATTCCCGGTGAGCAGCAAAATATCCCGTTATTTACAGCAGTGGCGGGGCATAACTTCGGACCGATGGATCCTAAATCTAATCCAATTCGGCCACTCCTTGGAATTTATAGAGACCCCTCCAACAACTCTCCTCTGCCTCGCTTCCAAAGGCACCTACATCTTTTAAAGATGGAAGTTACCAACATGTTGCAGAAAGGAGCGATAGAACTAGTTCCCTTCAATCAGAGAGGGAAGGGTTTCTACTCCCGGTTCTTCTTGATACGAAAGAAGCTAAAAAATTGGAGACCGATCTTAGACTTGCGGAACTTAAACAAATTCTTCAAAAAACAATCGTTCCGTATGATCTCTATTCAAGATGTGCTTCACCTTCCCAACAGAAACGATTACATGGCGTCGCTGGATCTCCAGGACGCATATTTTCATATACCCATACGCCGAAAGCACAAGAAGTTTCTAAGATTCACGGTGGCCGACAGTCACTTCTGTGTCTTGCCTTTCGGACTAAAATCTGCTCCCCGCATTTTCACGAAATGTTTAGCACCAGTCGCAGCATTTCTAAGACAACAGAATCATCAAATGTTCCCTTAACTGGACGACTGGCTTCTCAAAGCCCCCACGTACGAAGCAGCAAAAGCGTCCACCAAAGCATGTCTGTAACTCTTCAAGAACTTGGGCCTCACTTTAAATGCAGAAAAATCAATTCTGCAATCATCCCGTCGACTGGTATTTCTAGGAGCTATCCTGGACACCATGAAAAACAAGGCCTATCCTACTCTGGACAGACAACAAAGGTTAATATACTTGGCAAAAAGGGTCCAAAAAAGAAAGTCCATTTCAGTACGCCTTTTCAAATCCCTCCTAGGAATGATGTCTTCTTGTATCCCCCTCGTACCTCATTGTCATCTCCAGATGCGTCCTCTTCAGGAAGCTTTAAACGAACAATGGGTGCAAATAGAGGGTTCTTTCGACGACCTCATCGAATCACTCCTCCCATGATAGCGGCCTTGGACTGGTGGACGCAACCTCGCCAATTATCGCAAGGTCTGCTGTTCCTATCGCAAGCTTTTCCTCTCGTGATTACAACGGATGCATCCCTAGAGGCCTGGGGAGCTTTCCTGCAAGACTTGCAGGTCAGCGGAAGATGGCCGCCTTCCCACAAGAATCTTCATATCAATCTTCTCGAGCTAAGAGCAGTTTACCTAGCGCTCCAAGCATTTCTACCAAAAATACAAAATGCATCGGTGTTTGTCAGGACGGACAACACCACCACAATGCACTACATCAACAAACTGGGAGGAACAAGATCTCTCCTACTCTCTCAGGAAGCCCAACTCATATGGCGCTGGGCAATGCATCACAAAGTGCATCTGTCAGCGGAGTACGTCCCAGGAAAACAAAATGTCATAGCGGACACGTTGAGCAGACTCAAGACTACTTGCCAACAGTGGGAACTGGACCAGCACACTCTAGACAACATTTTCTCTCAATGGGGCAAGCCAAACATAGATCTGTTCACATCTCCAGAGAACCCGAAATGCCGGTACTTCGCAAGTTGGCGTCACCTTCAGGGTTCATGGGGGGAATGCCTTTTCAATAGCTTGGTCCGGCATATTTGCTTACGCCTTTCCCCCCATTCCTCTCCTTCCAAGAGTGTTAAAAAAGATGAAAACGGAACCCTGCAAGATCATTCTGATAGCCCCAGCCTGGCCTCGCCAGCACTGGTACATAGAACTTCATCTACTCTCAGTCAAGTCTCCGATCCACCTCAGACCATTTCCGTCTCTATTGACACTGAACCAGGGACAAGTGTGCCATCCGAACCCCAGTTCTCTGAAATTGTCAGCCTGGCTCCTGAGTTCCGAGAATTGCAACACATAAAGATCCCACAGCACTAACAGGACTTACTTGCTTAAATGGAAGAGATTTTGCACGTGGTGTGCATCGTCTAAAGTCAATGCTCTCCATTCACCTCCTGAGGAAGTTTTACCCTATCTACTTTTCTTGGCTCGCTCAGGTTTAGCACACGTGTCAATTAAAGTTCATTTAGCTGCCATTTCCAGTTTCCGCAGATCAGCTAAAGCTCCATCTCTATGGTCCTGCAGGCTAATAAAACAGTTTCTCAAGGGGCTTTTCAGAATGTTCCCTCCAGTAAGGTCACCTCCTCCTGCATGGCAACTAAATACGGTGCTCAGTCAACTAATGAAACACCCGTGTGAACCTATTCACAAGACGGACATGAAGTTCCTATCCTGGAAAGTGGCTCTCCTCCTAGCTCTCACATCGGCGAGAAGTGTTGGGGAGCTTCAGGCTTTCACTACTCAAGAACCTTTCTTACAATTTAAACAAGACAAAGTTATTCTACGAACGAACCCTAAATTCATCCCTAAGGTTCCTTCAAGATTTCAACCTTAACGAACCAATTGTTCTGAAGGCATTCTTCCCAAATCCGCAGACTGCACCGGAGCGTGCTCTGCACTCGCTAGATGTTAAAAGGTGCCTAAAGTTTTACCTGAACAGGACAAAGTCATTTCGTAAGTCAAATCAATTGCTTACAGTGCACCTAGAAAAGATCTCCCCATCACTAAACAGAGCATTTCCAGATGGATTTCAAGTGCAATTGTATTCTATCATCAACAAGCCGGCCATCCTCTGACGTCAAGAGTTCGTGCCCACTCTACAGGGGCGATATCCACATCTACAGCACTGTTTGCCGGTGTATCCCTGCCTGACATTTGTAGAGCAGCAACTTGGAGGACGCCGCACACATTCACCAGGCACTACTGCTTGGATGCTGGGAATAAGCGATATGCGGCAGTGGGACAAGCTGTTCTCAGACATTTCTTTCAATAAGGTGAGCCGCCTTCTTTTGTTCCTTCCCATCATCCTGTACTGTCTCACATTTTCAATGCTTTACGAAAAAGAGGTATACTTTGGACATTTTTGCTTATGTATTTATATGAGTATAGTAATGTATACGTACAATGCTTTCAGGCATGCCTTTCCTGTAGTGGTTTTATGGCATGAAAATGTGTTACTCACTGCTAGCTATTCTGATTCAAGCACGTGAATCTATGAAAGTTCCAATACTGGAGTAAGAAACAAGTTACTTACCTGTAACTATAGTTCTCCAGTATTGGAATCTTTCATAGATTCACATGCGACCCGCACGCCTCCCCTGGAGAAGGCTCACTTATCTCAGTTTTTTCTATTTATGCACACTTGTGCTTGGAAAATCTGAGAGACTGGAGCTTCTCTCGGGAAGGTTCTACAGGGTGGTCTCTTCTGATTCGTTGAGTTTTAAGTTTGGTCCTTTTTTAATAAAGGACAGGGATATGTTATAAAAGATTTTGAGGCCTAGAGCCTTATGTTCTATGTCTATAGGACAGATATTTTGATATTACCGGGGACTCCCATCTCGACGACGGGGAATGATTCAATCATGTGAATGTATGAAAGATTGCAATACTGGAGAACTATAGTTACAGGTAAGTAACTTGTTTCTTCTTGCTGGCGCACGAGTAATTTAAAACAGTTCAACTCTTGACTTAAAACAGCGGTCTCCAACTTGGCGCCTTGATCTTCTTCAGGTAGACTGGATCTTTGACACCGTTTTAGAATGGAGCATAAATCAATATCAAATTCCAACACTCCTTATTATGTTCAGTCAATAATGAGAGTTTAGGTGAATTGTAAAAGTTTTATTTATCTTTTTAGGTTTAGTAGTTTGAGTTTTAATCTCTTTATTAAATCCATTTTATTGATTTTAATAACACATAGCAACTGCGATACAATTTGCATTAAGAGATCGCATAATAGAAGCCAGAGGAAAGAGCAATAGTAGAAGAGAGAGAAGGGAAACAGAGAGAGGGGCCGAAGGGAGGGAACAGAATAGAAAGAGTCCAGTAGCAAACACCACTTAGTGGAGCCACCATCTCCCCACATGAGGGAGTCTGGGTTCAGTGCTCCTGCCAACTCGATTAAAGGAAAAGGAAGCCTTTTTTTGTCCGGGTAGTCGTGGGAAAACCTCATGCAGTCATATGATCAATCTAAGGAAAAGGAAATAGGGTCAGGTCTCTGACGTGGATGATTGTCTAGCGACCTAAGATAGTGTCAAAGGGCTCCAGATATCTTTGGGTCTAGAACGGGCAGGCATCAGCTCCGAATATGCATCCAGCATCTCCTGGCACAGTCCGCATCACGCCTCCAGTCATTCTTCATGGGGGCCCTACGTCTGCCTCAGTGCATTGCAACCCTGCGCTTAACAATCAATAGTAGCATTGCCATCAGTCTATGGGGCTCCGAAGGGGTCTCCCTGACATAGCCCAATAGGGCAATGAGTGGCGTGACAGCCGGGGCATGGCCCGTAATGTTGGTAATGTCAGTGAATACCTCTGTCCAATAATCTCGGACCTCGGGGCACTCCCAGGCCAGATGTAAGAAATCCACGCATGAGGCAGCGCAACGCAGGCAGTGTGTGTCCTCCACTAGGCCCATCAGTCGCAGCCTCGCTGGTGTATGATAGATTCTGTGTAAAAACTTGAAATGCATTAAATGCACCCTATAATTGGTAGAGAGAGCAGGAGTTTGGGAACAGCAAAAAGACCATTGTTCCTTGTTAATTTCCTCATTAATGTCCTCCGATCAAATCTGCTGGGAAGAGGCTGCATGGATTGTAGCTGTTCGCTGCATACATGCATAAATTTGTGTAATAAGTCTGCGTGGTGAAGGATTGGTTGGCGCTTCTTCCAGCACCACAAACACCAGGGGGGCCGCCGGAAAGGTATTATGGAGAAGTGCGCATGGATTCTCTAAGTTGGTAATAGGTCATTGCATCCAGAAGAGAAGCCAGAGAGTTCTGAAATACCTGTTGGTAGCTAATGAAGGTGCCTTCAGGGTATGCTGTTCCAAAGGAGGTTAGCTGCAGTCGACACAAGCGCGCTTGCGCTCCGGCTTCAGACCCGCAAGTAGCTGAGGGTGACCCAGAATCATTACAGAAGGGGCAAAGAGGTGCTGCAATGGTGCTCTCTTGCACAGCTCATTCCATGCCAAGACCGTACATGCCACTGTATCGACCTGTCTACGCACCCTACGAGGAGGACCATAAATCACAGTCTGAAATGGACACGGAGCTACATGATCTGCTTCTGGAGCCGTGTGTGGCTGAAACTGAATAGGGTGCAGCCAAAAATAAGCAAAGTGCTCCTGGGCACTAAAAAAAAAAAAGGTCCATATCCGGTGCGCCGAAACCACCCTGTGCAAATGGAAGTGTGAGTATTTCCCATGCAACGCGGGGCTGTCTGCCAGCCTAGGACAGTGAAACAAGGTGG
Organism: Calotriton arnoldi; assembly: GCA_963921515.1. Taxonomy (NCBI): domain Eukaryota; kingdom Metazoa; phylum Chordata; class Amphibia; order Caudata; family Salamandridae; genus Calotriton; species Calotriton arnoldi. The sequence continues at coordinate 1,600,615 of CAWUFW010002679.1, read as the reverse complement.
GATTGCAACGTCTGGCGAAAGTAAGTCTGAAGGGGGAGAGGTAAATTGAAAAATAGATACAGAAATTTAGGGAGGTTAATCATTTTGGCAATCGCTAATCTATCAATAAGGGATAAGGGAAGCCTCGACCGTGTCGCCACTCACTCCTCTAACCACGTCATCAACCGACCATAGTTGTAACGCCACAGCTCCTCCGAGTGACTATTAAGCCCTATCCCCAGGTCTTGGACAGAATCAGTGGGTCACGTCGGGGGAAAGTTGGAAGTAAAGGTCTGCGTGGAATCGGTCAGTGGGAATAAAATGGACTTTGACCATTGATAGTGATGTCCGCAATGCGCCCAAACCGAATAAACTCCATCAGAGTGGGTCTAGATTTTCATACGGGTTCCGGATATACAGGGTGACATCATCCACATACATTGATACATGGACATGCTGAGGTCGAAAGGTCAGTCCACAATGCGACCGGTGTTGTCGCAGACGAGCCGCAAGTGGCTACATTGCCACAGCGAAAAGTATAGGAGAGAGAGGGCACCCCTGATGTGTACCACGAGCATCGCAGAGGGAGACGAGATTGTGACATTTATTAGCAGCCTTGCAACGGGTAGGGTATAGAGTAATCTGATTAAATGAATTAATTTACGCATCATACCAAGCCGTTCAAGAATGTGGAAAAGATAAGGCCACTCATGCGAATCAAAGGCCTTGGAGGCATTGAGAAATGCCGCTGCAGCCTGTATGTTTGGATCGAGAGTGCGAGGGATGGCGAAGAAGGTGCACAGGTTATGCGCCGTTGAATGTCCCGGCACAAAGCTTGATTGATCCAGACGGATTATATGAGGGAGAAGAGGAAGGAGACTGGAGACGATTAGTTTGGCCAATATCTTATTGTCAATATTATTCATGGAGAGTGAGCTGTAAGACTCACAATGGGTGGGATCCTTGTCTGGTTTAAGTATGGTCACTATGAGAGCTTCCTGCAAAGAGGGGGTCAGTACTCCAGTGTGCACAGACTCCTCATACATGCCAAGAATATGGGGGGGGCAAGTAAATGCTTGAATTTCTTGTAAAAGGCTGCTGTTAGCCCGTCCAAACCAGTGGCCCTATCCCTGGGCAGCCCCGATATGACCTGTACAATGTCTTCGATCGTGAAAGGTTAATTCAGGAAAAGGCAATGACCCTCCTACAGGAGATCAGATTGGGGGGAAGGGGGGTGATTTCTGAGAAGAAGAGTACATGTTGGTATAGAAATCGATCATGGTGCATTGGGCAGCCTCAGTCCAAACCTGTATGTTATGGTGGTAATCCTGAAAGTCAACTATACAGTTGCTTGCCAAAAGCCTGCGCAGCAACTCTGCCAAAGTCCTACCTGCCCTCTCTCCCTCCCCATAACGCTAAGCTTGGGACTCCATGCTCAAGAAGTGGGTCTTGCTCAGGGCCTCCTCCTCATACCTAGCAGGTGCGTTACGGAAGCAGGTCCGGTGTACCAGAGTCAAAATACTGAAGTTCTAGGGCACAGATATCCGCCCTCTATGCGAGACAGGGTCGCCCGAATAGTCTTCAGCACTCCTGCCTGCTTAGCAATACAGACCCCACGTATAACCACCTTGAAGGCCCCCTACAGTGCGGAAGGGGAGTCCACTTACTGTGCGTTCAGGCCAAAGTATTCAACAGTTGCTTCCCTAACTTCGTGGCGAAAAGCCTGGTCTCGTAGAGCGCCTTAGGGGAGCTTCCAGGAAAAGGCACACGGAACTGCGTCAGGTGGGCGCATCTCCAAGAACACGGGGGCTTGGTCAGATAATGTTAGAGAGGGGACTAACCTCGAGAGTCCAAGAAACTAAATCCCTGGTGGCAAGCCGAAAATCTATTCTAGACCACATATTGTGAGAAAAGGTGATGCATGTCCTTCATGTGATGGGCGTGCCAGATGTCAGTCAGATTATTATCAGTGATCATTGCTTGAAGTTGTGCTGCAGCACGCGGGTGTGGCGGGTGCGTCGCACTAGATCGGTCAGCGTGAGCATCTAACACCACATTAAAGTCCCCGCCCCACAGTATCGCACCGGGACCCATGGTGCCCACCAGTCCCCACATTTTAGCAAAGAACGAGTGATCATCTATGTTAGGGTCGTACACGGAAACCAGTATCAGTCGATGACTCTATAAGAGTCCAGCCAGCAGGACGTACCGACCCTGAAGGTTGCAGAGTGTGTGCACCAGCGTAATCCCTTACGAAGGATCACAGCCTCAGCCCTAGCGTAGTTCGAGTAGCTGGCTACATGCTTCTCTCCCACCCAATGCGCCCTCAAGCGTGGCATCGTCGCATCTGTCGGGTGTAACTCCTGTAGCAGACATATTTCTACATTAGGGCGCTGCAGATAAGACGAGACCAGCCTAGCCGTACGCCTATTATCTATACCCCTGATATTCCAGATCTGAAAGAGACCGTTATAGATTCCTTACCTTAGAATTACCCCCAGGCGTCCGACTGGATCCGGAGATTATTTTCTTATCAGTACCCCTGCGCGTTGGTAGGTGGCGTCGGTCGACTGCGTCCGTCGTCGGCGTCATGTTCGCCGGGATGACATTGCGGCGCCTATTCAGACGCCGCCCCTGCGTGCTGACGTCCGTTCTTTCTTTTTTCGCGCTAGCCTAGCGCAGATCCGGAAAGAGCCACCTCTTTAGTCACTTTTTGACTAAGCTTTTTTCGACTTTTGTTGACTTCTTTTTTGAGTCTTCGACTCCTGGTGCGTGAGGTATGTCCCATCGTTGGACCACCTTCAAGCCCTGTGAGGCCTGTCCCAAACTGATGTCTGTGACAGACCCGCACCTTGTGTGCCTCTGGTGCCTGGAGCGCAACCACGATCCGAAGTCGTGCTCCGACTGCCGGGCCATGAATCCAAAGTCTTTGTGGGAGCGGTCCCTGTGGTCACTCTGTGATATAGAACACTCAGGCGTAGAATGGGATATGGTATATTTTAATGTATTAAACGTCAAAGGAAAGTAAAGCAGTCTTTGGGGAAGGATTTTCCTTTAGTATCAAGGGAAGCAGTAGGCAGTCTTTGTAAATGAAAAGGGCCAATACTTGTCCTACTGGTTTCAGTTTCCGCACTGTACACCGGGGTGAGTCCTTTCTCCTGCGTGCCCAGTCTTCTGCTTGCTCTTGGTTCCGGAGGGAGAAGGGGTGTGACGTATATCCCTCAAAAATAAAACAATTATAAAATAAGGTCAGGCGTCTCGTGGCTCAAGTTCACTCACTCTCTCACCCTTCACCGTCACCCAGGTGTTTCTCATGCGTCCTTTGTGTGTGGCATGCTCATTACACCTGTGCCTGAGGAAGAATCCATTTGTGCCTATTCCTCCACCTGGTTAGTGAAAAGAGTTTCATAAAGGGTACTTGCCTGAGGCCACGGCCCTCCAGGGTTGTGGCCGTGGGAGTCACACCGCCCTGCTCTCCTCCGGGCCGGTTTGACTGTAGCGCAGTGCCTCCTGGCGGTACTTTGCTGCTCTTCGCCGGTTTGTCCGTTTCGTGGTTCCCGCTCTGGTCCTTGAGGTCTCCTGTCCTCTGCTGTGGTGGCAGTGTCCCTCCTTCTGCCTCCGTTCTTGATCCGGCGTCCTCGTGGTCCGTAGCGTCCTTGCTCGTCTCTCCCGACTCCTGCACTTCCTCTTCCTTCTCCCGATCCCCTGATGACGCGCCTGCGTCATTCTGTCCGCCTCTACTAGAGCGTTGTGCTCTCTCCCCTTGCGCCGTGGCTCCGGCGCCATGTTGAAATCCCCGCTCTGACACGGTGCAGGATTACAGTCCCGAAAGCTTTTGGAGGCCCGGCAGTTGGCTCTGCGCCGTTTCCGGTCCCGCTCGAGACAGGTCGCAGAGCCCCCACACCTTATCGCACTCAAAGTCCTCCAAGTCGAAAGGTAAGCCGAAGCACGAGAAGAAGGCGAAGAAGCACCGGCACTCTTTGCCTTCTCCCCGTTGGTCGGCTGATGCGACGCGGGACCCGGAGCATCGACGCTCCAAGGCTCCGTCTTCGGTGCCTCCTTTGGGACGACTCCGCGCCTCCCTCCTTTTCCAGGAGCCGGAGCATCCCCTGCCCAGCTTTGTGCATTTTACGAAGCCCTCCACTCCATCTTTGAACAGCCCAACTCCGCCTTCGGGCCCCACGGAGTTGGTTGGGAGTCCTGGGCCTTCGAAGCCGGCGGCTCCGTCCCCGGCGGACCCTCGAGGATCCAGGTCTGGATCCGGATCAACGCCGGTTCACCTTACTCGACCTTCCCCGGTGCCCATCCCGGCGATGACGCCCTTGGTGCCGGTCGTGCCCCCGACGTCGAATCCGGCGCCAGAGGGTACTTTTGTTCCCCTTTTCATCCCTGGTGTTCTCTATGGGCCAGAAGGTGGTGATGAGGATTAGGGGGGATCACCTGACCCTTTAACAGACCAGCTTAAAGAGCCGGACTGGAGAGAGGACCTGGGTGAAGCCAGTGGTCTGGACACTTCCCCAGACCTTGGCATGCTTTCTCCCCCTACCGTGGTTACGGAGGAGGGAGCATCTTACGCTGTGGTGGTGCGAAGGGCAGCTGAGGCCCTGGGCCTGGAGCTCCCTTCAGTGGCGGTCAGGACTAACCTCCTGACAGAGGTGCTTCAAACGGCGGCAACCATTTCCGAATCCCTTTTGCCGTTCAACGAAGCCCTCACTGACGTCCTTCTGAGCACATGGTCCAAGCCCAGCACAGGGGCTCCTGTGGAACGGACGATTGCCCGCCGCCACTGCCCTGCTCCGGGCGACCCAGTTTTCCACACCAAACACCCTTCCCCCGAGAGCTTGTTAGTCCAAACCTCGTCCTCCAGGGGCGCATTCACTTCTGCTCCCCCAGACCGGGAATCCAAGAAGCTGGATCAGCTTGGGAAGCTCATGTTCTCTTCCTCCAGCTTGGCACTGTGGTCCGTGAATACAGCGGGCCTTTTGGGCCATACCATCTGGGATGCGGTTGCACAGGTGCTGCCTCAGTGCCCGGAGGAGGCCCGGGCCGTTCTCTCCCAAGCAGTGGCAGATGGGAGAGACGCAGCAAAATTCACGATTCGCTGTGGGCTGGATACCACCGACTAACTGGGCAGAACGATTGCCACGTTGTTAGCCCTTCGGTGTTACGCCTGGTTGATGTCTGGCTTTTAGGGGGATGTCCAGTCACCCTTGCTGGACATGCCCTTTGATGGCCGTCGCCTTTTTGGCGACAAAGCAGACTTGTCGCTGGAGCGCTTTAAGGATTCTCGAGCTACGGCCAGATCCTTGGACCTCGCAGCATCGTCCCGTCCACCTCAGTCTAGTTTTTGCCCCTTTCGCGGCTATGGAAGGGGCACCCCACCACGTCCGACCCAGTCCAGCCACCGGTTCACGCAAGCTGCCGAGCCTCTGCATGGCTGCAGACGTGGGACCTAGTGATGCGGGTCTGGGAGCCAACGGGCGGGCCAGTCCACCCCCACCCCCCTGCAGTGGCCTCCAAACCTTCCTAGTCTGACTTTTCAGGACCACCAAAGGCCAGTGGGCGGCAGGATTCGCCATCACCTCCCCCACTGGGACAGGTGGGTTTTGCAGATAGTCCGAAGGGGCTACTCCCTCCCCTTCGAGACTACCCCTCCCTCCATGCCACCGTCTTTCGATCGTATGTCGGAGGATAATTTGGCGCTTCTCCCCCAGGAAGTCTCAGCTGTCTAGGCCAAGGGAGCTATCGAGAGGGTTCCTACGCCAGAAGCAGGTCGTGGTTGCTATTCCCGCTACTTTCTGGTGCCCTAGAAGGACCAAGGCCTGCGTCCTATTCTATAACTCAGGGCCCTCAACCGCTTCCTCCGGAAGGAGAAGTTCAAAATGCTAACCTTGGTTCAGGTCCTGTCTGCCCTCGACCCTGTAGACTGGATAGTGGCGATGGACTTGCAGGACGCCTATTTTCACATTCCCGTCCTGGCAGCCCACAGACGCTACCTGCGGTTTACGGAAGGCCACACGCATTTTCAGTTTACCGTGCTCCCCTTTGGCCTTACCAGTGCCCCTCAGGTATTCACAAAAGGGATGGCAGTGGTTGCAGCTCATCTGCGCAGATCAGGGGTTCCAGTCTTCCCTTATCTCGACGTCTGGCTGTTGAAGGCGGGCTTGCCCCAGGCTGTCGCCTCCCACCTCCAGACTACGGCGTACCTCCTGCATTCGCTGGGGTTGACTATCAGCGTGCCGAAGTCACACCTGACTCCCTCTCAGACGCTCTCTTTCATCTGAGCTGTTCTGGACACAGTGCAGTTAGGGCCTATCCTCCTGAGCAGCGAGTCTGGGATATTCGGGCTACGATACAGATGTTTCAGCCTCTATCCCGGATTTCGGTGAGAATGACCCTGAAGCTGTTGGGCCTCATGGCCTCCTGCATCCTGCTGCTGGATTATGCCACGTGGCATATGCGGGCTCTGCAGTGGGACCTGAAGTTCTAGTGGGCACAGCATCAGGGGAATCTTTCCGACTATGTCCAGATCTCGGAGGGAACTGTGCAACAACTGCAGTGGTGGCTAATGAACCAAGCTTGGGTCTGAGGCAGATCCCTCTCCCTTCCCCAACCATAACTAACAGTGGTGACCGATGCATCACTCCTGGGATGGGGCAGCCATTTGAAGTGGAGGTCCGAGGCGTCTGGTCTCCGGCGGAGTCCAGGCTCCATATCAACCTTCTGGAGCTCCAGGCGATCCGCCTGGCACTGAAGGCATTCCTTCTCTCTCTAAAGGGGAAAATGGTGCAATTGTTAACAGACAACACCACCGCCATGTGGTACTGCAACAAACAGGGTGGGGTTGTGGACCCTATGTCAAGTGGCTCTTCCTCTCTGAACATGGCTGGAAAATCAGGGCATGACCGTGGTGGATCAACACCTGGCAGGTTCTCTGAACGCCAGGGTGGTCGAACTCAGCCATCGGTGCCTGGTAGATCACGTATGGTGTCTTCACTCTGAGGTGGTGCAAGGTCTCTTTCAGCGGTGGGGAGAGCCTTGGTTAGCTCTATTCGCCGCCGAAGGGAACGCGCAACGTCAGCAATTCTGCGCGTTGGAGTTTCCAAGGCGGCACTCGCTCGGCGACGCTTTTTGTCGCGAGTGGAACTGCGGCCTTCTGTACATCTTTCCGCCTGTACCACTTCTGCCCAGAATGCTGAAGAAGATCAAGCGCGACCGGTCCCAAGTTTTTCTTGTGGCTTCGGACTGGGCACGAAGAGTCTGGTACCCAGAGCTCCTGAGCATGGGCATCGATCCTCCACTCAGACTGCCTCTTCGGGAGGATCTACTGTTGCAGCAGCAGGGGAGGGTGCTTCACCAGAACCTTTCCAGCCTCCACCTCCTTGCGTGGAGATTGAGCAGCGACCGTTGACCGCTTTCGACCTTCCTCCCGAAGTCTGTAATGTCATCTTCGCAGCCAGGCGTCCCTCCACTAAAAAGGTATACGCCTGTCCATGGAATAAGTGTGTGGCATGTGGCACAGCAAAGGCTGTGGATCCCCTTTCTGCCCCTCTTTCAGAGGTCCTTCTGTATATACTTTCTTTGGCCCAGCAGGGCTCTGCCCTGGGCACTCTTAAAGGCTTTCTCTGCTTTCCTTCGGCTACCAGATCAGCCATCTTTGTTCAAGTCCCCTATTGTAAATAGATTCTTTAAGGGCATTACTCATCTCTTTCCTCCATCTCCTTTCGTAATGCCCCAGTGGGACTTTAACCTTGTCTTAACTTATCTTATATGCGCTCCCTTCGAGCCTCTTCACAACTGCCCTCTCAGGCTCCCCACTCTGACGACCGCTTTCCTGACGAGTGAGCTACAAGCTCTTTCTTCTAAGCCCTCTTTCTTCTCTGTGCATCCAGACAAAGTGGTGCTTAGGACGAGACCCTCATTCCTTCCAAGAGTGGTTACACCTTTTCACATTGGACAAACCATTACTTTGCCCACCTTTTTCCCACCTCCGCACCCTTCCAAGGAGGAGGAGAGACTCCACCGTCTGGACCCTAAATGTGCGCTGTCCTTCTACCTTGACCGCACAAAAGATTTCCGGGTGGATAATCAACTCTTCGTTGGCTACGTAGGTGCCAAGAAAGGTTGGGCTGTTCAAAAGTGTCCCATCTCTAGATGGGTTGTCTTTTGTATTAAAATCTATTACGCTTTGGCTAAAAAGGAACCTCCAATTGTACTCCGAGCTCATTCCACCAGAGCTACGGCTACCACCACTGCTCTTGCATGTGGAGTTCCACTCCCTGGCATCTGTCAGGCAGCCACGTGGGCATCCTTGCACACGTTCACCAGACATTACTGCCTGGATAGCCAAGTCCGGAGGGATGGCTATTTTGCCCGTTCTGTCCACTAGGACTTTCTGGTGTGAACTTGGTTCGCAGACCCTCCTCCGGTATTGTTATTGCTGGGGTATCTAGCCTAAGGTAAGGAATCTATAACTGTGTCTTTCAGATAAACAAGTTATGTATCTGTAAGAGACCTAGGTTATAGATTCCTTACCGCCCAACCCATCCTCCTAGCCCTGCAAATTGACTTCTAGGGACAGGGACTCCCTTGCAGGGCCCTAGTTTTAGCACACGAGTGGTCAGTGTCTTGCATGGCTCTGCGGTTCTGGCGTGGAACGTCGTGTCAGAACTGACATCAGGCCACAGGGATGGCGTCTAAATAGGCATCGCGTTGTGATCCCGGTGAACACGACGCCGATAACTGACGCGGAGTCGACCGACGCCACCTACCGACCAGTGGTACTGCTAAGAAAAAAAAATCCGGATCCAATCTGATGCCTGGTGGTTAATTCTAAGGTAAGGAATCTATAGCTAACGTGTGTCTCTTACAAATACATCGTTACCGAAGGTAAGTAACTTTTTCGTCAAGCATTTAACAGGGCCATTCGGTATCAGATGTGGTGTAAACGGCACTGCTGTGTTGTCAAATGCAAAGAATCTGGAGCAGAGAGCTACATGAGGCTGAACAGCAGGACAGATAGAGCGGAGGAAAGTCAAAGGAATACATAAAGGTAGCTTAATTGCAACACAGTACCCGACCCACTTTGACCCCCCCAATCGGGCCAAATATAATCAGCCCACCCACCCACCAAGCCCACAAACCAGTGAATAATATAGGGAGTAATCCCGAGGGGGGCGAGAAGATAATCTAGCACTCTCCCAGCTCATAAAGCGCCGGGTGGTCAGAAGTGGAAGAGTTATTGGGCCACAAGAGGCAACAACAGGGCATGCCTAACGAGTTCAGACTACAGGCCCAGTGAATCAGGGTAGTATCGCCAGAGATTCCTGGCGTCGGAGTGGCCAATGTGAAAGCAAGCAGGAACCTAGTAACATCAAGAACTCTTCACATGAAACCAGGTTAGTCAGGCATGGTTCGTCATTGTTGCTGAGCCTACTTTGGTCCGAAGCCTGGGGGAGGTTCTCCGCTGGCAGCAATCCCCGAGCAAACTTGGCGGATGCCTTGAGGTCAGTGAAGAAGTGGGTTTTACCAGAGTGGTGTATATGGAGTTTGGCAGGGTATAGCAAGGAGTACTTGGCAGCCGTTTTCTGAAGGGTGCGTTTCACCGGAATAAACCCCTGTCTGGCAGCCTGAACCGCGATGGTGAAATCCGGGGTGCGCGAGATCTCGCTGCCCTGCAACTGAAAGTGGTCTGCGCTCCCTAGCAAGACAATGGGCATTGTCCCTGTCGCGATAATTCAGGAGCCTAGCTATTATCGGGCGGGCATGGGTCCCCAGAGGATGTTGTGGCCCAAGTGACCTGTGCGCGCTCTTGACGATCATCATGAGGGATAGAGCTTCACCAAAGAGGGTTTGTAGCATCCTCTTCACAAAATCCTCTGTGTCCCCATGGTAGTTGACTCGGGAACACTCAGGATTCGCAAATTGTTGCGCCGTGACTCTAAATCTTCATTCTTGTTCCGAATAATTTCGAGGACTTTATCCATCTGAAGTAGGCGTTCGCCCGTCGAAGAGTGCGGTGATCCAGTTGGTTCAGTCTCTCATCATGTCGATCTACTTTTTCCTTCAGACGATCAAATCGGTCTGCCAGTAAGTCTGTTTTGGAGTCAATAGTATGCAAGCTTTGCTTGAGGTCCAGGAACATGGAGCGAAAATCCGGCTCCGGAACCGAGCCCCCTCAGCCTGGGAGCTCCGCACAGACTCCCCCAGTAAGTCTTTCCCATCACACCAGCGGTTTCGCTACCCACTCCAAGATAGACAAAATAGGTGTATGGCCAGGGCAGTGGAGGCAGATACAATCAGTTAGGCCCTCCCTGAGGAGGAAGCTACCGGGCCATGCAGGCAATAGAAAATATGAAGGTCCTTAAAACAGAGTGCGGGTAAGATGGGCCCAAGCACTTCCTTCTTAATTCCCACGGTAACACACAAGAAAAGCTAACGTTATCTTCAAGTAGCATACTAAGTTGCAATTGCTTATGTATGTTACTTTCACATCGAGTTCCCACAAGAGCCCTGCAGCTTACTCTATTAGCTATTCAGAACTCCACTGCAAAACAATGAACTAGTCTAAAGCAGAAACATCCTAGTTGCAGCTTATACGGATTTGCATCATAAGCTTCACATTTCCTCCCATACACTTATTGTTTTAACTTATTGTTGCTTATTCACCATTAAGAACAAGTGACAACTAAAATCTATCCAAATGCTATGAGAACATGTAGCTTAGGCAGGAAAGAAAACACTTATCGAAATCAACACATTCTACAAGGATGACATGTTTTCTAAGGCTAACGTGAATTATTTATTTAATACTGCACCGTGCCACGTTCTGCAAAAACACGTTGAAAGGTTAAATAAAGGCAGCATAGAGAACAGAGAATGAATGAGGCCTAGCTTAAGTTGACAATGAAAATATGATCGCAATGGCTGTTTACTACAAAAAAAAAAAATCAGGCTAAACATGTTGCATGTTAATTTGCATGTTTAGAGACTGGCACATTCATTTTTCTGTTTCTTTAAGCATAACTCGTGTAAATGTTTTACAAGCTAACCACATTATTTTAAGCTAATTTTCTTGTTTTATCAATTCTCTCCTCTGATGGTTTTTAAAACCATTGCACTAATTGATTTTCCATGTGAGTTCGATTTCAGAAGGCAGTTTCATTATCAGTTGAATCTAGTCTCTTTCGTTTTATCCCTCTGAATTTGTTATTTCATGTAATCAAAATTGCTTAACGCCATCAAACCTACATCCTTCTTGTATAACTTTCTTTGCATCCTTTTTGTGCTGTTCCTGAGCTGTAGATATATTTTACGCAAAAGACAAATATTCAGCTCAGCTCTATTATGATTATTGGCATTAGTATAGCCTTTAAAATTCCTTCCCCTTCTGTGGAAATCCAATTTTCATTCATTTGTACCTCTTTGCCAAAATTCTCAAAAACACTTGGTGTTTCGAATTCACATAGTTCAAATTCTAGCCCCGAAATCTTCTTGGCATAACCTTCCATTTCCTTACTTTAGTCTGGTATGCACGTGCAGCAATGGGTTAATGTAAGCATTTTAAAGACTCCGCCCTTCTCGGCGAGTACGATGTCTAGTGCAAGTCGGTCTTGGAGCACCATAGACCTTATAGCAATTAGTTCCGTGTTAATTATAAGCAAAGTTCCAGATGTTCTCGTTGCCATTTTGTTAGCAACAGTGACTAACTTTCTAATCTTTTCGCCATTTAAAATGACACCTACTGGTGGAATTATTGCTCCAAATGTGTCTCCTTTTAATCCTGCTCCGGTTTCAGCATTTCGCTTTGGTCTATGTGGTGTTATTAGTGCATTTATTTTTACTTGACGCATTTTAGGAATTAGTATCCCTAGATAACAAATACCCTCCCAGTCAGCTGGCAACAAGAAATAAGCATTTAGACCACAAATACAGTAGACTCCAGGAATTGCATTCTCATCCCCCTGTAATGCCTGCCATGATCCCCCTGTTAATTTGAATGCGTGTTCCCAACTACTAATCCCTACTTGTCTATCTCGTTTTGGTGTCCTTCTGTAAACACAAATGTTTCCTTTGTGTTGGCTTTCTAATCTCCATTTTGGGTATACCATTATCTTTCGAAATTGGTTATAGTCTTTCTTCCAGGCATTCTCTAAAACATTGCTACTTTTATCACTAGTCCAATTTATGTTAGTGTATCTTTCTTCTAAGCGATTATGCATTCCTTTTCCACTGGTCACATTAAACCGGTTAAGTTATTCTGGTAAGCCTATACACCTACTATTGACCTACGCGGGAAGAAATAATACGATGCAGTATCCATTTCTTTTGCTCGCAGTAGTAAATTCATGCTTTCTATTAAAGGAACTTGAGAAAGTATCAGATTATAGTTAGAGTAAAAGTATTTAAAATGTCCTCTTCAATAAGGAAAGCAGGATGTTACATAAAACAGCATAAGACAACGGGCATATGGTAATAGTTTACTTCTGAAACTGATGTAGGTAAGTGTGCGCAAACATAGCAGTACTTAGCATCCATTGCATTAGTGTATCCTTGAACTAATCTAGAATATAAATTTGTAGAGAAATCTTTTTTATAGCTCACAAAGTAATATCTAATCTGGTCTTCTAGACTAAAGTGGGTATAGGGTTAGTAAAAATCTTTTTTTTTCGTTTTCTGTCTTTGGTGTTAAATAAAATCCTATTAGTACTATGGAAATCATTATTACTTTTATAATGAAAACTGAACACATAATATATTTACACTTATGTCTAATGCAACACATTTCTCTTGGAGTCAGCTCCACGCTTCTTGAGATCAACAGTTTTAAAAAAAATCTTTCTTTTTTCTTTTATTCATTAATTATTTTAGAGTTTGGTTACTAAGCAGGCAATCCTTAACCCTAGTCCGTGTTCTTCTAAAATATTATCCCTATTCTTCAATTGCGCACTCGGTTGATCATCTGTAAAATAAAAAACCTAACAGCACATTTCATTTTGTCAATGATTTCTTTAAGGTCTCTTTTTGTTTCGTTCAAATTCTTTTCCCCTAATGTAATTTTCCAGTTTGCTTCCAAGGAGGTTCTAACAGTACAGGGTTTACTTTGCACAAATTTTCCAAGATGATGTTCAATGATGTGTACACGTAGTATGACCATTCAGGTGCCAAATACCTGCGACAAGGCACCCTTGCTCATTTGGATCTTCTTAGATGTTTTTTCTTTTGGTCTGTGCCACTTTCGTCACTGGATTCAGTATCTCCAGGTATATTCATGGTATTCGTGTTACTGAGAAGCTTCTTGTCTGGGCTTTATTGTTGTAACTTTTTGGTCATTCAGCTTGTCTGTTCACTCTTTGTTCCGGTACTTGTTCCTTCCCCTGGATCTTCTGTTTGTGCAGATGCAGTTTCAGTGCCACTTTCGCATTGATGAGGGGTCTCTGCTTCTTTGTCTTTAGCAACTCCTATTCCGCTCTGGGTGATTTCCTACACTGGAATTTCTTGTTCAGTTGATTGATCTTCACCCCTCTCTTGCTGTTGCTCAGGCAGCGGTGCTGCTGGTCTGTGTGGTCTCTTAGGAATTGGTGCAGTCACCAATGCTTTTCTTGCCGGATTATAGACCACCAGTGCATCAATTGTCTTTCTCATCTTCTTAGTGTGTGAGGCACGAATCCAGTTTACAATCCAAATATACTTAATGGCAGTATTTGTCGATAGTTACCTGGAAGGGACCTTTCCATCTGGGTTCTAAACAAGTCTTCCAAACGTGCTTCTTGATCACAACCCAGCCACCAGGGCTGAGGTTGGGCACTGTTCTTGGTGTGGATCTTGAGTGGCTGCGGAAACCTGATGAGAAATAGAACGGACCACATCAGCCAGCCCTTTGCAGTAATCCAAGATAATGTTGTCAGTGATATTTAATAGAGCATTTGCAGGAACACCTGGTAATCTCATTGCCCTTCCCATCAGAATCTCATGTGGGGATAGTCCTGTCTTTCTGTCTGGAGTATTTAGAATGCTCATTAACACCAAAGGCAAAGCATCTGGTCATTTCAAAGAGGTTGAAGCACAAACATTTGCTAGTCAGGATTTGATAATCCCATTCACCTGGTCTACCATTCCAGAAGCTCATTATTAAAATGTGTTCCTCGATCTGACTCGAGTATAATTGGCATTCCGTACCTAGGGATCAGTTCACGTAATAACAGCTTGGCCACTATGAGACCGTTGTTTCTCCGAGTTGGGTAGGCTTCCCCCCATCTCGGAAAAATGCACACAATGACCAGGACACTTCTTAGCCTGTTATAATCTGGCATTTCGATGAAGTCCATCTGGATCCAGTTGAATGGTCCTCCTGATCTCCCTGCGTGTGTCAGTGTAACATGTGTTCTCTTTCCTGCATTCATTTGCTGACATATGGCGCACCTATGACAAATCTCTTCATCAATCATTCGAAATTATGGATTAAAAAGCCTCACCATTCAATATCTTCCTAAATGTGTGTACCCATGTTATTATCATTTCATTCGAAACGACAAGCTGTCAGGCAAAACTTGTCTTCCATCTGCCAACATCCAAATGTTGCTTGCGTTTTTCTCACAACCTGCTTTTATCCATCCATTTTGTTCTGTTTCTGAAACATTTTTCTGGTCTCGTTTTATCTCGTCCCAGGTATCTGACCCTCATTAACCTTGTGAATGAACTCTCTTCTTTGGACTTACATATGAAATGCCCATTGAATGTGCAGGCTAACAAAGCACAATACCTTGCTATTGAATCAGGATATCTATTGCCCATGACAATATATCCATTTCTACAGTGGTGTGCTGCACATTTGACCACTACTACTTCCCTGTGCAATTGTAAGGCTTCTAGCTAATTTTTAACATTATTTCCATTGCTGATTGGAGAGCCTGAAGAAGTTAAAAAAACAAAACAAAAAAAACCTCTTTCGGACCACAATTGTCCAAAATCATGGACCACACCAAACCCATATTGACGGTCTGTGAATATTGTGACTCTCATTTGTGCATTTAAACTGCAGGCTCTGGTAAGAGCAATTAGTTTGGCAATTTGTGCTGAGGTAACTCTTTGAAGCCAGGAAACCTCAACAACGTCACTGATGGTGCACAGTGCATATGCTGCTCCTAGTGTACATCGTTACCTCTTAAACAGGAGTCATCGACATGGTTGGGCTCAATTAGGGGTTCATCCTTAATGTCAAGTCTTTGTTTAGTGCATAGATCCAAGACATCTAGACAATCGTGTTCGACCTCATCACAGTCAAGATCATTTACAGGCAGCAAAGCGGAAGGGTTCAGTACGGTGCATCTTTTAAGAACTACATTATCGCAGGACAAAATAGTTTGCTCATATTTTGTCAAACAATTGAGTCATGTACTGGGTTTTTGTTCTTGTTAACAATAGCTCCACAGAGCGTGGGACCAACAGTTAAAGGGTATACCATCACTACTCTTTCATAGACTAGTGCTCACCTCAGCTGCTACTTTTAGTGAGGCAACCAGGAAGAACTGCCGCTATGGGATCAAGTGCTGTTGAGAAATATGCAATTGGTTTTCAAGCATCACCAGGAACCTGTGTCATCACTGAGAAGCACACCCATCAGTCTCACTGCAAAACAATGTGAACTCTTCTGAATAATCAGGCATTCCTAGAGCAGGGGTGTGACACAATTTGCCTTTCAACTCCAGGAATACATTTGAGCATACATTGTCCCATTGGATCGTATCTGACACATCCTTGCTTGTCCGCTTCATTAAAGGTTTTGCCATTATGGAAAAATTGGTATCGACCGCATGCAGTAGCCAACCATTCCCAGAAACATTCTGACTTCCTTTTGAGTTTGCAGTGGATTCATCTGCAAGTTGACTTCCATTGTCTCCGACACCTTTCTAGCTCTTTTCACAATGATGTGTCCCAGATAGTGAATTTATTTTTTATGGTACTGCAGCTTTCCTGAGACACCTTGTGTCTATTCTCAGCAAGGTGGTTTAACAAAGCAGTGGAGTCTTGTTTACAAGCCTCATGCGTTTCTGATGCCACAAGCAAAATGGTCTGTGTATTGGAACAGAGTTGACTTGTTGGACATGTATAGGGTCTCAAGCCTTCTCTTTAGGATCTGATTGAAAATGGATGGACTCTCTGTATACCCTTGTGGGTCACGGCACTATGCTAACATCTTCTGTTGAAATACAAAGGAAAAAAGGTACTGGAATTCCTTGTGCAATGGCATAGAGAAGAAAGTCTAGCATAGGTCAATGACCATAAACCATTCTGCAGTACACAAGATCTGAAAGAATATAGTAGCTGGATTCGGCACTACAGGACAACATGTAACAACTATCTCGTTAATCCTTCTTCCGTCCTGCACTATTCTCTATTTCCCATTGGGTTTCTGTAAATCCATGATCGGAGAGTTACATGGACTTCCGATCAGTTCACTCAATATTCCTTTCTCCAGCATATCTTCTATGACTGGTGTTATTCCTGGAATAGCTTCTGATGTCAAATGGTAGGGGGGTGTTCTAGGAAGAACTGCATTTGGTTTTACAGTAACTCGGACTGGTTCTACACCTTTTATTAGTCAGATATCTTTCCCTGTCAAATCCTAGACTTGAGGATTCACTGTCTTTTAAATCGTCAGGTAATTCTTCAATGTTGAATAAAGGAGACGCTCCAATTTAGCTTTTCTGTTTAAGCAATTTATAATCCACATCCTCCTCATGTCTGGAAAGCAACACCATCCGGCGTGCAGTAAAGAGTTCAATTTAACTTGCACAGCAAATCTCTCCCTAAAAGATTTACAGGACTCGAATCACAAACCACAAACTGATGCTTTTCTTCAAAAGTGCCTACCTGTATGGGTACTTCTTCTGAGATGGGGTTTCTGAATTGTTTATTTGTAACTCCCACAACTTGAATTGTTTCCCCCCGAGAGAGGTAGATCCGGAACTTCCACTGTTCTTACTGTGGACCTAGTAGCTCCGGTATCTATTAAGAATGGTATTGGGTGACCCATAATTTTTTTTTTCTTGTGTGATTGGTAATCTTTATTAACAATAAATCATAATACAAGTTATGCATTCAATGGTGATGTTCAGCAGTACAGTAGAGCAGGATATGACATTGTAGCGGCAAGTGGATGGCTCGTAGAGTGAAGCAGACAGCGTGAATATACATAGGGGGTTAGCGGACTTAAATGTCATCTGTAGCTTAGCTAGGTCGTGAATTGTGTGGTTGTTCCTGACTAGGGGCGTCGCTGGCAGGCAGGGCCCTAGGGGTAGAAGGCTGGGTCGGAGAGTTTCCGGAGCTGGCCGTCCTGTGGAGATGGGAGACGAAGGGGCCCCAGATGTCGTGTGGTCTGTTAGCCTCGGGCATCAAGTTCCAGTACTCACTAAGATGTGCTGACAGTATGCTGCATCTGCTAGCCAGTGTTTGAGTTGAGGTGCCGGCCTGCGACCCCAGTCTATAGCCACTCTGCGTTTAGCCAGGACCAGTAGCATTGCGGGAAATCTGCGAATGGCACCAGTGACTCCTTTAACGTGGCCAAGCAGACAGGTGAGTGGATCAGGAGCGATGTGTTCAGCAGTGATGTTGCTAATGGTTTTGCATACCTCCTGCCAATATCTCGCAACTTTTGGGCATGCCCAGGCCAAGTGAGTGAAGGTCGCATCAGGCATCGCACAGCGCACGCATCTTGTGTTGTCGGACAAACCCATTTTGTGTAGTGTAGAGGGGGTGCGGTAGAGCCGGTGTAGAAATTTAAAGTGAATGAGTCGCAGCCGGTAATTGGGGGAGAGGCGTTTTGTTTGGTTGCAGCAGTACTGCCATTGGGTTGGTGAAGGGCCGTCAACAAAATCAGCCGCCCAAGCGCAGCGGGCATGTTCAGTATCAATAGGAGAAGCCGCCAGGGTGAGCGTATATAGCCTAGTGACCAGTTTTCGTGGGGATGAAGTTGAATGTACGTATTCCAGAGCGGCGTTAGGCTTCGGCTCATCTGGGAATGTGGGGTTAGTAGCTTTGCAGGTTGCTCTAATTTGGTAGTAGAGAAGCTTGTCGAGCGGGGACGCGCGGGTAGGGAGAGGAAGAAGGTGACCCCATAATTTAGCATCCACATAGGGACTATTCTGGTCTACCTCTAAGACTGCGCCAAGTACACAATCTTTCTCCTCTCTTGGGACTATCACTGGGAATTATTGGATCCTGAACAATATGCTTAAAAAAATGGCTATTGCTGTAATATGTTCTGGTTCGAATTTTGAAATTGTAGCATGGAATTTTGAAAAGAATTTGTGTTCATTTTTGGTAACTGATTTAAATCAAAACAAGGGTTTCTTACGTTTAGGGGATTCATTTGAACTGGTGGGGGGGCGGCATCATTAGAGTCTGACCTTGCACAGGCATTTGAGTTTGTGGTGGAGGCACGTTTAGCATTTGCATTCCTTTCTGTACTTTTACATTTCCACCATTATTAGGATTATATCTGCATTCTTTCTTCCAATGTCCAATTCTGTGACCGATATGACATTTTGTAATCTTTTTCATTACAGCAATATCTTCTCCAGATTCTGTATCCACAGGAACATCTCTACCTCTACCGTGAGACCGATTGATCCCCCTTGACTTCCCTGAAAACCAATCTGTGGAACAGAAACTCCTTGCATATTCCCTTGAGGTCCTGTGAAAGGAGGACCCTGGAAACCTTTCTGAGCCAACTTAGTTTGTACCAAATTAAACTTTTCCTTAATCTTTTTTGTTTCATGTCTAGCTTATCGCTACAATACTTGGCGTAGATCAAAATTTCGCCAACAGATCACACCATGCGTTGTGTACAAATTTCTGGTTTGAATCCCAGCACAAACTGACACAAAAAAACACATATCCTTCTCCTCAGGATATTCTCACCCACAGTGCTGCTGAAACGCCTGCAACAACCGTTCATAGTATTCATGTACGGTCTCTTTCGGCTCTTGAGTAGTTCTTTTAATCTTAACCCAATATAAATCTCTTGGTGGCACTCTGCCCTTCAGGAAAGAAATCACTGTCTCATACTTCGACATCACTACAGGAGATGGTGCATTGTCTAGTTTCCCTCACCGGTTCTTCTTTTGGCTACTGTACCGCAACCTTACAAACATGTACATACATTTCTCCAACAATTTCTCCAAGTGGAAATGCTGTTGTCTCTCCCTCATTTTCCTCATCTTTTTTCCTTGCTATAGCTTCCTCTTTCTTTTTCTTCTCATATTTCCTGGCCCATTTGATTACTAATTTCCCAATTTCACTCAATTTGCAAATGCATTTGACTAATTCTAAAATGTACAAACGCATCCCTGAAACTTTCATGTTTTCCAAAGCTGGGTCATCAAATTAAACTTGATAGCTTCTTCCCAGGGGTAAATTTTTCTCGATCAATCTCGTATTTCTGAGCTACTCCTGCCAATTTATCATACACTATAGCTGCTTTTCGTGTAATTTCTTTACACAGGTAAATTAATTCCTTTCTTTAGTATCGTTCAATATGTTCAAGCTCTAGGCATCCCCTTATTACTACTTCCAATTCTATCTTTCATTTGGTTACCTTTTTAATGGCTTCTCCCTTTCTGGATCTTGTCTTTCCACTGTCTTGGTGATGTCTACCTTTCTGTTCCCTGCTGCTTCTCCTAGCCATGCTGGTACATTTCCTTCTGTGGAAGCATTAATATCACCAGGTGCAATCGAATTCGTAAAGACTAAGGTTCCTCCATCTAACAGTGCTTGTACTGTCTGTGGGATCTCCACACAACAATCTGAGAATTTAGTGAAGTCTGAACAAATCCTGTGGCAGGCACACCTCCTACGACTTGAGGCGCTTCTGACCTTAAATCCACTTTTGGAGGAGCAGTTGACATTACTCTGGGCATTATCGGGGGTTATCTGGGCTGTAGTATGTGTTCCAGTTGTACTGGTCACTGTTGGAACTGCAACTTGCGGTCAAGCTAGAGTTGGTGGGACAATTTGGAGTATCTGTGTAGGCCTTTCAATTTGGGCTAAACTTGGGTCTGCAGGAGCAGTTGCCGTTGAGACATCCGCATCAGCACTATGGTCTTCGTGAACCATAGACGTAGTATAAGGTGGAGGTCTTGATACCAACATCTATTCTAAAATCTCTTCTCCAGAATTTGTATCCGATTCATCCTATCTTTCATCTGGTGATTTTTCTCTTTTCCGTGCTTCTCAGTATCTGTAGTAATAGCTGGATATAGTCTGTCTCCCTTTAATTATAGCCTTCCTCCATATACGCTGCTCTTCAGCCCATCGAGCATCCGCATAATTCTGTACTGCTCACTTTGTCCTTCTCTGGTATTTTTCCCCTCTCCTTTTCTCTTGCAACCTTTTCGCATACATTAAGAGCCTCGTATTGTCTAGATGGTGGCATCATCTCATGCAATTTTCCCTTCAAATTCTCAAGAATCGTTGTATTAAATGTCCCCTAACTAGGAAAACTCAATGCACCCTCTTAGTGATTCTACTCCACTGGCGAAGCCAAGAACAAGTGTGTAACCAATGCTCCGTTGTTCTAATATGAGCAGGCGTACCCTCTGGAGGTGCCTCCTGCCCTTTCGTAATAGAATAGTAGCATCCACCCGGACTGCATTTTTAATTTCTTTAAAACATTTCATTTTTGCAATGCAATGGGCAATACATTTCCAATCCCAATATTATTTCGTTCCGTATATGTCAATTTCCTCGTAAACCAATCCAATTTAATCTAATAGTTTTGCAAATCTTTCCCGACAAATCCAAATATGGTATTCAATCTTAACAATTCAACGCCAGCACAATACTTCTGACGTCACCAACCAATTCTAGCGTGAAAACACACTAGCCGACCAATTCCCGCACGAAACAATATGACATATCACTCACTCCTTGCAGCAGTTCACCCTCCTTTACAATTTTCCTCGCATTCACACAACTTCAACAATAACTTCTACACTTCTTGTTTGCTCTTTACTAAGGAAACATCAGTATCTCAATCATTCAAGAATATTTGTCACAACCGCAAGTGAAATTTCAGCCAGCGTGAAATCACCCAAATCATTGAAAATTCACCCGTTTGTGGAAATAGATTCCACCAATACCAATCAATGTTAATCAGTCACAACAATGTTTAGTTTTCTATGTCACTCACACTCTACACCTCAAATCCTGCAAACAAGTCGTCTTATACATATGTACACCCCTGGGTCTTCAGAATGAGCCTGAATACTTCAATCTCTTATCTTTGACAACTTCTTAATACTTATTTTTCTTTTTTCGCATTCATACTCGCAATACCGTAATCTGACCCATACACAGCTACAGCAAACAACACATCTCCCTATTAATACTCACACCTTCAAACCGCAATCGCCTTCTAGTATCGCCTTGTCAGGTCTTCAAGTTCTGGACAGTGGATTCGAGAGATTGGAGTTTTATTCTGACTTGGGAAATTATTTTCTAGCTCTTTAGTAATTTAAAACAGTTCAACCCTTAAGCTACAACAGCGGTCTCCAACTCTGCGGCTTCATATTCTTCAGGACGGCTGGATGTTTGCCACCTTTTGAGAATGGAGCACAAATCAATATCAAATTCCAACACTACTTATTATGTTCAGTCAGTAATGAGAGTTTAGGTCCGTTTTAAAAGCTTTATTTATCTTTTTAGGTTTAGTGGTTTGAATTTTAATCTCTTTATTCAAGTTCAAAATTAGGTAAATCCGTTTACAGAAATATCAAGAAAAATGATGGTAAACAGCAAGCAAAAAATATTACAGCGTGTTCCATAAAGGAAATTTACCTTAGTCCCTACTCTACTCTTATAGACTCTAACCTATCAGTACCCACGAAGAGTCCTTTAGAAAAGAGCGAGAATTTTAAGGTGCATTTAGGAGCAGCATTTAGATTTTAATGGAACTTGTCATGAAAAGTAGTTCTGGAAAACTCGTCCGAGTCTGCTATCAGTTTAGAAATTAATCACAACAGTTGCACTATACTTAAATAAAATTTAGAAAACACCATCAGCAGTAGTTTACAGTGTAAAAAGTAAAAGGATGGTAACAGCACAATTAGTCTGGACCAGTCTGATCAGCATAAGGCTCTCAGCGCGTGCTCTAAGGAAAGGGTGGTGAAAGAGCATCTGAAGTCTCCTAACTATGAACACGTATATTAAACACAAAAAAATATGTATCCATCTTCTTCGGTGTTAGGTGATCTTTACCCAAAGGTGAAAGGTTTGTCCAATGGTCTGTCACATCCTTTTTTATTCCCACTGTAACATATGATAACAGCTAACATTATCTTCAAATAGCATACTAAGTTGCAATTTGCCTATGTATGTTAGTTTCACGTCAAGTTCCCTCGAGAACCTTGCAGCTTACTCTATTAGCTATTCAGAACTCTACTGCGTAACAGTAAACTAGTCTAAAGCAAAAACATTCTAGTTGCAACTTCTATGGATTTGCATCATAAACTTCACATTTCCTTGCATACATTTATTGTTTTAATATACTGTAGGTTATTCATCATTAAGAACAAGTGACAGCTAAAATCTATCCAAATGCATTGAGAACATATACCTTAGGAAGAAAATAAAAAATGTATCGGAGTCAGCACATTCTACGAGGATTACATGTTTTCTAAGGCTAATGTGAATTATTTATTTAATACTGCACCATGCCACATTCTGCAAAAATACTTTGAAAGGTTAAATAAAGGCAATGGAGAGAATAGAGCATGAATGAGGCCTGGCTTAATTTGAGAAGGAAATTATGATGGAAATGTACGATTACTACAAAAAAAAAATTAGCCTAAGCATATGAGAGAGAGGCTAATTTCTCTGTTTCTTTAAGCCTAACTCGCGTACATGTTTTATAAGCTAACCGCATTATTTTAATTTTCTTGCTTTATCATTCGTATGTTCGTCTTCTGTCAGGCTGACCTTTCCAAGTGCTTCTCTTTCCATACGGGATTGAGGCTCTATCCTGTTAATCTGCTGAAAGATTATCAACGTGCTCCATGCCTGCACTTAACCATCCACTGCAGTCTGCTCTATTGTTTATATTAAGCAAGTCTTCATTTTACCAATTTCAGCTCCCTAGGTATAGAGAGCAGACTGTGGCATCCTTCCCTGAAACTGGCGTCCGCTTCTGAAAGAAGAAATAGCATGGTCGACTTGAGTTTGAGTGGGTTACGGCGGGGCTGTTCATGCTAACAACAAAGCTGCACTTTCTAAAAGTGAAAACAAATCTTAATAAAAGAGATGCTAATAAAAAATTAAAGTCTAACAAAAATAGAAATGTATTTCATTTCCTGATGTTGTGCATGTCCGTGGATGCAAAACTGTAACCTGCTAAACCTGACTAGAGGTAGGCTTGCATATACTTTTCAGTTTGTTACACTTTTGCTGTTAATCTGTAATACAAGTACAATGCAGATGAACAGCATTCCCACCAGGAGCATTAATGTTGCCTGAGTCAGCGCACTTGTTTAACTGGTGGAGTAACTACCACTAAAAGAAAAATTCTTGATGGAAGAGGGACTCAATAAAAAGTGAAGTAAGCTATGCCATTGACAATAATGTGGACAAAGCAGAAATAATCAAGAACAAAAGCGAGGAGGGCATATGGAAGTGTATATCAGTTTGGCAGTAGTGTTATTAGAAAGTCTTCAGTGAGAGAGGACAACAAACAATTGGAATGGCAAAATCCACTGTTTGAAAGGCCAGTGGGTCAAACTTTGTAGGGGAGCAGTTGGGATTGAGGTGTATATTGCACAAATTTATAGGGGCTTTCTCCCATAACACAGATTGTCTTCTTCTTGTTTCAGAATGTTTGGACACTTTTTGCAGCGAATGATATTTCCCACAAAGCTCTTGTCGCTGTGTTGTATCATTTCATTCAGTTGTTGGAGAGTAAAAAGGCCAATGTCGAGCAGCGGGTGCATGGCCTGCATGCTGCTGGTCTCTACTTCTTGCTGCTGGAGATTCCCGGTGAGTCAATGGGCATTAGCTGCATTATTCCATTGTCTGGCTCTCTCAGCATTTCCCTACTTGATGTCACCCCTCCCCCCCCTTCATGTTACAAGGATGGCAGATGTAACCATGTATTTGTTCAGTCAAGCAAGCACATGTTTGCGTAGCTCGATCCACCCAACTCTTTACATTCTTCCAAAGCATCATCTTCAGCTTGTGCATTAAGTGGTGAGGACTGGAACCTGCTTTTTTTTTTTTTTTTACACCCATGGCTTTGGCTTCACTTGAACATTTAGTAGATGGTGATAAAATAAAAACCACGGAGAATACGCATAATGGTGACTTGCTGCTGAATTGTAGACAGTCTAACTTGATAGCTTAATGACTTCTTTTTCAACAATAGGGACGGGACGCTCCTTTCATGCCTCCTCCTGTTTGTAATTCGGATATGGTTCCAAAGCCTTTTCTGACTAGTAAAAGGGGTTTTGTACATTATGGAGAGGTGTCACTTTCCCAAAGCCTGATTACAGCCCTTGTGACCACAAACAACAGTTGTACATGCAGCTCTTGGTCATTTACTGCTGACTTTAACCCTTTCACTGCTAGGGGGTGACTTGCGTGGCTCTCACCAGGTTTATTTACCCAGAAACCTGTGCAAAGCTCAAACGTTGTCTAAAAAAACCCCACATTTTCCATGTATTTCTCTGAGGAAAAAGTCCTGGAATCTGCAGGCAGTCACAAATTTCCCACCGCCCAGCACTCCCCCAAGTTTCCTGAGAAAAATGGTGCCTCACCAGGAAACCTACCAAACCCAGACATTTCTCAAAACTAGACACCCAGGGGAGTCCATGGAGGTGTGGCTTGCTTGGATCCCCCAACGTTTTCTTACCCAGAATCACCTGCAAACCTCAAACTTAGCTCAAAAGTCACATTTTCCTCACATTTCTATGTGGGAAAGTTGTGGGATCACCGGGCCGGCGCAAATTTCCTACCACCCAGCTTTCCCGATAAATATTGTACCTCTCTTGTGTGGGTGAGCTAAGTGACGCGACAGCAGGGAAGGGCCCACAACATATTGTTACAATAATAACTGTGGTAGGTGTACTAATTTGTCCTGGGGTCTGCAACCATTTAGAGAAACCTAACAAACCTAGACGTTTCTAAAAAATTGTCATCCAGGGGAGTCCAGGGAGGTGTCACTTGTGTGGATCACCCCAACATTTCCTTACCCAGAATACCCTGCAAAGGTAAAATATTCAATAAAAACACACATCTTCCTTGCATTTTTTTAAACTAGAGGAACGTACAGGGATCCCCCCTTGTGTGCCTGTGTCTAGTGCCTGCAACAGGAATGGACCACACAAGGGCTAATGGTAGTCCTTGCCTGAGGACTATTGTTGATCCATTCCTGACACCGGCACTAGGTTCAGGCACACAAGTGGGGTAGTGTTTTTATCAGGACAAGTGGGGTAACGCTGGGTAGTAGGAATTTCATGGATCCCTGCATGTTCCTGAAGTTCATGTCACAGAAATGTATGGAAAAATATTGGTCTTTCATCTTTGCAGGGTATTCTGGCTAAGAAAACATTGGGGAATCCACACCACCCACAGCTCCCTGTACTCCCCCCGGGTGTCTAGTTTTCAGAAATATCTGGGTTTAATAGTGTAGGAGGCTGGCTTTGTACATGGCGCACACTTATTCAAGTGGTGCACCCTGCACTAATCCAAACAACTGTTATGATGATTTTAGTGGTCTTAGACAACCATAGAAAGCTCTCAAAGGGCTAGCTGTTGAAAGCAGCATTCAGGCTTATCTTGAAGGCGTGTAAAGCAACTGGTTTTACCAACTTTAATCAATAGTCTAAGTTAAATGGTAAAAAAACAGTGTTTATATAAAAATAAGTATTTATTACACAACACAATCACTAACACATTGGTATATCTCCTACCCGGACACATCAACACACTACACAAGAATACATTGAAATAATCAGGTAAGTAGCAAAACTATACACTGGTCTCCAGGTGGAGACCAAACCATTTATTAAGAAAGTGGAATGCGACCTGCAACGGAGAACAGGGCTTGTACCAGAGGTCTCGGAGGAGCTGGGGACACAAGGAACCACCCAAGGTAAGTACCAGGAACCCCATGAAACCTGTGTGCAGAGTGGAAGCATAGCCGCGTGCACAATGGAAGTCAATGGAGAAGTTGTGGTTGCAGTTATAAAGAAGGACCCTTCTTGGAGGACCACAAAGAAACCCTTTGGAAGACAGAGGTTGGAGAGCCACCCCACCCGTGGATGCCACAGAAACCAGGTTTATCTGCACCAGGGACACTGGGTGCATAGGGGTGAAGTGACGTTGGAACCTGCCGTAGACGACAATGGGAGACTTCGAAGAAAATGCCTCTGGAGAAGACTGTGAAGGAGTCCGGTGGAATCCAAGGGTGGATTCTGGAACTGAAGAACCTGCAAGCAGAGGGGACAGAGTCTATGCCACTCTGAGTTGACCAGGAGGCACGGAAGCACAATGCTCACCAATGCCGAGAGGTTCAGAAGAGACTGTGACCTTGTCGCTGCATCTGTGAGGACCAGGCGACGCTGAGGAAGACCAGGAGCTGTGCACGAGAAGTCCCATGTCGGATTTTGGTGTCCAGGTGGTTGGTGTCCAATGCAAAAAGAACAATTGATGGACAGAATGCAGAACAATGTCATACATTCACCCCAGTACAAAGATCTGGGCCTAAATCCATCGTTTTTTTTGCTCACCATGCCATTCCAGTTTGAACTCAGCCATATGCAAATCAGTCTTGACCCTGTGCCCAATGGGAACAGTCCAGTCCGAACTGCCAAGCCAGGTCCTCCCTGGACTGGAAACAAGCATCCTAGGACCGGTTTCGGGGTTTCACCCCTCATCAGCCAGGATAGCTTGAATCCAGTGGGAGTCAAGCGGGAGCTCCAACAAACCTTGGCAGCCGCAACTGGGGGTGAAGAACGAAAAGGAGCAAACCTTGGGACCAGCAAGGCAAGACTCACCAAAGGCAGGGCCCAAGCAAGCAGGGGAGCCCACTGAAGCAAAGGAAGACCCTCGGGAGGACCCACAGGCTGACGGCACAGGAGTTGCAAGAGGACCTCGAGCAGCTCACCAATGTCGGAGGCCCATGATGCAGGAGATGGTGGGAGGATTCTGTTCTTCAGGAAGTGAGATGCTGGAGGCTGGATCTTCTTGTAGCCCGAAGGTCTCTGGAGTGCAGAGCCAACAAGCCTTGGCAACGGCAAGTCGACGCGGTGCACAGGAGTTCGGTCCCAGCAGCCCCGACGAGAGATACTGTCCTCCAAATTGCAGAGAAGACCGGTCAGGCCTCTAGGGATCCACAGGACCACCACCAGTGTTGCTGAGCCTCGGTATGTCTGTGGTACGTCAGGAGCAGCAGACCGGTCAGCTTTGTTGCCTTGCCTGCAGATGCAGGGGAGTGACTCCTTCACCCCAAAGGAGATTTCTTCTGGTGTCTTTGATGCCCACAGATCTTTTGGAGAACCTGGATGGAGCACAGGCACAGACGTCGCAGAAGACTTGAACAGCGGGACCAGGAGCAGCAGGAGTCTTCCTTGTTGTAGTCTCTGTTCCAGTCGTAGTCCAAGTGTCCAGACGATTGAAGAGTGACGTAGTTTCAGGGTTGAGTCTGGTCCCACGACGAATCTGAGGATCAGCAGCAGGAGGGCAGAATCGGATCTGAGTTCGGCAGCAGCACTAGCTTGCCGGTAGACCCTGAAGGACCGTTCCCGGGAGTACAGGGGGAGGTCCCATAAGTAGCCCCCCAGTACATGGGATCATACTTCCAGAATCGGTGTTGGGT
Source organism: Calotriton arnoldi (assembly GCA_963921515.1). NCBI lineage: Eukaryota > Metazoa > Chordata > Amphibia > Caudata > Salamandridae > Calotriton > Calotriton arnoldi. The sequence goes on along the minus strand of CAWUFW010002679.1, from coordinate 1,572,771 downwards.
ATGATTCCAACATGTTTGATGCCAAACATGACCGGGTTCGCTGCAGCTACTATATAGTTAGGCATCTCGTAATGACTGATGTACACTATATGTATTAAAATGGCAGACTACACTTACAAAGCCTGGAGAATCGACTCTGGGGTTTGTAGGGGTGTACTGCTCATGCAGGGGCACCCTCTCTCTTGTAACCAAGCACTCTGCCCTCAGGACTGAAGAGCCTGCCATAGTGGTGACTTATAGGTTTTAAGTGCAGTGACCTCAGATACAAGGCAACTTATATCTGTTGTGAGAGGTGCAAGCACCAACTCACACAGGCTGCAATGACAGCCCTGTAGCCACAGTTTTAAGTTGATCCCATGGGTTGCATAATACGTGCTGCAGCCTATGGGAGACCTGTGGTGTACCTATGCCCTGTGTACCTTAGTACCATATACTAAGGACTTTTGAGGGTGCACCAGTAGCCAATTGTGGATGTGCCAAAGTATTTACTGTGCCAATTTAGGGGAGAAAGCACAGATGCTGGGGTTCTGATTGGCAGGATTCCAGCAGACCAAGTCAAAAACACACCGACACCACGAAGCAAAAAGTGGGGGTGACCATGAAAGCAGATCTACTTTCCTACAGATGAGGTTTCCCCTAAATGGTTGTCGTACCCGGGACAAGAACTGCAGGTGCCCTCCTTGCAAAACCAGGTCGTTATGTAATAGATAATTTTGATGTCTCCACGATATGTTTTGGACCCTTCTCTGTCGTGGTCAGTTGGCCCACCCACACAAGTGAGGTAGCATTTTTATCATGAGACCTGGGGGAACGCTGGGAGGTAGAAAATTTGTGCCGGACCGGTCATCCCACAATTTTCATACACAGAAATGTAAGGATAAAATGTTTTTGTCAATGAATCAAATTTGCAAGTTGTTCTGGGTAAGTAAACCTTACGGGATCCATACAAAACATACCACATAATATTCCCAGTTTTCAAAATGATGAGGGCAGAAGTTGTTCACTACAGAGAGAGTATGCACTGACAGTAAAAAGCAAAACAACCCAAAAAACATTATTGTACACCCATCCACTAGTCAATCAAAGACATATTGGTCGGATTTGGCTCGAGGGTAAGTAAATGATGAATAAAAAAAACTTTATTCACCAATGAATTTACGAAATAAAATCCGGCAAAGTCATTGTTAATAATTTTAACATCAGAATAGAGAACCAATGATTTAGAGCTTGTGAGCTGTAAAGCCACGTCAAGCCACTAACCACTTGGCAGTCCATTCACATGTCTTTCATGTATCAGACACAGGAAGCGATTCACACTGCCAGCTGCGGGCCCAACCCAATACAACACTTACAAACAGCGCCATTCAAGAGCCCATCACTCCTGGTCTGTCTCTCACCTTCCGCCTCCCCTTTCCCCCTCTTGCCCTGCCCTCCCCCTGCCCTCCCCCTCTCTCTCCCTCTCCAAACACAACAGGTCTAAATAAATACATCAAACAACCTCCAACCGTGAAAGTGAACAAAAAATATTAAATTATAGACCAGTCAATTCACTTTCACTCTCAAGGTTGCTCCCAATATGTGAGTTGCGTGTGGTACGATTTAAAAACAAGCAGGAACACATAGCCCAGGATTAGAAGGGCACTCCGGGCAGTATATACGACTCTCTCCTTTCGTACTTCTCGGACACAAACTCTACATCTCCTATAGCTAAAGTTTTTTTTTTTTTTACTTTGTGAGGAACGTAATCGGGAAAGTGGCCACATCCTCCACCAATCCAACTCTAGCAACACTTGCCTGCTCCAGTACAACAAGGCTACCTATTACAGACTGCTAAAACTGAACTAAGGTCCTCTTTAAATCTGGGGAACTATACTTGAATACGACAAAAGCATTGAAGGTTGGCAAATGAAACAAATGAACAGTCAACTTCTTATACGAAATGTATGACTTACGAACGGCACTGTTAGGCTCCAACCTCTGATCTACTCCATCTACATCACCCATGTGCTTATTGTAGTCTAAAATGCACAAAGGATTGTGCACTTTAGCAACCTGCCCCAAACAGTCGCAGGTGAAGTACTTTGATCATGAATGGTTGTCAGCATGTGGACATCTCTCCTGTCCGATAATTTCACAACTAGAAGTTCACTACTCAAGCACTGCACTGTCCCCTCTGAAATTATTTACATGTATGCTCTTTAGGGTAATCTTTACCGTTGGAGCGGATTGTGCCACATGCAACTGTGTCCACTTTGAGCAATTCCTTGAACAATTGCACACCAATGTAGAAATTATCTACGTATAAATGGTGACCATTGTTAAAAAGTTCTCTTCCAAGTTCCCACACAATTTTCTCACTGACTCCAAAGGTGGACAGACAACCAGGGGGATCAATTGAAGAATTCCTACCAGTGTGCACCCTGAAAATATAGATATATCCAGTACTACTCTTAATTCCATAACGCTCCCACTTGCTTTGAATGTACTGCTGAAAAACCCAATGGTCCTTGAACAGGACCAAAGACTCATCCACAGCTGTTTATTTTCCTGGAACATAGATCTCTGAAGATCGACCTACAAAATTAACAAGGACAGGCCGAATCTTGGAGACTGTCACAATCAGGGTGATCCCGTGGCAATGCTGAAGCATTATCAACAAAATGCAGCATTCGAAGCAGAAGCAAATACTGGTCACGACTCATTGTTGTAGGAAATGTAGCAGTTGCCATCAAAGGGCTAGTAAACCTAAATGAAGACCGTGACAGCTTCCTTATCAATCCCATCAACAAAGTTAAACCCCAGATCTTCTACAACTTATCCGGATTTGTGGGAGTCCACCGGCTAGCTCTAGAGTGGGGCTTAAGTCTGGCACTGTTGACCCTCTGCATACAGATTAGTCTGGTCAACAGTCTCATGCAAAAATAACTCGTCCATGAACAACTGAAAGAAATTTATAGGCAAAAAGTTTTCAGTATTGACTACACCCTGCAACACTTCTAAAGGCAGGCAACACAGACTGCACCGTGTTTGGGGCAACCCAGAGTTCAGCACTTCCAATGGGAAGCCTTCTAGCTCCAGACTAATCCAGATTACTCTTGCTGCACTACTGACATACAGTGTCTTCCTCTGAAAGAGGCACAACCCCGCACTGATAGTGGCTTCATCATCAGACGAGTCCTCTTGGACAGAAAATTCACTGCCAGAATCTTGGACTTCATCCTCTGCCTCAGACGCAGAGTCAGTCTCAAAACCATGGTCAGAGGAAGATAACGAAAATCAAACCAACAACCTGCTGAGCGGTCAACCTGCGGTTAGCCATAATCCTTGCTAATAAAAGTAGCACAGCAAATAAGTCCGCAATAACAAACACGATGTAAAATAAGTAATAAACTGTGCCCTTATCAAACAGAAAGTAAATATACTGCCATATTGTAATCTAAAAAGGAAAAGCCAATCAATACAAAGCACACAGACCCATTTACTCAAAAATTATATTGCTCACTTGCCAAAGACCGCAAGACTGAGGATCAACTGCACCTACTCTGCACAGACACAGCAAGCACCAAAGAAGTCCCATTGGAAAAGAAAACACATTACACCTATCACAAGGCAGTATAGAATGTGCACAAAGTAATACATTACTTGAAAGGCAATCATTCAAAAAGCTAAAGATGCAAACATTGGTACAGCAGTAAAAAAAAAACCTATACTAAGAGGTCAGTGAATACACATTAGATAAAAATAAGTTGCTTACCAACCACAACTCCAAAACTACAGATCTGTCAAAGCTGCACCCGCACACCGGATTCACCATCAAGACCGGAAACGATTGGCTCTACAATTAAAAAATAAAAATAAAACACAAATAAAAATGATAAAATATCAGTCAAAAGACACTGATGTTCCCCGAAAGGAGGCGTGACAAAGGCAAAAAAAGATACCACCAGTTGTAAGCAAACTTTACCCAGAAGCAGATCCTCCACCACATACATAACCTTATTCCCAGGTGACTCAAGTTTTACCACTCACCCTGAGGCCCAATCCACTCAAAGACCAAAAACCAAAATATTATGGCCCCAAAGGGAGAGACCCTTGCCTACCGTCTAGTGGTCCCCCACCTCTACTCCACCCATGTAACGCCTCTGTGGGGCAGAGTAACTCAACGCAGCGTTTTGTGCTGCGTTGTTACTCTAGATTTATCAAGCCACGCAAGGTCACCTTGTGGGACTTGATAAATCTAATTTAGTAGTTGCGATGTAACCTCTTGATAAATTTGGCCTATAATCCCTGATGACTAGGATGCTTCGGGTTGGAGGTGGAATCAAGGGGTCCTTCCCCTTCAAAAAATTAATTCCTGGTGTCTCGTGCCCCCCTCCCAAAAAAACCCCAACGCCCCTGAGGGTAGACTGGTATAAAAAATGGCCGATCTGCCTTCAGGTGAGATGGGGGTGGGGGGGGGGGGAGGATTATAAAATAGCCCTCAAGGGGAGCAACCCTTGCCCAAGGAGACGCTCCCCGCAATTTCATAAAAATTAAATCCCTGGCATCTAGTTGGTTTCAATCCAGCTGAACTGGGGGCTGAAAATTGGATATAAAACATTGCCCCCAAGGGGATCGACATTTGCCCTAGAGGTATCTTCCAGCAATTACATAAATCAAAAATACCTGGCGTCTGGGGAGGAGATGGGTGGGGAGTTTCTCATTTTTTTAAATGGGAGTTCAGATAGTTGGAAGGTAAACCCACTCAAAGTCCATCTGAAATGTTTGTTATAGAATAAGGGAAAACAGACTAGTGGGTTGTGTATATATAAATTCAGGATGTCACGTACAGGGTGTGTAATTTCCTGAAGGGCATGGTTTTCAGATTGAATATGGAGTTGGAAAATTTGGGTCTATAAACCTAGAGATTGAGAGCTCTGAGAATAAGCATGTGAAGAGTGGTGTAGTATTATTGATTAAGTTTTGAGAAAGCCAGGATCATGTGTGGGTGGTCTGTCGAGGTCTCCTGTGTTGCTAATGCATAATAAAACATCCATATTAGGCTTTTACTGATAAGCAAAGGTATTGCCTGCTTTTCATCACAGAAAATAGCTATCACTTCGCTTCTGTTTCTTGCTATATTCTAATGGTATGTGAAGCAGTGTGGTAGGATGAATTGTTTAGCAATGATGAACTGTGTTTACACTATATAGAATGTACATGAACTTGTATTTGAATAGATTGCTTTTTTGTCTTTTTTTACAGTGACCATGGCTTTTTCTTCAATATATTACTAATGATGGGTGCTATCGGCTCACGTTGGAGTCTTGTCTGATGTCTTATTTTTTTCAAACTGGAAATCTATTTTTGAATTATTATTTCTTGGTATAACTTTTGTAATTTCTAGCACAAACCAGAGCTTTTTGTCACAAACTCATTTTTTTTTTACCAAAACCGTTATTTGCAGAGCAATCGGGGTTAAAAAAAAAAAAGTAGTGGTACCCATGCATGCTTCACAACTTTGTACTTATCTGGGCTACTAGTTTTCAGAAATGTGGGGCTTGGTATTTTTCTCTGGTTAACAAAACACACAAGGTGATGGACGGAATGTTGCACATTGGCAAAACATTCACCCCCAGTCACAGATCTGGGTTTAATCCATCGTTATTTTGCTCACCACGCCACCCCAGTTCAGACATGGCCATATGCAAATCAGTCTTGACCCTGTGCCTCATGGGAACAGTCCAGCCCGAACTGCCAAGCCATGTCTTCCCTGGACCGGAATCAAGCATCCTAGGACCGGTTTCTGGCTATCAGCCGTCATCAGCCAGGATAGCTTGACTCCAGTGGCGTAGTGAGCACGGGACCCACGTCTGGGCATACCCTTCCCACATAGGGCGAACAGCAAAACACACAAGGTGATGGACGGAATGTTGCACATTGGCAAAACATTCACCCTCAGTCACAGATCTGGGTTTAATCCATCGTTATTTTGCTCACCACGCCACCCCAGTTCAGACATGGCCATATGCAAATCAGTCTTGACCCTGTGCCTCATGGGAACAGTCCAGACCGAACTGCCAATAACGATGGATTTAACCCAGATCTGTGACTGGGGGTGAATGTTTGCCAATGTGCAACATTCCGTCCATCATCTTGTGTGTTTTGCATTTCGCCCTAAGTGGGAAGGGTATGCCCAGACGTGGGTCCCGTGCTCACTGCGCCACTGGAGTCAGGCTATCCTGGCTGATGAGGGCTGAATGCCCGAAACCGGTCCTAGGATGCTTGATTCCGGTCCAGGGAAGACATGGCTTGGCAGTTCGGTCTGGACTGTTCCCATGAGGCACAGGGTCAAGACTGATTTGCATATGGCCATGTCTGAACTGGGGTGGCGTGGTGAAGCAAAATAACGATGGATTAAACCCAGATCTGTGACTGGGGGTGAATGTTTGCCATTGTGCAACATTCCGTCCATCATCTTGTGTGTTTTGCAATTTTTCTCTGGTTGCCTGCAATAGGCCTATTCCTACATGTAGAGTGCCATTTTTAAAATTAGAAGCGTGGAAACGCAGGACAGTAGTAAATTTGCTTTTCTTCTATTGGATTTCTGTATGTTGTTGGCTTTTTAATTTTAAGTCATTGCTCACAACATTTGTTGAAAAAACCTCGGACTATGGGTAATCTAAAATTCAGACTGCTAGAAATAACCTCAATCCCATTTAATAAATACATAGCTTGGCTTCATGCACCATTTTATTAATAATAGTTTTAATTGTCAAGTGTTTCATGGTCAGTACATAACGCAAAATTATTGTAAATCCGGGCTTGGTTGTTGGCTCTGGGTATTGCAGAGCTGATTGACTTAATGGGTACATTACTTGAGTGAAAAATTACAAATAAAAAACCTGTTTATGTCTGTCTTTTGCCACAGTTTTTTGATATCCGTGCTCAGTTTTTTTGGTGGGAATAACCTTTTATTGATGTACAGATAACCCTTTGAGAGTTAAGAACATTGTTTCATTTTCAAAGAATTCCGCCCAGGTTCACCTGGAGTTTCACGTCTGTTTTTCCCCACGAATTGTAAGTAGGAAGAAATTGAAAAAATAAGAAATATTGACCACCACTTACAAAGCGCCAAAAACAATGGTAAATATCCCTCTCTGCCGGTTTCTGAATGCTGGAAGCGAGCAACGTCAGATCAGTGAAAATTGTCTGGATACAGTTTTTAGAGAAACAAACCACATTGTTGCTTGCACAGCTCTTTTTTAGGTCGAGCCTAGCGGCAGCGCGCATCCGCTGCTCGCTCTGCGAGTCTGCTGTAGTAGAGTATAGGAGAGAAGCCTCACCCACTCCTCCCATATTTTTCATTGGCTTGTGTCATTGTCTTTCGTAAATGCTGCCTTTCGAATCGTTAATAGGCTTGTTAGTCCCTCCTTAGTACGGCCTTGTCTTCATTTGTACCCTCCCATGGCGACTGGCCCCTTTACTTCGGTTGTTTCACGGGACCTGTTATTTAGTCTGTAAGCACTATTTCCTTTATTGAGTTTCTCTTACTGGAGGCCGGACATGCGCTGCTTCAGCTGAAGCCGCTTGTGTTTTTTTAAGCAGCACGGCCGCCTCCGTAACACCGGCGCCTGCTTTCAATCACTTTAACCCGGTATTATCTCGTGTCTGTTTCAACCCCCCACTCAAGTAAAATGGATTTAGAAATGATTAGGGAATTAAGTCATGTGAATTCCAGGTAGCACATAATCCTGTGCTAATGGACTGAAGCTGACAACAGCACATCTGTTTTACATGTCATCTGTACTAAAGCCACCTGACGGGTTGTTTTCAAAAGCCTGTTTTATTTACAACCACACCACCAATACGACCAATACCACTACCACCACCATCAATACCTCCACTACCACCACCACCAATACCACCACCAACACCACCAACACCACCAATACCACCACCAACACCACCACCAATACCACTACCACCACCACCAATACCACCACCACCACCAATACCACCACCACCTCAAATACCACCACCACCTCAAATACCACCACCACCTCAAATACCACCACCACCGCCAATACCACCACCACCACCAATACCACCACCGCCAATACCACCACCGCCAATACCACCACCGCCAATACCACCACCACCAATACCACCACCACCAATACCACCACCAATCCAATACCACCACCACCAATACCACCACAACCACCAATACCACCACTACCACCACCAATACCACCACCAAAACCACCACCATTACCACCACCAATACCACCACCACCAGTATCAATACCACCACCAATACTAATACCACCATCACCACAAATACAACCACTAATACCACCACCAATACCACCACTAAGACCACCACCACCAATACCACCACCACTGTTGTATTCCTCTTAGGGTGTCCATAAACGGGCTTTCCAGTATCATGTCCTTATATAGGCACAATTCGCCCTGCCCTTATATAGGCATAAAATCCCAGCCCTTATTTAGGCATTAAACCGTGCACTCCAAATACAGGCATGGTCTCTGACATCCGTCCACCCTAACGTCACAACGAGTTCTTGAAGAACAGACCCTTAGGCTGCGGGAGTTTCCCTAGCCCAGGACTATTGATTTCTTCAAGGTCTCATATATTATGCATGAACCATTATTCCTTAGGGGTTCATTCATGACGTCTTCCGCTGTCCGACCCACGTCAATGCTAACAGTATGAGGTACCTTTCAGGTATAAATACACCTTCCCTAGCCCCTGTAAATCAGAGGAGACCTCGACTTCAGAGGAGCCCGTTTCCCGGCCTGACGCACTGAGAAGACGCTGTCATCCCTGCACGCAGAGAGTCCAGCTTCCAGTGATCTAACTTCCCTTGCGGGGTGTTGGAGTTCGAGTCTGGAAAGAGATTCCAACCTCTCTCATTCTTCAGGTATGGAGCAGACTAGAACCTAGAGGGACTCTTGGCATACTTGGCTTAACATACTCTTAGTATACCATAGTAAGGAATACTTCACCTACTTCATACCTCTTCCTATACCTAGGTTAGGTACATTGGGGTAGAACTAGATTAGAAACGCATCGTATGAGTACTCGCATTTTTAGTCTGTGCTATTTATGTAAATGCATATGTACTAGAAGATAATGCTATCGCAGTATTATTTTTTTCTACTGCTCACACTGTACATAATTTATCTCGCATACTGTCTTGTGATCGTAACAGCACATTTTACTTACACCAGAAACAAGACTGTTCAATAAATCTTTTATTGAAACGCCCGTCTATTCTTTCTGTGTAACTTGGAGAAAACTAAGCATGCACGACTGAGCTGAGTGAAATAGTTATCTATTGTTTCTACGACTCTGGGACACGTTCTGATTCTAAAGGGAAACACAGTGGTCATGTTTTGCGGCTGCCAGAAACTACTCCCTTCTTGTCGTCAAGAAGTTTCTAGTGGCCTCTGAGCTAGCTGGCACAAGTAATTAAGTTTAATATACTCGATAGGGACATACTGACCTTAGTCCTATGTCAAACCATAGGATATATTATTCCAATGCGCAGAGCCTATTAGGGAAATAGGAGCTACACTACATGGCGCCCAACGGTTTGGTAAGGCAGTAATTCAACATTAGATACTGAGTAACTCAGCCGTGCTTTTTCTCTCAGAGACCCCTACCCATATACTCCAAAAGACGTCTGGAGTGGGCAGGGTTAAGTATCCGCCACGGCTACATAGGGCAGTACCCTATATATTAGCTGTTTGGTTTGCTCAACGTTGAAGGATACAGTGTTCCAAAATATTGTGCACCTTATCTTTGTTTCCTTGAAACTTGTTCTACATTTTTCAAAAAACAAAATGACTGAAGACGCCGGAAAAGGTGTAGCTGCGGCTGATCCAGCCCAAGCAGCATTTTTTAACAATACAGGTTTAAATGAAACCGAGGAGGGTGTCATTGACATCGCTCCAAACTTAAGAAGAGCCATTACTCTAAAACTTATAAAACATGACCTACCACCAAGAGGAGGTAGAGCAGTTTTCGTGATAGAGGCACACAAATCCTTTCAGACAGAGGTATTCTATTCATGGGTAATATTTCCTGAATCCAATCCAGTAACACACATGTTTCACTTCTACAAAGAAGATGAACCACCAGAGGAATACATTCCTTTCGAGGATATAGAAATTCCATTAACATACCAGGAGCATCAGCTCTGGTTTAAAGACGCCCTAAAACATCACAGAAACATTACCAGGCTCAGTCCACTAGGTAGACCAGGAGCAACATGGCCGATTCTAGCCGGCTACACACCTCATCCTGAACTGGATATAATGTCAGATGAGGACTTACTTGTTTAAATACAAGAATTAATAAAAATTTACAGACAATTGGTCCAATATGTCATGCGGACTTTTACAGTCCAGCAACCATTAACACTTCCGAATCCAACTCCCCAACAGGGGAATACACTAAAAATTACACCACAGACTCTATACGCAGTCATGGGTAAAATGCCCACAAAACGTGAGCAAATTCCTTTCTGGATAGCTCAAAAAATTACTCAAATCGAAGCAGTATTTCCAAATACTAGCCCGTATGAGAAACACAGAATACTGACAATCAGTTTACCAATGGGGATCACACCACAACTGGAAGACTGCACCACTTGGGGCTCAGTCTTTGCTGCCATCTATACTAAAACACATGGCATTCCGTCAATTGCGGTAATACCTGATGTCCTGAAACAAATTCAAAATGAATACGGGGCAGAGCCTGCTCTAAATTTAGGTATGAAATTACTGAAAAATTTCGACCAGGTCTCAACAATAATATTATTAAATATTAAAGGGGAGGCAGCAGCAGTGGCGATCCGCCAAAAATTAAGGGAATTTGATGTTACAGAACATCAAACTGAGCTACCCAGAATTATAGAACAATCTTATGCAGAATTAGGCAGAGATAGTTTGGGTGAAGACCAGTTAAACCGAAACTATCTGAAAGTCCTGAGAAGGACTCAATTAAACAAACTCCTACATCTTCTAAAAAGAAGTGGGAGACTAATAAACAAAATTCAAATGAGAAACATTCTCAATCCCGAGGTAGGTCTCCTCAAAATGAGCCCTCTGAACGGAGGTATAACCTCAGGAATAGGGATAATTTGAGAAAACCTGACAGGTATCAAGATACTGATACACGTTCCTCTCGTCCCTTTCAGATCTCATCACAGACTTCGGAAAGAAGAGGACGATCAGAACATAGAGAAGAACGCGTGAAATCGAAAGACGACAAACACAATCCAAAAACCAAAGTAAAACCTCAATTCTCCAAAAAGAAAGTAGCAGGTCTGAAGATCAGACATGCCGAGAATACTGAGAACACAACTCACGAACGGAGAATGGGCTCAGACAATGCTGGACAGTGCAGCAGAAGTCACAGTAGCTCGCCAGAACCTGAAGGAACTTCTGGAGATAGTGGACTTGAATGAGTACATTACAGTTGAGACTGTAGACACCAGGGTTAGTACTCCACAAAAGTTATATGAAATAACACTCCGGGTGGAGTGAGACAAACCTAGGCAGGTGAAAGCACTTTTTTGGCAAAGACTATCAAGGGGCTATGACATACTTCTAGCAGAACAGGACTGGCCACCACAATTTGTCAGGGAGTGCCCACATGGCGAGGACATAATTATGCCTGCCTTCTCCAACCATATACCAATGCATCTAAGATATACATATGCCAGGAAATGGGCAGTGGCCCAGGCCCCAGCATTATATAAAAATCATGTAGGATGGGATGAGGATTCACCTCACCATAAAATACATCTGAAACATGAACCAACTGCACAACGGCAGTACCCAATAAAGCAAGAAGCTAAAAAACAGGTCAGGGAGATCTTAGATCAACTTGAATATCAAGGGGTGATTGAAACATGCACCTCCTCAATGAACAATCCTTTGTTTCCTGTCTCCAAACCATACAATACATATCGTCTAGTCTTGGACTACAGACACCTAAACACTTGTTCTAAAACTTTTGCAGTGCAAAATGCACACAGCACAGCATTAATGAATAACATTGTGCGTAAAAAATACAAAACAACATTAGACATCTCAAATGGTTTCTTTTGTCAAAACATAGCACCTGAAAGCAGGTACTTAACAGCATTCTCCATAATGGGGACCCAGCGTCACTTTTGTCGACTCCCACAAGGGTTCAAGAACAGCCCAGGTTTATTCTCAGCGAGGGTAACGGAGTTACTACAAATTTATGACAATGAGGCATTGTCCTATGTCGATGACATCTATCTGACAGACGATGACCTGGAAAAACACTTGAACAGGGTGAGCACCATTATACTGGGTTTCGCCTCTGAGGGCTACAAGTTCAACTTTAAAAAGTCCCGAATTGCCCATTTCAATGTCCTATTTCTAGGATATGAGCTTTCAAGTGAAGGCAAGAGCTTGGCAGCTAACTTTCTAGAGAAATGTGCGATGCTCCAACCTCCAAAAACGCAAAAAAACTTACAATCCATTCTGGGTTTCCTAAATTTTGGAAGAACATACATTCTAAATTACGCAGAAAGGGTTAAACCTCTCTACGCATTAATCAAACCTGATTTTTCAATCAAACATTGGACAAACGAACACACAGAAATCTTGCGTTCACTCCAGGCTAACATGTTAGCAACAAATCACTTAGACACGTGTAAGTCAACGAAATTTGGTGATCCGAATAATTTTGTGTCAATGTGAATTCACCTACTTAACCTTCAATGAGGGTGAGAAAATACCAATAGCATACAAATCTCATTTGTACACACAAGCGGAAATGCGCTTCAGTTCAACTGAAAAACTTCTAACAGCAGTTCAAACCGCTGTAGCAAAAGAAAGAGCCTTAGCCCAAGGGAAACGCATTATTGTCGTAACCCCGGTACCAGCTTTAGAAGCGGTCACAAAAGCAAGCATTCCAAATGCTAAAGCATTACATCCAAGATGGATACAATGGGTTAATTCTCTTGCTGCAACAGATGTTGAATATGTTTTTGATCCAGATTTAAAAACACAAGCATTCCTGCAATATGAACAAGAATGTCCTCTGCCTACTGAAATTCTGCCTCTCGATCAGTACGAATTCATAATTTACACTGACGGATCCGCACAGCCCGCATTAGGGAGTAAGCAAGCTTACAGTGCAGCGTGTGCAATCGTTAAAGGTCGCATGCGAAATGGCATCTTCAGACCTATGGTCACAAAAACTCAGTCTCTAGGAGATTGTACAGCTCAGCGAGCTGAACTTCAAGCATTCAAACTGGCACTTGAAAGTACAGATCGAGAATTCCCCACACTAATAGTGTGCGATTCCTTTTACTGTGTTCAGTCGTAAAATGACTATATACAAAACTGGCTTGAAAATGGTTTCAAAGATGCGAAAGGTGGCACAATAAAGCACAAAATGCTTTGGGAACAAGTAGTTCAGTTGAAAAACGAACTACCAAAGGCTCACGTGATCCACACACTGAGTCATCAACGTGATGGCGTTCACGTTGCAGGGAATTCATTGGCTGACGAAGCCGCAAAGGGGGCTGTTCAGACGGCTTCCGTAGCTGCGATCACTCGTTCAAAAACAAAAATAGACGGTGAGATAATGTTGGCTGTCAATGCTTCAAGCAAGGGCAGCAGTGCAGCGTTACCAAAAAAGTTTCCACTCAAGTACTCTTATGTAATTGATGCGAACAACGTTCCTTTTGCTCGAATCCCTGGAGTGGGGGATAGGGTAATTCCAAACATGGAACGCAGAGCAGCCTTGATTTATGAGGCACATTTGGGGGAGGGTCTGTCACATCAAGGGATCTCTAAAACAATTTTGACGTTAAAAGAGATGTACTGGTGGCCAGGGATGAATACAGAAATTCACATATTCATCAACAACTGCTTAGACTGTAAATTACAGCGAGAGAGCCACCAGACACCATGCTGCGAATGTGGCAACCCAGTACAGACACCATTGTTAGACAGCATTCGACTATCTACGCGCCTGCGTCCTACTGGACAAAGGCATTCCCACAAATACTGAATCTAGGTTCCTATGGTTATGGCCTCAGCGCTCGGCTGACGCTCGAACTGTTATAAAAGATTTGCGAGTCTTTATCGGCACATACCCAATAGGCACGCTACATTCTGACCAGGGTCCTGCGTTTAGCTCTAGGGTTTACAAGGAGGCCATGGCCAGTCTGGGCGTTGCATTGCGGTACTCCTCTCCATTCCATCCTGAGGGAAATTCGGTTGTGGAAAGGAAAAACCGGGACATAAAGCAGTCTATAACAGCTAGGGTATTAGGTTCGGGTGATGGGTAGGTCAAACACCTTAGTGGGGTTCAACGCTCTTTGAATAATCTGCCAAGAAGTTCTTTAGGGGGGGTCACTCCATATGAGATCCTATTTGGGACAAGAATGTGGGTACCAGACCTTGAACACGTAGGCACAGTGGTGGAAAATAAACCGTTTGATATCAAAGATCGTTTGGCTGTTTTACAGGAACTCAATAAATTAAGAACGAAACAAAGCAACGTATTCCTACAGCCAACCACCACTGGGGAAAAATCGGCGGTCCCAGCAAGGCCTGTCTGGATTCCAAAAGTTGGGGATTTAGTCAGAGAACAAAAAATTGTGGACAAGAAGGAATTTGGACTTTCTTACAGACAACCAGTACCTGTCCTAGCAGTTCAAGGAACAAGAACAGTACTTCTGCCGCCCCTTGCTGGAAGCAAGGAGAAAAGATTTGTGTCCATCGACCTCATCAAACCACAGTATGTGGCCAATACTAAATAGTAGGCCTCGTGGACTCCGACCTAGTAGCAGACGCACTCCTCTCGCTACTATCCAAGAGGTTCAGACTGAAAGACTGATAACAATCGAGAATTCAGCTGTAACTGATGGAGGACTAAGCAACAACGCTATGGAACTCATCCCTCTTGACAACCAAGTAACAGTTCGTCCAAATACACCTGTCTACACCAACGTGGCAAGTGATGAACTGGTTCCAGTGATTTCTACAAATCCTGATGCAATTCCAACAATTGACAGAACTGCTTCTGGCTATTTCATTAACTTTGATACGTTCTCAGAAGATCCGAGTGAACCTGAAACGACGCCAGCATTAAATTTCAAGCAGCAAGTACAAGACTTTCTTCACTTTCTGAAAAAGACTAATCTGGTTTCTCCATGGATTGAACTCTGGATTACATCTGGACTTTTTGTTTTCCTGCTCTGGCTAGCTTTGGTAACAACTGTGAGCGTGCTGATAAGTGGCAGATACATCCATGTGAATACTGAAGGAAAAGACGTGAACGTACTTTTGAAACCTCATAAATCTTCCCATCGTGAAGCAAGAGACTTGTCATCAGTGAACATCACAGCTGTTCCTATACAGGATGGTATAGTGTGGGACACAACAGATTATGATATCTTCGGTCCGAATGAACAATTGAACATACCACATTTGTTTAAAATTTCACTAAGTGATCTAATTACGTCCAGTACCTATTCAGATGATTGGGACTTTGAGACTGTGAATGACATAATGTTTGACCTAGAAAAATCTGCTGCATTTTCTAAACATGAATATTTAGAGGGTTCATCAGACTATGAACAACTGTATTGTTATAACCACTATGGTCATCATTATTTGCATAAATCTGCATATCCAAGAAATGTGTTTGTTTAACCAATGGGAACATTGTCCTACACCACCTAAAGGTAGTTCAAGAACATTTGCCAACAAATTTCCATATTTTTCAGGTTACAATACATCTGATCCAGAATCGTTTTACTACAAAAAGGTAAACAAAACAGGACTGAAAATTATGTTAACAAATACAAAACAGATTTACTCTGCATTATTTAATGCCCAACTGTCTAGACAGGGTTTCGACTTTTGGAAAGACACAATAGACACAAAAACAGTCTGGGGTACTAAACATTGGCAAGTGCAGGGGATAGAAGCTTTATTTAGAGCCTGTATCATCCCTGAACAAATAATGTTTTTGAATGAAACCATCCAACAAACATCTTGTCTTGGATTAGCCAAGATCAAAGAGATGAACACACCTTCTGTACCAACACCTGCCAGAGATAATAATACACAGGCAGTGGTGACAGTTGACAATATACTACAACTCAACAGATCTAATCCTGATTGGAAAAAATGGTTGATCTGACCCACAGACACGAATAACTGTCATGAAAGAGTCCTGAATAAAACTCAGGGCTTTACTATTAATAGGCCAGACCCAAGATACGTCCAAAGACAACATCCGGGGGTAGTAACAACATACAGTGTAGGAAAATTATGCCTCGATTGGCTGCATAAGTCTACACTACAGGATGTGAAACAACACTTAACCTTACTTAAAAAGGACGCAGACCTTAGGGAATTCTTGCTTGGACCAAGAAAACCGCGTCAAAAACGTTTCATATATGCCGGCATTTATGCTGCCTATAATGAAGCATGGAAAGTATCACAGATGGAGGCTGCAGAACGAATACGTGAACTTGATCGTATTAATTTAGAGAAAACACTCTCTGTAGTCGACAATGGGTTAACAACTTTGTCCTCCAGAATATATTCATTGGATGGCATTGTATCCTCTGCTATCGACATACTAGAACAAGATTTGGCGATGTTACAGCAAGGCCAATCTCAATTACGTTCTATTGTGTTATTAAGCTGGACGCTGCAATCTTTGCGAGCGGGCTATGTGCCTTGGCGTTTCATCAACACATCGGCTCTGTTTGCAGAATACAATCTAACTGATAAACAGATCGAACTGGCACAAAGAGGAGCAAAGTATACAGTGCTGAGCATTGAAAAACTGGAAAAGTTACCATTCACAGTGGCAGAAAAACCAGCTACAGAATGGCTTATTCATGGCAAAATAAAATTACCTGTGAGTACTTTTCAGTTTCAGTATTGCCTCAGACAAATGCAAGCAGGCAAATATGAAAGGTTGGGTAAGGAATACATTAAGACATCTTGGGATTTACCGTATACATATAGATGTTGGAGTGGGGATCGTGAAGTGTTTTTGAGCGGTACACACTGTAAACTTGCACTGAGCGGTTCACTTATATGTCAGGACATTTCTTTACACGGGGCTTGTAATGGTTCTGTGGAAAATTTGTCTTGCCATCAGTAGGGTACACCAGCTTCTGTGATTAATCCAACGTTTGGACAACTTTCTAATGGGAGTTACCTCATGTTGAATGATCAGAGTTGCTGCAGCATGTTGCCAGGCATCCCATATCTAGTAACGGTCAACTCCAGGGTCACTTGCTGTATGCAAGTATTGTTTGCCCCAATAGACACAGTCAGGGAGTCGCCTCTATGGCCTTCGCTGAACGTCTCTTTTATAAGATTTGATACTTTGAGCAGAATGAAAGCCATGCTTTTACAGCAAACAGTGCCTTTGACCTCGGCCAAAGAAACCTATGATCTACAAGTAGCAAGGACTTCGGCTGAGATACAGACTTTAATACGTACAAACTGCCCTATACATTTCGTAGAAATGATAACACGTATCTTCAACATGTCTGATACAAGTGGTATTATACATGTATTTAAGAGCATCTGTACCGGTCTGTTAGCACCTTTCCAGGCAATACTCGGAATCATCCCGAACTTTGCACATTCGGTGTTTGGTGGCATACCATTAATTCTAGCACTTGTTGCCTGAATTCTATTTCTCTTCCTGCTATTGCGCTATGGCCAGCCTATTCGCAGACATCACTCCGAGCGAAATGGAGAAAGCTCTCCTTGAACGAAAGTGCCGTGAGCGAATAGTACAGCTTTTGGGCATGACTCGTCTACGGGACCTTAAGACAACTTGGTTCCTGTCATTCAGACCAATCTGGCAAGATTGCATCTTACCTGTTCGACGATGCCTGCTATGCGGTGAAGAATGCGTGTTGGACACCTGTCTAACATTTCCATCAGCAACGCCAACGGATGTCGATACTCTGCTGGTCCCGATAACAGCCCATGCTCTGTGTTGTCCCCAGAGGCTACCAATCCTGATGTCTGCATTCATTGAGATCTCACAAACGCTTCCGGCTGCTGCTGAGGTACGAGAAAGATCTACAGGCACACAGGTAACAACTGAAGCGAACTTTGCTGCGGCACCCTATGCTGGAAGCGAAGCTTCACATCTCTGTGCAATTAATCTGCTACATGAGGTGTTCCAACTGACCCCAACTACAGTGGACGATGTTTTGTCTATAGAAGTAGATGATCTCATGTTTACACCAGACCCGTAAACTGACTCTGATTCAGCATACAGTGTTCCAGAGATGCAGTAACAATTTGGCCTTCATTTTTCAAAACAACTGGGAACTCTACCAAAATTGAACTTTTTCCCATTTTTCGAACGAAAATGGCACTTCAATCTGCTTAAAGTAGAACTAGCCTTATAGTACAGACTTCACGGTACTTCCAGGGACACTTAGTCATCTTGTATGTCTACAACAGTTCATTAATTTTCATGACATGAAATGACTTTGATTTTTGAAAAACTTATCGATCATTTTTTTGTCACATGTAAATATTACTGCTTCTTTCATTCATATTGCATTTTATTTTAAATATATGCCTGTAATGAAAAGCAATGCTTCAAATGTACAGTACCTTTTGCATTTTTTATTATGTTTTTTAAATGCTTTTAAGAAATATTTTTTAAATATGCGGTACTCCATTTAATGTTTAGCATTTTAAATGTTTAGCATTTTAGTATTATCGTACACACGAAGGTGGAGTGGGTGTTGTATTCCTCTTAGGGTGTCCATAAACGGGCTTTCCAGTATCATGTCCTTATATAGGCACAATTCGCCCTGCCCTTATATAGGCATAAAATCCCAGCCCTTATTTAGGCATTAAACCGTGCACTCCAAATACAGGCATGGTCTCTGACATCCGTCCACCCTAACGTCACAACGAGTTCTTGAAGAACAGACCCTTAGGCTGCGGGAGTTTCCCTATCCCAGGACTATTGATTTCTTCAAGGTCTCATATATTATGCATGAACCATTATTCCTTAGGGGTTCATTCATGACGTCTTCCGCTGTCCGACCCACGTCAATGCTAACAGTATGAGGTACCTTTCAGGTATAAATACACCATCCCTAGCCCTGGTAAATCAGAGGAGACCTCGACTTCAGAGGAGCCCGTTTCCCGGCCTGACGCACTGAGAAGACGCTGTCATCCCTGCACGCAGAGAGTCCAGCTTCCAGTGATCTAACTTCCCTTGCGGGGTGTTGGAGTTCGAGTCTGGCAAGAGATTCCTACCTCTCTCATTCTTCAGGCATGGAGCAGACTAGAACCTATAGGGACTCTTGGCATACTTGGCATACTAGGCTTAACATACTCTTAGTATACCATAGTAAGGAATACTTCACCTACTTCATACCTCTTCCTATACCTAGGTTAGGTACATTGGGGTAGAACTAGATTAGAAACGCATCGTATGAGTACTCTCATTTTTAGTCTGTGCTATTTATGTAAATGCATATGTACTAGAAGATAATGCTATCGCAGTATTATTTATTTCTACTGTTCACACTGTACATTATTTATCTCGCATACTGTCTTGTGATCGTAACAGCACATTTTACTTACACCAGAAACAAGACTGTTCAATAAATCTTTTATTGAAACGCCCGTCTATTCTTTCTGTGTAACTTGGAGAAAACTAAGCATGCACAACTGAGCTGAGTGAAATAGTTATCTATTGTTTCTACGACTCTGGGACACGTTCTGATTCTAAAGGGAAACACAGTGGTCATGTTTTGCGGCTGCCAGAAACTACTCCCTTCTTGTCGTCAAGAAGTTTCTATTGGCCTCTGAGCTAGCTGGCACAAGTAATTAAGTTTAATATACTCGATAGGGACATACTGACCTTAGTCCTATGTCAAACCTATAGGATATATTATTCCAATGCGCAGAGCCTATTAGGGAAATAGTAGCTACACTACACCACTAGTATCAATACCACCACCAATACCACCACCACTAGTATCAATACCACTACCAATACCACCACTATAAATACCACCACCAATACCAGTACCACCACCACCACCAATACCAGTACCACCACCAATACCACTACCACCACCACCAATACCAGTACCACCAATACCGCCACCACCATCAATGCCACCTCCACCACCAATACCACCACCACCAATAATACCAGCACCACCAGTGCCAGCACTACCACCACCAATACCAGCACCACCAATACCAATACAACCACCTCCGCGCCTCTCGCTCACTAGTAATAGCAGGGGCACTGTACGAGGCCAGAGCTGCAGCCGAGACCATCCATCCCTCCCTCCCTCCATGCCTGCCATAAAGCACAGCCCGCCCTGCACCAGGAGGTGAAGCCAGGGCCCTACTACAGCTGGTGTGTTTTTTATTAGGCCAAAGATAGCAATGACATTGCGCAGTGCCACACTGCACACACAAATCACGGAGAGGGCAGGAAATAGCCCCTCCCTCCCACTGTTCCTCCTGAGCCGCGACACTGTAATCGCAGAGCGAAAGGTGTTGGAGCGCTTTGTTAGTGTTTATAGCTCGGATCATATGTAACTCTCGCTTCACACTTTGTGTCCGTCATTTACAACACTTACACATCTTCTTCACTGCACTATTTATCACTACTTTGAAGACGTCGCAGGCCGGTCTCTTCCTCCGATATTTACAATCTAACAAGCGGTCGAGAAGGCCCTTTATTGCAATGCAATAGGACTCGCATTTGCGAGAGTTTAAGCTATTAGTATTGTAAATGACAATGCCTTTTATGTATGTTTTAAAACCCAAAACATAAATAAAAGGCATTGTCATTTACAATGGCAATAGCTCAAACTCGCGTGAATGTGAGACCTATTGCATTGCAAATTATTTTTTATTTTTTTTACGTTATTTTTTTAGCTGTATTTTGGCTATTTTCTTCGGCTTGTCCCAGGTAAATTGCACACCACCACCAAGTACTCTTACAAATACCTTTACTAACTCCAGCATATGAGGAAAAAAGGATGCAAGTTTGTCATGAATATCTTTTAATATCTCATGAACATCTTCTGAGGTGAAGGTTTATACGAAAGCCTCCTCAATGTCAAAACTGCTTCACATTTAAGAGTGAATAGGCTTGGCTGGTCGTAAAACTTCTTACCTTCTGACTGCCATAAATATATTGCCTTTATGTTTTAGTCTGGATCATCACATCTGTTCACATCAGCAGCATTGCTGATCCTAGCCAGGGTATTAAGTAGTGTTATTTGCTTTACCATTACACATGCAATATTTAGGACCAAGGGCCCTATTACACATATGGTGCACTTTTCTTGTTTGTTTTTAAATAGGCGTGCCGTGAGCAAGCAGGGAAAGTGCTCCCTATTGCAGTGATTGAGTTGCCCCGAGGGCGGCCGCGAACTTGTACTGTCCTGGGGCAGCGCATTCAAGTGAAATACGGAGCGACTGCTTCAAAGACGCTCTGTGTTTTACAGTGCAGGCGGCAACCCACTTTCACTTTAAAGAGAGATTAGAGATCTCTTTGCAGATGGGTACAGTGAGTGACTGCACCCGCCTGCAAGGGGATGTCTAGTGGGTCCATGGGACCCCCTGTCATCCCTCGAGAAAGCTGCCATCAGGGGGCGCACTGACAATGCGCCATCTTTTCGTGGAGCACTTTTAGTGCGCCTCCTTACAGCTTATTTGCCTTTGTGCCTGCATCAGTAATACGGCGCAGGCACAGAGGTAAAGAGATTCCCTCATTTGCATGGGGTCATTC
This sequence comes from Calotriton arnoldi, assembly GCA_963921515.1. NCBI lineage: Eukaryota > Metazoa > Chordata > Amphibia > Caudata > Salamandridae > Calotriton > Calotriton arnoldi. The sequence continues at coordinate 1,550,933 of CAWUFW010002679.1, read as the reverse complement.
CTCTATGCAAATTAAGGAGCACTCTCTTTAGATAGCCCTACATGTGCACCAGTGCTATCTGTTTTACAGAAACACCTGTGGCCCCTTCTGTAATACGAAAGTGTCCTGGGGGGTGCACAAAGTGTGCACACACTCCTGTTGCTACTCAGGAGCACTTTATGTAATACGGCCCCAGGTAGTTGTACATCGATGGGACCAATATGTAGTTAATCAAAAGAAGGTGATGATTGTTCAGGAGTTGTGGTCCTTTTATGCGTTTTCACCTCCTCTTCTCTTTAAAAGCTCCACCCTGCTAATTTTCTCAAAGGTGCTGGAATGAGTCAGGTGAAAGACCACGCCCTGCTTATTGGACATACCTGTATTCCTTTCAAATCCCATTATTCTCGGGATGTGAACCCTAATCCCCCAGCATGTATGATATCAGCTGTTCTCTTGGTCTATTAGTTACTGATTTTTATTCTCGTCTCTAAAGATTCTACAAAGTAGCAAAGTGATATGTTTGAAATACACAACTACAGTTGGCTTCCTAAAGTAGTTTACTGTTGTCTTCTTTTTTTCAGGCAGTGTTGCAAACCAGGTGTTTCACCCTGTGCTGTTTGAAAAATGCATGAATTCCTTGGAGAACAGTTGGCCTCAGGAAGCTGACTCAAGTAGGAAGCGAAAGAAGGACACTGGAAAAAACTCACAGGGGGATCCCCATGGAGGGAAGAAAAAGTCAAAGCCGACTAGGAGAAAGGCAGTGGAAGTATGTACTGTATACAGGCAACATAGAATATGCTGCATTTTCCAGACTATCTGGACGAACAGTGTTAAACGTTTTTTATTTGTCTCTGTAAAGCATGCCATTTCATGTTGCACTACCAGAGGTAATACATGTCTACAGACCTTTGGATTTTAGGGACAATTACCGTGGCTATTTTCCAAGAAGTTACCATGCTTACCTTATGAAGTTTACAGAATGTGTGGTAGTAGAGGATAAGCGCTAATGGCATCAATCATCCGACAAGAGGCCAGCCTAATCATCAGTGATCTTAACTTCTTGAAATATGACAGCGAAAGAGGGAATCTGGATATTCAGGAAAAGGTTTACTAATTTGGGCAGAATAACAGTCTTCATAAGGATGATGCTGCCTGCCATTGAGAGCTGGAGAGATAGCCATTGGTGTATTTGATCTGAGTTGGAGTCATAAACTTCTCCAAAGCTCTTTCTGATGACTCTGTAAATGCTACCATGGACTTCGCTCTACGGGTAAAGTATGTAAGATTCCTGCCACTTTATTTTGTTATTTAGTTTACATTGTGTGGTTTTCAGCATGAGGCATCACTACTGATTTAACATAGTTAATGGTAAAACCAGATTTTTCTCCAAAACCAAAAGACTCACGAATGAGGGCATCCAGGTTCATGTCAGTCTCCTTAACAAAGAGGAAAATATGTTCTGCATACAATTATCGTAAAACAAAGCATTTGCTAAACAGAAGGCCCCTAAATGCATGCTATTTTTTCAGTGGACTAGCCTATGATCAAGGCAAATGCCATTTGTGGTGATGGGCACCCCTAGAGGTACTCCTTGATATTGCCATTGAAGAACGGGACTTGGACCAGAGGAGCCGGGGACACAAGGTACCACCCACGGTAAGTACCCAGGAACCCCACGGAGGCTGTGTGCAGAGTGGGAACACAGCCGCATGACCAATGGAAATCAATGGAGAAGTCACGGTTGCAGTTTTGCAAAAGAAGGACCCTTACCAGAGGACCCCGAAGAATTCCCTTGGAGGACGGAAGGTTGGAGAACCACCCCGCTCGTCGATGCCCCGGGAACCAGGTTACCTACACCAGAGAAGCCAGGTGCATAGGGGTGAAGAGACATCGAAAACCTCTGTAGACGACAATGGAAGGCTTGGAAGAAAGTGCTTCTGGAGAATAAGGTGAGGGAAGTCCAATGGAATCCTAGGGTGGATTCTGGAAGTGAAGAACCTGCAAACAGAGGGGACAGAGTCTATGCCACTCAAGAGTGACCATGAGGCATGGAAGAGCAATGCTCACTGATGTTGGGAGGTTCTGCAGAGTCGACGGTGACCTTGTCGCTGCAGCGGTGAGGACCAGGTGACACTGAGGAACACCAGGAGCCGTGCATGGCTGTCCCACATCAGATGTCGGTGACAAGGTGGTTGGTGTCCGGCGGGAGCACTAACAAGCCTTGGCAGCCGCAGCTGGCATGGAGGACGAAGAAGGAGCCACTTTGAGACCAGCAAGGTCCAAAGGACTTACCAACAGTAGAAGAGTCCGAGCAGGCCCTGAACAAGCAGGGGGGCCCACTGAAGCAGGAGAAGACCCTCAGGCCGAAGGCACAGGATTGCAAGAGGACCTCGGGCAGCGCACCAAGAACAAAGGCCCATGGTGCAGAGGATGCGGTGAGGACGCTAAGCTTGGAGAGAAGAGATGCTGGAGATTCTTGTAGCCCAAAGATCTCCTGGAGTGCAGAGCCAACAAGCAGTGGCAACGGAAAGTTGACGCCGTGCACAGGGGTTCAGTCCTGGCGGTTCCGACAAGGGATACTGGCCTCAAAATTGCAGAGAAGACAGGTCAGGCCTTGAGGGAGTTGTAGAACCGCCACCTGTGTTGCTTAGCCTCAGGAAGTCCGTAGGACGACAGGAGCAGCAGACCGGTCAGCTTCGTTGCAGTGCCTGCAGATGCAAGGGAGTTACTCCTTCACTCCAAGGAAGATTACTTCGGGTGTCCTTGATGTCCACAGGTCTGTCGAAGAACCTGGCAGAATCAGACACAGACGACAAAGAAGACTTGCAGAACAGCGTGACCAGGAGCAGCAGGAGTCTTCCTTGTTGCAGTCTCGGTTCCAGGAGAAGTCCAGCGAAGTCCAAGCATCCATACGGTCTAAAAGTGATGTGGTGTCAGTCTTGTCCCACGACGAATCTGAGGACCCACTCAGAGGTAAGTCCTTAAGTACCCTAAGGGAAGGGTTGGAACAACTCAAGGATCCCTCTCAGCGGAGGGGCTGGACAGAAGGGAGGATACTGCCATGTCTTTTGTCCAGCTTTGCGCCAGAGCGAGAGACGAGCGCTCCCTGAACTGGGTCAAACTGGAGTATGCAAGGAGGGCACCAAATGTGCCCTTCAAAGCAGTCTGGTGGCTCTGGCAAGTGCCCCACCTCAGCCCAATAGACTAAGTCCTGTCTGGGAGGTGGTCACACCTCCCTTTGACAAGAAACCTACTGTTCTACCGCCCCCTGCTCGAGCTTTGCTCAGCAGCAGGAGTGCGGAATTGTGTATGTGGTCCGTAGCAGCATTCGCTTGCTGTCAGACCTTGAAAGGCTGTTACCGGAAGTACAGGGGGGTACCCCAAGGGAGCCCCCAAGTACATGGGATCATACTTCCAACACTGGAATCGGTGTTGGGGTGTGATCCCAATATGTTTGATACCAAACATGACTGTGTTCGATGCAGCTACAATATAGTTAGACATCTCGTAAAAACTGATGTCCTCTGTATGTCTTAAAAATGGTTGACCGCACTTACAAAGCCTGTAGAATCGACTCCGGGATTTGTAGGTGTGTCCTGCTCATGCAGGGGCACCCTCACACTTATAACCAAGCACCCTGCCCTCAGGACTGAAGAGCCTGCCATAGGGGTGACTTTTAGGTTTTAAGTGCAGTGACCTCAGATCTAATGAAACCTATATCTTTCGTGAGAGGTGCAATCACCAAACTCACACAGGCTGCAATGGTAGGCCTGTAGTCACAGTTTAAGTGGACTCCCATAGGTGGCACAATAAATGCTGCTGCCCATGGGAGATCCCTGGTCTACCTATGCCCTAGGTATCTTAGTACCATATACTACGGACTTACAAGGGCACACCAGTAGCCAATTGTGGATGTACAAAAGTACTTACCATGGTCAATTTAGGGAGAAAGCACAGTGATGCGGGTCCTGATGAGCAGGATTCCAGTCAGAATAGGTCAACTGCTATGAACTCCAAAACCCTTCCCCGTGACTCTTCTCCCTCCACACCTCTTTTACTCATCCCAAGCCTCCTCCTACTGCTATGACCTCCAAAACAAAAACAAAAAATCGAAATCCTTCCCTCTTCTATCCCTCCACTATCCTTTTCAATCCAAATAACAGACTAACATGCCCACCTCTCAAATTAATTTAATATTCACTATACTAATTCACCACTAATCCTTTATGGGTTCCGGCGTAGTGTTCTACGCTACGTCAGAATCCCTCTAAGAAGATCTTCTCCATCATTAAAGATCTTAAAAATGCCGGGATGTCCATGGTATCCGTTGTCCAGTCTAATGAACAATGTGAGGACCTAGCCACTTTCTTTATAAATAAAGTGGATAACATCTATAAGACCTTCCCCCAGACGGCTACGGGCTTCGAACCGGAGGAGCTATCATCCCCTGCCCACACATTGGCGACTTTTCCTCCTATTACTGAAGAAACTCTCAGCCTACTCTGTGGGAAGGTCAAATCTGGCTCTCCAACTGACCCTATGAAGCCGGAACATCTAATGAGACTACTACCTGTGCTACTTACACCACTGGGCCAGGTTATTAACCTGTCCCTGGCTAGGGCTATAGTCCCCAGGGCATGGAAGCAAGCCGCGGTTAGGCCGCTATTAAAGAAGCCCACTCTAGATCCAACAAAACTGGAGAGCTTCCGTCCTATCTCCTTGCTGCCTTGGATCTCCAAAATCTCAGAAGCCTATGTCAATACCATTCTGTCAGGCTATCTGGAGGAAAATAACATTCTGGACGCCTCCCAGTGTGGCTTTCGCTCGGGCCTTAGTACAGAGTCCGTCCTTTTAGAGGTGACTGAACACCTGAGAGTGGCACTGGATGAGGGACGTACTTCGGCACTGATCCTATTGGATCTTAGTGCCGCATTCGATACGGTCTCTCACCAGATTCTGATTCGGAGATTGAAGGAGGCTGGCATCACGGGCTTTGCCCTGGCTTGACTCACCTCCTTCCTTTCGGATAGGTCCTTTCAGGTGTCGGCTCCCCCTTTTTCATCAAGGGTGCATTCCATCAAACAGGGTGTCCCGCAGGGTTCTGCGCTAAGTCCAACGCTGTTTAACCTATATGTCCAGCCCCTAGCCGCATTAGCCAAAAGGAGAGGGCTGACGATTGTGTCATATGCTGACGACACTCAATTAGTAGTCGCCCTCTCCAATTATTGTCTAAACGATGCGGCTAAATTTCAAAGTGGCCTGACGGATGTTGCGGGGTGGATGACTGCCAATTGCCTCCAGCTCAATGCCGGCAAGACTGAGGTCTTGCTGGTGGGGAAAGACCATGAGCTATGGAGTGGACATTGGTGGCCTACCACCCTGGATCCCGTTCCCACTCCCAAACCGGTGGTAAAAAATCTTGGCGTATGGGTTGATTCGGCGCTTAGTTTTCAAGATCAAACCAAGAGGGTGGCGGCGACATGTTTTGGCATTCTGCGCAGTCTCAGACCTATGCTGGGTTTCTTTGACCCCTCTATCCGTCAGACGATTGTGCAGGCATCTGTGCTGTCGAGACTGGACTACGCTAGTGGACTCTATCTGGGGGTCAATAGGACAGAGATCTCAGGACTGCAGAGGGTCCAAAATGTCGCCGCAAGAACTCTTCTAGCCATGCCCAGACATTGCTCCACCTCCAGCACCATCCGTCGGCTACACTGGTTGCCTGTGGAGAGGCGGTGGAGTTCAAGTCTTTGTTTTGCATTTAAGATCTTGAAATCCTCTAGCTCTGGCATACTATCTGACCTGCTCTCCATCTATACTCCTGTGCGGTATTTGCGCTCTGCAGGCCTTCAGCTGGTTTCTATTCCACGAATAAAGAGGGCCCGCACTGGCGGGCGTTCGTTTCGCGTACTGGCAGCTAAGCTTTGGAATGGCCTTCCAGGGCATATCCGGAGTATGGATAATTTGGCTTTTCGAAAAGCACTAAAAACCCATCTGTTCCCCCAGTAGTCCCTTGCCCTTTCGTATGATATTATGCCACCCAATGGCCCTTTTTTTCTTTTGCCAAGTTGGACTTTAGTTGCAGCCATTATCTATGCTTTTAGCGCCGGGACGCCCCTTTGCTGGGGCAGCTGTGCGCTTACAAGACAACATAACTCACCAATAAAGAACTTCATCACCTCATCAGGGGTAGCAAGTGCTATACAAATGCAAAGCTTTTTCCCTCTTCTATCCCTCCGCTATCCTTCTCAATCCAAATAACTGACTAACATATCCACCACTCAAATTACGTTTTCAGTATACTAATTCACCACTAATCATTCATGGGTTCCGGAGTAGCGTGCTACATGCCGAAAAAGCGCTTTAACGCCTCGTCGGGGGTATTAAGCGCTATATAAATGCAATTACAATTCAATACAATACAAAAACATACTGACACCAAGCAAAAAGTGTGGGTAACCATGAAGGCAGATCCTACTTTCCTACATTCCCTTTCTATGTGCTATAAAAACATATATGCTATAATTACCTGAATAAATGGGTTCACAAGGGCCAGATTTGAGCTAGTGATCTTTAGATTACTGCATTTGTCATGGCTCATGGTACCACATGGCTACACATTACACAGCGATCATTATTGTCCAGCTAAATATATTGCTTTGGAAAAGGACAAAACATTGATACGCTTTCAGAAAAATAAAACGTTTAAATGTTGTGTTATACATTTCTTTTTTTTTAAAGCACACCGTCCGAAAGTCTCCTGGCTCAATAAGAACTCAGGAAGCAGAGCTGCGGTAATAGCAAGGTCAAGCAAAGTATGCATTGAATATTTAGTAGTTCAATTATTTTCTGAATAGGTATGGAGAAGATATAGATCTGAATTTAGATGGCAGAGAGTTCCATAAGTATGGAGCTAAAGTGGAGACAGCACGGACCAATGTGGGGGTTATGCAAAATCTTGGAACTTGGACTAATTGATAGGAATTTCAAAGGATCTGAGTTGTCTGTATCTAAGGTGACACCTCACTCTGGGTCATTACGGATGCTGTCTCTGGTCCTGAACATTTCACCTACAAATCAGAGATTCAAGTGTATTAGTGTAACTAGTTCAATTGAAGCAAAACAATATTACCACACGCAAAATGCATTAAGCGATCATACAAAAGTCCAGGACTGGAAACAATGTCCAGAATGGTCTGTAAGGAGATGGTCCCCCTATCTGTAACTAGTGAGGCAGAGAGATGCATTTGGGCACAATTCCACGCAAAGAACGATAGACAATGCAAAGTATCTTAAACGAAATTCAATCCGGATTGTAGCTCGACAAAACAGAGGCGATGATACTATTATACGAGCTAACTGATCTTGAATTGAACTAAAGTGTGAATTGGTGATGACTTGATGAAAAGGTGTAGCAAAGGAGCGAAACCGGTCCCAGGATGTTTGTTTCTGGTCCAGGGAGGACCTGGCCTGGCAGTTTGGGCTGGACTGTTCCCATGGGTCAGGGTCAAGACTGATTTGCATATGGCGGAGTTTAAACTGGGATGGCATAGGGAGCAAAAAAATGATGGGTTTAGGCCCATATTTCTGTACTAGGGTGAATGATTGACATTGTTCCACATTCTGTCCATCAATTGTTCCTTTTGCATTTGATACCAAGGTAGGTTCCATCATAAGTCAACCTAAAACCAGTTTAGGCCAGAACGTATGATACAACATTCCAACCTATGCATTCTTGGTGACCAAAACATTTGGTTAGACAATCCAATATACCCCATCCAAGAACTATCATCACTGGCCTAGACACACTGAACCATCATCAGTCTCGTCCACAAACCTACATAAATCGCCGTACACCTCCTTGATGTCATTTTTGCAAATCCAGATCTAGTTACCTTTCAAAGGATTACTCCAATCACATGGTGAGACCATCATCTGGTAGCTTCCAATTCAAAACACCACAGAGCAACGTATCTAAGGCAACCGTACATGCTTTCATTTATCAACAGTGGAACAAACTCAATTTTGAATACTTATAAACACAATTAACTTCCAACACAGATTTAGACACAATAAATTCCATTCAAATACTATTTAGACACAATAAATTCCATTCAAATACTTTGAGTGGCCCCAGGAACTGTTGGATATCCTAATGCCACCAAGAATAACAAAACAGGACCAAAGAAAACGAGTACCTTGGAGGAAGGCAGAACTAAAAAGATAAAACAAATTGCAAAGCTGCAACGCACTTGGCTCAAAACAAATAGTAATCAAGACAAACTCCCCCTACACAAACTGAACATAATATACAAGTCAACAATCAAAGCTAAAAAAAAAGGTACTATTCAGGCAGAATTCAAAATGCTAAGTGGGTAAATAAAGAATTTTATAAAATTCTCAGTTTCATGAACCTAAATGCACAGAAGGAATTCATCCCACAACTCAAGAATTTACTAGCAAACTGGCAAATCATTACACAACCTAAGCAGACCTATTAGACTCCTATTTAAAACAAAGGAAAACCACTGGCACCAACCCATTTCCAAAAGTCCCCTCCAAAGGTAGGCTATCCTAGCCTCTGCATTCCTTAAAACCACTATCACAAAGTGAATTTATGGTTCTGGTCAAAGCAAGCAGACCAGCCGATTCCCCTTTTACCCTTGTCCAGCACAAATCTTCAAGAGCATTCTGTTAACTACCTCTGCTGTCTTACCAGTAAAAAAAAAATCAATAATTGATTAACTACAGGAATCTTTCCAGAAGACCTAAAAAAAAAAAAAAAGGCATAGATATGCCCATTATTAAACAAAACAAACCTGGACCCACATGACCCAAACAACTACAGACCAATTTCAAATGGGCCTTTCTTGGGCAAACTGATTAGAAAGAGCAGCATTTCCCCTGATGTCACAATTCATTGAAGATAACTCCATACTTTCCGACTCTCAAACATGACCTTAAAAGCATATTACACCAGAATGGGGTTGCTGCACTACTTCTCTTGGACCTCTGTGCTGCCTTCGACACAGTTGACCATGGCACTCTAATCCAAAGACTTTACGAAGCCAGCATAGAGGGGACTGCTCTCGATTGGACCACACCTACCTTCAGACAGGATAAATGTCATCCATACTCCCCTTTTCTCATCCATACCGTACTTCAGAAAAGCAGGGTTCCTAAAGGCTCTATCATCTCACCCATGTTTTTCAACATATACATGAAGTCATTACCGGCAATGATCAATGAATTTCAGCTCACATGCTATAACCATGCAGGTGACTTACAAATACTTTTGAACTGGGAAGCCCCAAAGACATTGGACACTCAAAATCTTCAGTTGCCTCAGATCCGTTGATCAGTGGATGACACAGAGCCACCTGAAATTGAATACGTTCAAAAGAGAAATGCTGACGTGGTGACTGGAAAAATTATTACCCACTCTGCGTCTGGCCTAATGATCTGGGACCACCTCCTAAAGTATCTACGGAAATAAGAAACCTTGGAATTACCATGGACTCCAAATAATCAATGAATGGCCAAGTGGACATGTTAGCAAGTGAGCTTCATTACTATGAGAACTCTGTGATGCATCTTCCCCCATCTAGGATTTTCACACAAGGTCCAAGCTACTTTATCTCTTGTACTGTCCAAACCGGATTACCCCAATAGCCTCTATCACGGATCATCTTTATCAACTATGAAAAAACTTAAATCAGAACTCTGCTGCCAGACTTCTCGTACATATAAAACCACAAGCCCACATTTCCGATGCCTTGAGGCCCCTACATTGGTTATCGGTTGCAAGAAGATCCACCTTCATGTTGCTTTGTATCTCCCACAAAGCAATACATGGAACAGGACCTCTTTTTATCAGGAATAAAATCATCTAATGCATATAACAAAGGAGCCTCTGCACAAGATGGGCACCTCACCTCAAAACCCCAGCATACAAGAAAAAACATGGGTGGTACATCTTTCTCTGTTAAAGCAGCCAACTATGTAATTCATTACCCCCAAACATAAGAGTCACGGATTACTATTGTATTTTCAGAAGACTACTCAAGAGTTGTCACTTTCCTACATGACCACCACACTCAAACACAAATATACACTGTATGCATGTAAAAATGCATAATTGGATTATATTATATGTGCTTTTCTTTGTCCAAATATATACTGCTTATGATTTAAAATAAATAGATATTTTTTTAGGTCTGCTTAACAAATGTATATATTACTTATGTTTAATATATTGTGTGTGTGTATATTACCTTCTGTGCTTCACATCTATATAGGTCACTGCATAGTTTTCATACAAGTTATTTGATTAAATGCTTATGGGTCTCTATTTTATTTATCTATCACAATATGTAAATATAAGGAAAACAATTGAATCTATAAGTACTTCACTATTAAAATACTGAGGAAAACATAAAAATAAATATAGAGAAAACGTAGAAAAATGCACAAATAAATTAGCTTTTATGTACAGCAACACCTGAAAGTCTGAATCCCTAACTATCCATTCATACTTGCACAGATGGAACTTTATGCAATACAATTTTATATCTCTTTAATTTTCCTTATACATGGATACCCTTTCTATGTAGTTATGTATCTATATATTTATTACTTTACTCCTATTGTAGAAAGAAAGAAAAAAACTACCTCCAATGCACTACCCTGACTCATCCTATACCTCTCAATATATCTTATACCTCCTCTCTGACTCATCCCAAACCTCATTCTACTACTCTGATCTCCCATATAACCCTTTCTAGACTCCTCCCTCCTCTATACCTCCTTGACTCACTCAAAACCTTATTTTACTACTATGTTCTCCAAAATAACACTTACTAGACTCTTCCCTTCTGTCTCCCTCCTCTGACTCATCCCAAACCTAATTTTACTGCTATGATGTTCCAAATAACACTATCTAGACTCATCCCTATATCCCTCCTTTAATCATATTCAATCAAACTAAATGCCTTCCATGTCTACCACTCAAATTAACAATTTATATTTCCCTTTACTAATCCACCACAAATCCTTTGGGTTCCGGAATACCGTGCTACTCACCGAAAAGCGATTTGACGCCTCTTCAGGGGTAGTAAGCACTATATAAATACAATTGCAATAATCCTGGTTTCTAACTAGGTTAAAGGGCTTTACCTAGATCAGATGCACGTTCCGTATCTTAATGGGATACCTAGTTAGAGATTAGAGGTTTTAGCACAAGTGGGCGTAGCCTCATCAACTTAATCACCATTGTTCACTTCCTTTTTATTTCATAAAGGCAAAGCTGCATTTCTTTTCATTTTTAAGAGTTTATGATGGGAAAAATGTTACTCAAAGCAGTGTTGTGTGCTAAACTGATTAAGGAGAAGAATGTTTGAGAAAGATAGGCCCTCACTTTGTTTCATATACATTACCTTACTGAGCTTGGCATTGCATCCTAATTTATTTTTATTATTAGTTGCAGTAACTGCTCAAATCCAATTTCATCAGTCTTGATGTTCGTAATCTTTAGCAGACTTAAAGGGGGCCTACACGTCCTTGCCTAGAATTTTAAAAGCATGACTGTAATGTATGGTGCACAAGATCTTAAACTGTAGCATTGTTGATCAGCTATTTTCATTTCTGCCGCCAATTCCAGATGGATGATCTATCTGAAGAAGAGGATGAGCAGGAAAATGAAATGCATTTTTCCCCCAGGGATCTCCTTCAAATTCGAGAGGCCATTTTTCGTTCGCTGAAGAATTTCTTACGGCTCCTGCCAAAATTTTCTTTTCGAGAAAAGCCTCAGTGCATGATGCACTGCATCCAGGTAAATTGAAAAGTGCAAATTAAGTGAAACCATGTGTGGGTGTAACATACTCAATGTAGGCAACAGTCTGAAGCTAATTCATAAAAGAGGCATAGCAAGCCTTGATGTATATGCTGCACAACTGATACAGGGGCATTCCATAGTAATGTGGTAGTTTATTTATGCTACTTATATAATAAGAGGTAGTGTACAGTTGAAACTGATTGCCAAACACCACTGAGTAACTTGTGTGGTAATTTGTATACACTTGATAGGATGGTGTTCCTGAACAATTTCAAATGAGATATTGTTTGGCAAATTAAAAATGATTAAGACTATAGGTATGTATCCCTGGAAACATAGAGTTCCAGCAAACGGGTTCTTGCATGGTAACTGGATACCATTCGACAGTTAAGCATCTTTTTACTTGAAGGTATGTGGGTATCACTTATAAGAGATCCTAGATAATTGTCTGTGTTCACAGACCAGAGTGGCAAATCGAATTGGAAGATGGCACCTGTGATGTGTGGAGAACTGTGTATACATTGAAATTACATGAGGATGGCTTGTGTAAGCAAAGACCTCTGTTTACATTTTGAGTTAGTTCCCACTGAGCATCCTCTTTGTGCACTTGACTGTAAATAGAATTGCAAATGAATTGTGACAAAAGAATAAACATATCGAGTCATTAAGGTAATTACATCTTTACAAACCTACAGTGGTACTTTCAAGAATCTTGCCCTTAGAAACTAGAATCACAATATATTCTTTGGGGGGGTCTTACATCATCTTGAAGAGTTGCTGTTACTCAACTTTCAGTCTGTTGTTTAATAAAGCTTATTAATTTCCTATTTGTCTTGCAGATCTTCATCGGTTTGACCCATTTTGAATCCGTTTTGTATGAGATCCAGTTTTCAGCATCAAGGTGCAGTATCATATTCTTGTTCTTAGTAACTATTTTAATGGTTAACATGGGGCATATTAATAGCCTAATACTGGTGACTGAAGGGCTTTTCTGGATTCCTTCGTATGCCTGACCATCTTAGCCATGTTACTACCTGGCAAACTGGGTTGGTTGTGATTGGGTCTTAAGCCCTAATCAGAAGGCTTTTATGCAAGAGGTTCTAATGGTGGGCACATTTGCTAGATTTATGTGTATGGATGCGAGCATCCTTTTTCCTGAAGGATACATCTTCAACAAAAACTCATTTTATGAATACTCCTTTTAGGCTTTAGACTGGTACAGAAAACCTTTTCCCCTCTCCAGTGCTGACAGGTGATGCCATGCGCCTCGGACAGTAACATATCCTCGAGATGTAATGCCACCAGGGTATATTAGCCACCAATTGGCTCTCGGACGCCAGTTCCAGATATTCCACATATCATAGACATGTTGCAAAGGTTTCATGGTGTCTCAAAGATAAATTCTTGAGCTATACAACAGCAACTAGGTCAAATGTCTCCCGAAAGGGCTTTAAGCGTCGAGCTTTGATGGCAGTGCAGCTATAAGGTCTCAGATTCCCATGACTGTCTATCGTGTAAAGTCTGCTTCCATGAAACGTTCTCATAAGACTGCTTCCCACAAGAAAGCTCAAAAATGGACAAATGAAGGAGAATTCCTCTCCTTCATGCAAGTGGTCCCATTTATGGCACCGTTTGGAGTCTCAATGTTGTTCCCCGACACTGTGCTCTTTCCCACTGTCAGGTGACCGTCCCCCATTCCCCCACCACTTTCCCCAGCACCTAAAAACCACAAGCTTGGAGTTCCCCTGCCCTTTGGCCAACCTTGAGCAGAGATCAAGGCATTCAAGTAACCTTGCTGGATATTTTCAGAATGGCTATTACAGTGGTTGCTAGGAAGGCAGTGGGGGCCTTGGAAATGACTTTGCCTTCTGTGGAAGTGATTCTAACATTCTGACATAAATCTTACAATCCTCCACAGATTCTCTGAAGCCTTTGTTCCTTTGAATAAAGCTGTACTGGACCCTATAATAGCTGCAAAGGAGAAACCATTTTTGGGCCCAGCAGTCCACATGCACATCAACAGTCAGATCCACAGGCAGATCAATAACTGAGCAGTTCCTGCACCAGCCACCCCCCCCCGACACCTCTGCCTCCTTGATCTCTCCTGCGATCATCTAAGCATTCCTGCCTCCCCTTTCCCCCTCTGTACCTCACTATTCTTTCATAGGGGATTTCCATGTATAGTCATAAGCGTTGAATAGTCCCGCCCATCTGTGGGGACTCCGGAGCGCTTTGTCTAATATAAGTTCTTAAGTGCTGAAGTTCGCCTTTCTTCGGGAAGGCCTTGAAAAGTCACTTAAAGTCATAATGCAGCTAGGAGGAGGCTACAGTTGTCAGAGTTCTTCATCTTGTAATGGCAAAAGAAGAGACTGTAATTGCATATGCTCTCAGTACATGACTTTTTTGTAATGGCACAAAAAAATGAACCTTCACAAACCCTTTTGCTATGAGAAAACAGAGATTAAGAAGTGCAGGGAAATGTAGCCCATAGGCTGCCATTATAAGTGAAGAATAGGTAGGCTGTGCCTTTAAGAGCAGAGAGACCACCAATATCCCATCATGCTCAGCCAGAGGCAGTTACCTCAGTTCTTTTTTCCGGCTCCTTCTGAAACGACCCTTGGAGCATTGAACTCTACCCCTTTAGGTTTTTACTATAATTTAGATCATGGGTACTCGCAAACATTTGCCCTGGGGCCTCAAAGTACGGTCTGTTGTGTGACCGAGAGCTGCACTGATGCCAGCAGGGTGGCGGTGGGGGCCTGGGTGGGTCAAGGATTGTATAAGGAGGTCTACAAAAATGTTAAATAAACGGGCAAACATTTTTTTTGCAGGTTAATAAATGCTTGCCTGTGTATTTAACATTTTCTTTCTGAATATTATTGTTCAGAAACTAAACGGCAGCTTGTCCTGCAGTTCACCAGGAGGGCCGCATGCAAAGGTCAAGAGGGCCACAAGTGGCCCCCCCCCCCCCGGGCTGTACTTTGTGTATCACTGATTTAGATCTTCAAAGTTCACTGTTTTTTGCTTCACTGGATGTCTTTTGTCTTTCTCTGTGGAGCAAAGTATTTTTCTGACAAGAAAGATGCTTTTTTTCTATTTAAAATGCCTTGTCTTTTTGATAAGTCCTAGATGTGGCAGAAAAAAAGCCAAAACAGACCCACCCAAGGTCTGTATTATTTGTGTACCATCCTCTCACCTTCCTGCCGCCTGTGACATCTGCAAGACCTTCTCCAGGCGTACCCTGCATATCTGAAAGAAGCACGTTAGTTATAGATTCCTTACCTTAGAATTACCCCCAGGCATCAGACTGGATCGGAAAGTTTTCTCGTCAGCAGTACCTCTGCGCGTCGGAAGGTGGCGCCGGTCGGCTCCGCGTTTGGTGTCGTGGTCGCCGGGATGACGTCGCGGCAGCAATTAGACGCCGCCCTCGCGCGCTGACGTCAGTTCTTTCTTTTTGCGAGCCAGGCAGCGCAGATCCGGGAAGAGCGGTACCTCAGTCAATTTTTGACTAACTTTTTCTCGACTTTTGTCGACTTCTTTTTCGAGTCTTCGACTCCGAAGGTGCACGAGGGATGCCAGTTTCAAGGCCTGCGGTTCCTGTCATCGCATGATCTCGGTGATCCGCACCGCGTGTGTCTTTTTTGCCTGGAGCGCGACCACGACCCCAAGTCGTGCTCCGACTGACGGTCGATGGCGCCGAAGGCTTTGCGGGAGCGGTCCCGAAAGCTGCTTGAGCACCGGCAGTTGGCTCCGCGCCGTTCGAGGTCCCGGTCGAGAGGGAGGTCGAGGGACCGGTCGCGGAACCGTCACCATTCCGGTTCGAAATCTTCGAAGTCTTCGCACTCGGGTCGGGTAAGTCGAAGCATAAGAAGTCGAAGAAGCATCGTCGCTCTTCGACTTCTCCTCGTCGGTCGGCTGATCCGACGAGGCACACGGGTGGTGCCCCTCCCGCGGCTCCGCGTGCGGAGCCCGAAGAGTCGACTCCGCGTTTCCCTCCCTTTCCGGGACCCGGAGCGACTCCCGCCCAGCTTTGTACGTTCTTTGAGGCGATGCATGCCATCTTTGGGCGGACCGACCCCGCTGGCGCGCCTTCGGGCTCCGCAGACTCGGTTGGGGGGGTCTAGGCCTTCTCTGCCGGCGGCTCCGGTCCCGGCGCCGCAGGCCCCCCTTGGTTCCAGGCCTGGATCCGGATCGGCGCCAGTTGACCTAGTTACGCCTCCACCGGCGCCGCTTCCGATGGCACCACTACCGCGTCCGACGCCGGTCGGCCCCCGGCCGGCGTCGACCCCGGCCTCCATCCTGACGTGGACACGGAGCCGGACCGACGTCGCCCGACGCCGGATCCGGCGCCGAGAGGGGTTTTTGTGCCCCTGTTCACTCCTGGGGCCCCTTTTCAACCTGAGTGGCAACCAGAGGATGAGGAGGAGGACTGGGAGGGGTCAGGTGACCCTCTGACAGACCAGTTGGACAGTGAACAGGACTGGAGAGAGGAACTGGGGGATGCCAGTGGTTTGGACACCTCCCCTGACCTTGGCATGTTGTCTCCTCCTACTGTGGCTACGGAGGAGGGAGCGTCGTACGCAGTGGTGTTGTGTAGGGCGGCCGAGGCTCTCAACCTGGAGCTTCCTACGGTGGCGGTCAGGACTAACCTCCTGACGGAGGTGCTTCAACCGGCTGCGAGCTCTTCGGAGCCCTTGCTGCCGTTTAATGAGGCCCTCACCGACGTCATTTTGGGCACCTGGTACAGGCCCAACACGGGGGCTCCCGTGGACAGGATGATTGCCCGACGCCACCGCCCGGCTCCGGGCGACCCCACTTTCCTCTCCCAACACCGCACCCCGGAGAGCTTGGTAGTCCAAGCCTCCACTTCCAAAAGCGTATTCCCTACCGCTCCCCCGGAAAGGGAATCCAAGAAGCTGGACCACCTTGGGAAGAAGATTTTCTCTTCCGCCAGCTTAGGACTGCGGTCGGTAAACACTGCATGTCTCTTGGGCCGTTATTCCCACTCAGTGTGGGATACGGTGGCGCAGGTGCTGCCTTAGTGTCCGGAGGAGGCCCGGGCAGTGCTCTCCCAGGGTGTGGCCGCCGGGAGGGATGCAGCAAAGTTTGCCATACGTTGTGGGCTGGACAACGCCGACTCTCTGGGCAGGACCATTTCAACTTCGGTAGCGCTTCGTCGCTACGCCTGGATGAGGTCGACTGGCTTTTCAGGGGATGTCTAGAACACCTTGATGGACATGCCCTTTGATGGCCGTCGCCTTTTTGGCGACAAAGCAGACACAGGCTACGGCAAAGTCCTTGGGCCTCTCCACCTGCCCTGCGCAGTCTGCTTTTCGCCCCTTTCGTGGCGACGGAAGGGGTGCCCCGCTACGTCCCGCCCAGAGCCACAGGCCACAGCAAGTTACCCAACCTTCGCACGGCCGGGGACGTGGGAACAACCGTCGTGGTTCCGGGGGCCAGCGGGTGGGCCAGTCCACCAACACCCCCTCCGCAGCAGCCTCCAAACCCTCCTAGTTCGACCTTTCAGGCCCATCAAACGCCAGTGGGCGGCAGGATTCGCCATCACCTCCCCCACTAGCGCACCATCATGTCGGACAGGTGGGCTTTGCAAATAGTCCGAAGGGGCTACTCCCTCCCCTTCGAGACTACCCCTCCAGCCATGCCACCAAGATACCACCGCATGTCGGAGGATCATCTGGCCCTTCTCCAGCAGGAAGTTACGGCTCTCTTGGCCAAGGGAGCCATCGAGCGCGTTCCTGTCCCAGAAGTAGGTCGTGGTTGTTACTCTCACAACTTTCTGGTCCCCAAGAAGGACAAGAACCTGCGTCCTATCTTGGATCTCAGGGACGTCAACCACTTCCTCCGGAAGGAGAAGTTCAAAATGTTGACGCTTGCTCAGGTCTTCTCTGCCCTCGACCCGCAAGACTGGATGGTAGCATTGGACTTGCAGGACGCTTATTTTCACATCCACGTCCTGCCGGCCCACCGGCGTTACCTACGGTTCACGGTAGGCCACGAGCATTTTCAATTTACTGTGCTCCCCTTTGGCCTTACTAGCGCCCCTCGGGTGTTCACGAAAGTGATGGCGGTGGTCGTAGCTCATCTGCGCAGATCAGGGGTTTCAGTCTTCCCCTATCTCGTCGACTGGCTGTTGAAGGCGGGCTCGCCCCAGGCAGTCGTCTCCCACCTCCATACTACGGCTGACCTCCTGCATTCGCTGGGGTTCTCCATCAATGTGCCCAAGACACACCCGATTCCCTCTCAGAAGCTCCTCTTCATCGGAGCGGTTCTGGACACGACGCGGTTTCGGGATATTCAGGCTATGATTCCGATCTTTCAGCCTCTATCCCTGGTTTCGGTCAGAGTGACTCCGAGGCTGCATATCCCTGGTGGTTCAACACCTGGCAGGTTCCCTGAACGGCAGGGCGGACGAACTCAGCCGCAGGTGCATGATGGATCACGAGTGGCGTCTCCACTCGGAGGTGGTACAAGGTCTCTTTCAACAATGGGGAGAGCCTTGGTTAGATCTATTCGCCACCGAAGAAAACGCGCTATGTCAGCAATTCTGCGCGTTGGAATTTCCAAGGCGGCACTCGCTAGGCGACGCCTTTCGTCGCGAGTGGAGTTGCGGTCTGTTGTACGCCTTTCCGCCTATACCACTTCTGCCCAGAGTGCTGAAGATCAGGCGCGACCGGGCCCAAGTCATTCTTGTGGCTCCGGATTGGGCACGAAGAGTCTGGTATCCCGAGCTGCTCACCATGGCCATCGATCCTCTGATCAGACTGCCTCTTCGGGAGGATCCTCTGTCGCAGCAGCAGGGAACGGTCCTCCACCCGAACCTGTCCAGTCTCCACCTCCTTGCGTGGAGATTGAGCGGCGGCAGTTGACGTCTTTCGACCTGCCTCCTGAAGTCTGTGACGTAATCTTGGCAGCCAGGCGCCCCTCCACTAAGACGGTATATGCCTGCCGGTGGAACAAATTTGTGGCATGGTGTACAGCAAAGGCTGTGGATCCCCTTTCTGCCCCTCTTTCTGAAGTACTCTTGTTCCTTCTCTCTTTAGCCCAGCAGGGCTCTGCTCTGGGCACTGTCAAGGGCTATCTGTCAGCCATCTCTGCCTTCCTTCGGCTGCCAGATCAGCCTTCCCTTTTCAAGTCCACGGTAGTTAACCGTTTCTTAAAAGGCTTAACACATCTTTTTCCTCCAATCCCCTTTGTTATGCCTCAGTGGGACTTGAATCTTGTACTAACTTATTTAATGTGCGCTCCCTTTGAGCAGCTTCATAGCTGTCCCTTACGGCTCTTGACTATTAAGACTGCTTTCCTGGTAGCCATCACTTCTGCTAGAAGGGTGAGTGAGCTCCAGGCCCTTTCTTCAAAACCTCCTTTCCTGTCTGTTCATCCGGACAAGGTGGTTCTCCGAAGCCGTCCATCCTTCCTTCCTAAGGTGGTCACTGCCTTCCTCATTGGGCAGACCATTACTTTGCCCACCTTCTTTCCGCCTCCGCATCCTTCGAAGGAGGAAGAGGGGCTCCACCGTCTGGACCCAAAACGTGCGCTCTCCTTCTATCTGGATCGCACGAAACAGTTCCGGGTGGATGATCAACTTTTTGTTGGCTACGTGGGCGCAAAGAAGGGTCGGGCCGTACATAAACGCACCATTTCTCAATGGGTCGTGTTGTGTATTAAGGCTTGTTACTCTCTGGCTAAAAAGGAGCCTCCAGTTGGGCTATGCGCTCACTCCACCAGGGCGACTGCAGCCACTACTGCCTTGGTAAGAGGAGTTCCTCTGAATGACATCTGTCAGGTGGCCACGTGGGCATCGCTGCACATATTCACCAAACACTACTGCCTGGACAGCCAAGTCCGGAGAGATGGCTTCTTTGGCCGTTCTGTTCTCCAGGATTTTCTGGTGTGATCTTTGTTCGCAGACCCACCACCGTGGCTGGTATTGCTGGGGTATCTATTCTAAGGTAAGGAATCTATAACTAATGTGTTTCTTTCAGATGCACAAGTTACTTACCTTCGATAACGATATATCTGTAAGAAACATTAGTTGGTTGTAGATTCCTTACCGCCCCACCCATCCTCCCCGTTCTGCGAACTGATTTCTAGGGTTAAGGCCATCCTTTCAGGGCCCTAGTTTTGTGCACCAGTGGTCAGTGTCTTGCATGGCTCTGCGTTTCTGGCACGGAAAGTCGTGTACAGAACTGACGTCAGCGTACGAGGGCAGCGTCTAAGTAGCTGCCGCGACGTCATCCCTGCGACCACGACGCCGAGGACGGACGCAGAGCCTTCCGACGCCGCCTTCCGACGCGCAGAGGTACTACTGACGAGAAAACTTTCCGGATCCTGTCTGACGCCTGGGGTTAATTCTAAGGTAAGGAATCTATAACTAACTAATGTTTCTTACAGATATATCGTTACCGAAGGTAAGTAACTTGTGCGACAGAGAGAAGATTTGCCTGCAGGGAAGAGAAGAGAAAACAGCAAGTAACCAGTGGGACATCTGAGCGAGGGGGAGGTAACTCTTCCACCAGAGCTCTTCGCTCAACCTCCAGTGGACGTTGGAGGTCTGAGAGGTGTTTTACAGGCAGAAAACGCTATCGGTCCCGGTCGAGGTTGAGGCGGTCGACGTCGAGAGGAGGTATGGCTCTGACATGTTCGCCGTCATTGACTGGCTCGACGTTGCGTAAACGTCGACGCTCGACATCTAGAACCACTCGAGCGACGTCGAGAACCATTTCGCGCCGACGTTGAGACAGGTGTCGACATCAAGAGATTCCGACTCCCCATCACCGAGAGGTAAGAGGTCGACAGCTAAACGTCATCGTCGAGGAGCCGGTCTTCGAGTGTTCTACGTTGACAAAGGTCGACGTCGAGGAGCAGATCGTCGTCAAAGGCCAGTCGACGATGGAGGTTGACGTCAAGGAGATCTACTTCAAGGAGACGAAAACCCTCCAAAAGAAGGAGAATCTACTCCTCATCGGAGTCTCATTACAGATCTCCATCACTGGTTGAGATACCTGCTTCTCCCATCCCGGTATCTCCTCAACCGGACTCAGCGGCTCCAAGAGTACCACTAACTCCAGCTCTGTCTCCTCCGCCAGTACCTCAACTTCCGGTATTACCATCACTACCAGCACCTGTCCTGCCGCCTCCTGTGGTACCTCAGGTCCCCAGTACACCGGCTCCTAGGAGATCACGTTCAAGAACACGCCATCGTTCTCACCATGGACACTCATGCTCCTCCACGAGATCACACCATTCTCATCGTCGATCTCACCGCAGGTGAAAATCACAACGCCATCCCCATAGGGATTAGTCTACCAGAGGATACTCTCCTACCTTGTCAGACTTGCCTCAACCTTGTTCCTCCCCAATTGATGATATCAACACTTTTCAAGAGTTCCTGGTTCGAGGCGCATCGAAATTGAGCATTTCTATGGAGATCCCTCCTCCATCAACTTCCGTCATCTCTGAAAACTCTCCACCAACGCACGGCCTCTCGCGGTTACTTCCACTAGTACCAGGTCTTCTGGAGCCAGCCATGGAATTGTTCTTTATGCGTGCTGCGGCAAAATCAGCACCATCAAGGCTCCAAAAGAAAAATCGACCATCGGAACAGAATCCGCTGTTCTTGCATGCCGATCCTCCTCCTCCTGACTCAGTGGTAATTTTAGCGGCACGAAAATCTCACGCCACATCACCATCTTCTACTCCTCTCCCCGTTAAGGAGAGCAAAAAGGTGGATTCGTCAGGACGCAAAATTTGCAGCATCGATGCTACGTCCATGAAAGCAGCCAGGGCCACAGCCCCAGCCCTCCTAGAAAGGTACGACCGTGCCTTGTGGGATTCCATTCTCCACTTTGCGGATCACCTCCCAAAAGAGCACTGGGAAGGTTTTCTAGAAATCGTCCAGGCTGGAGCTATGGTCTCCAATCAGGTTATCAGCGCTGCAGCGAATTCCTCGATCCTATCCGCCCACAGTTACGGCCACTGGATCTCTTTACGTCGACATGCATGGCTGCGATTGACATCTCCGAAGCCAGACGCCCAGTTTGGTCTGCAGAATTTACCTTTTTCCGGTTCCACCCTCTTTGGCTCGCACAACGAAATGGCGAGAATGAAAACTGAAATGGATACTTTGAAAGTGGTAGGATTAGAAAAATCTAAAGAACAGTGGCGTTCATTCCGCCCTTATCACCGCTGTTTCTCCTCAGAGGGTTCAAACCCCTCAATGGCAGTCAAGCAGATCGCAACAATATCAGCGACCGTACCAGTCACAGCGCAAGTCACACAGAGGACAGAACTCCCAGCAAGCTAACCAGGGAGGACGACAACCCGCAACAGCAATACCCTGAATCCTCTCTTCCCCCTCTTCCGTTACCCACTCCGGTAGGGGGAAGCATCGCAAATTAACTTGCAGAGTGGCAATGCATAACTACAGACGCCTGGGTCTTGAATATTGTCAAACATGGCTATCGTCCAGATTCACTGCCCCACCACCATCCATTCCGCCGAGGTAGTCCATGTCTCGCCTCAAGCTTTTACAGGATGAAGTCAACACTCTGTGCCACAAGAAAGTAGTGGAACCAGTCCCTCGAAACCAACGAGGTCAAGGTATCTACTCCAGATACTTCCTACTGCAAAAGAAAGGCAGACAAGAGTTCAGACCTATTCTCGACCTTCGCATCGCAAACAAGTGGATCCAGAAGGAGAGATTCAGGATGCTGGCTTTACACTAAATATACCCTCAACTTTAAAATGGAGACTGGCTCTGTTCAATAGATCTACACAACACTTATTTCCACATTCCTATTGCAAAGTCCCATCGGAAATTCCTGATGTTCGTCGTGGGACTGAATCATTACCAATACGCAGTTCTACCATTCTGCCTCAAGTCCGCGCCCAGGACCTTTTCCAAATGCATGGCTGTGGTGGCAGTGCACCTTCAGAAACACAAAATCTTTGTATATCCCTATCTAGACAATTGGCTGATCAAGGCATCCACCTTCACTGAAGCCCAAGAACATTTCTTATGGACGTACGGTTTGTTTCATCGCTTGGGTCTGTATGTCCATGTTCAAAAGTCCACGTCATCACTGGTTCAGATACTACATTACTTAGGAGCTACCATCAACACTTTGCAGGAAAAGGTGTTTCCTTCGGAGGAACGACGGTTATCCATTCTCTGAAAATGTCTCAATCTTCAGCAGATAACCCATCTATCAGTCCGCATATTCTCCTCACTCCTTGGCTCGATGGCTTCCTGCATATTTCTGACTCCCAATGCTCGCCATCACATGCGCCCTCTCCAGGAGTGCTTGGAGGACCAGTGGAGCCAGTTCTCAGGGAACTGGGAGGACAAGATCACCCTCTCCACTCAAGCTGTAGAATCTCACCAGTGGTGGTGTTCCCAGAAAAATCTTCTGAGGGGAATGCCTTTTCACCACCAACACAAACCATTGTCACGGATGCCTCACTGCTCGGGTGGGGAGCCCTTATGGATCACCTACAGATACAAGGGCTATGATCCTCGAGAGAACAGACATATCATATCAACCTTCTGGAACTCTGTGCAGTACACCTGGCACTGAAGGCTTTTAATCTTTCGTTCACGACCAGCACCTTACTTGTTCAGACGGACAATACAACCACCATGTACTACCTGAACAAGCAGGGTGGAACTCTGTTCAGAGTCCTGTCACAAGAAGCTCAATTGACCTGGCACTGGCTCCTCGCCAGGAATCTAACGTTGGTAGCTGTGCTCCTGCCAAGGGTGCAGAATATCCACGCAGACGCGCTCAGTAAGGTTCTCGACGAAAACCACGAGTGGGTGCTGAACGAAGAAGTCGTATAAGGTATCTTCAGCTTGTGGGGCACACCTTCTACAGACCTGTTTACCACAGATGAAAACAAAAAATGCTGTGACTTCGCCGCCAGATTTTACCATCCGAGGTCACTAGGGAATGCCCTATAGATTGACTAGTCCAACAAATTTCTTTACGCTTTTCCTCCAATACCCCTGATACCAGCAGCCCTGCACAAACTGGCGTCCACGACAGCCAAGATGATTCTCATCGCCCCAGAATGGCAGACACAACTGTGGTTCCCGGACCTCCTTCGCCGGTCTATCCATCCACATCTCAGGCTGCCATGCAGACCGGACCTTCTCACGAAGTTCAGAGGTGAACTGCTACACCCCAGCCTTTCCTCCATGAGTTTGGCAGCATGGCTCCTGAGATAGTGCAGTATGGTCATCTAAACCTGCCTCAGGACTGTATGGACATTCTAAAGAAGCGAAGCGACCATCTACACGATCTGCTTATGCATTTAAATGGAGACAATTTTGCATTTGGTGCACCTTCAAACAGATCCTTCACAGAAGGAGGTCATACTTCCGTATTTATTACACCTTGCCAAATCTGGCCTTCAATACTCTTCAATCAGAGTCCACCTGTCTGCTCTCACGGCATACAGGAAAAGTCCTTCACAAATCTTTCTTTAGGATTCCTGTGATTAAAGATTTCCTAGAGGGGTTAAAGAAGGGTTTACCTCCCATTAGACTCCCTTCTCCTCCATGGGAGCTGAATGTAGTACTTTCTCGCCTTATGCTTCCTCCCTTTGAAACTATTCACAAAGCTTCATTACAGCATCTCACATCGAAAACTGCTTTCCTGGTGGCCATTACGTCAGCTAGGAGAGTTGGTGAGATACAGGCCCTTTGCACCCATGAGCCTTACACAGTCTTTCACTCTTCCAAAGTAGTGCTGCGCACACACCCTAAGTTCCTCCCTGAAGTGCTCTAAGAGTTCCTCGTAAACCAGACTATCGCTTTACC
Source organism: Calotriton arnoldi (assembly GCA_963921515.1). Classification (NCBI taxonomy): domain Eukaryota; kingdom Metazoa; phylum Chordata; class Amphibia; order Caudata; family Salamandridae; genus Calotriton; species Calotriton arnoldi. The sequence goes on along the minus strand of CAWUFW010002679.1, from coordinate 1,526,280 downwards.
CATGTTCTTTCCAAACCCTTCGTCTCCAGAGGAGAGCTCTCTCCACTCGCTGGATGTTAAAAGGGTGTTAAAATTGTATTTGGACAAGACCAAGTCCATTCGTAGCTCACAGCAGCTGTTTATCAATTATGGCCCAGTCGGCACAGGTTTAGCAACTCCCAAACAGTCAATCTCTAGGTGGATTGTCTCTTGCCTTCTCTGCTGTTATCAGCTAGCCAACAAATCTTTCTGGTAGGCCCAAAGTTCACTCTACCAGAGGCAAGGCAGCTACTGGAGCTTTAACGAGGAATATTCCCATAGCGGATATTTGCAGGGCAGCTACTTGGAGATCAGTCCATATGTTCACTAGACACTACTGCCTGGACACAGATGCTTGGGCAGATGCTCAAGTAGGACAGGCAGCCCTCAGAAACCTCTTTACCTAGCAGTGTACATACCTGGTGTTTTCTGTCTACTCCACCGCTTCAGGGGGGATGAGCTTGCTATTCTATTCAACGCTTAGGACTATTCATGGAAATCCCCTACAAGAGAAGGTATGGTTTCTTACCTGTAACTCCAGTTATTTCTTAAGGGTATTTCCATGATAGTCATAAGCAGCCCTCCATCCTCCCTGGTGGAGTGGACAGATACTTTCATGCTCCGCTATTAGTTTAGTTCAGCCTTCAAAAAGAATTGAGGTAACTGCCTCTGGATGAGCATGATGGGATATTGGTGGTCTCTCTGCTTTTAAAGGCAAAGCCTACTTTTTTCACTTATAATGGCACCCTATAGGCTACATTGCCCTGCACTTCTTAATCTCTGTTTTCTCATAGCAAAAGGTTTTGTGAAGGTTCTTTTTTCTGTGCCATTACAAAAAATTAATGTACTGAGAGCCACACCAAGGAACTCTTCAGCATCGTCCAAGAGTTCTCCTACCCAGCTGCCACTGAAACACAATCCACCCTTTCCAGGCCCTCTGCGACAGCCTGGTGGACTACTTTCACCAGAAGATCGCAGACATCTACAGCAACTTCAACCCACCGACCTCACCCACCTCCGCACACCGACCAACGCTACCCTCAGCCACCAACTGGAAACCGCTCTAAATCCAAAAAGCCACCACCATCATGAAATCAATCTACTCCGGGGCGTCCACAGACCCGTGTCTACATTACATCTACAACCTAGGAAGGAAAGGAATCAGCCTCAGAGATCCTCAACTCTTCCATCACCACAACTACTATTCCCGACGCATAGAAGCACGTGGAGGTCAAGCCGCTCCTGCAGAAACCCTCCGCTGACCCAGTCGCCCCCCCCCAATGAGTTCAAGAATTACTGCACCATCTCGCTCTCCCTTCCCCGCCAAGGCCCTGAAGAAGGCCATCAACCGCCAGCTGACAGAGTACCTCGGAGAAAACAACCTGCTCAATGTCTCCTAATCCGGCTTCCGAACCAACCACAGCACCGAGAACACCCTGATCGCAGCAACAGACTAAATCAGACACCTCCTAGACCAAGGTGAGCACCAAATGCATAATCTCTTCCATTTATGAGCATAAGCGGAACGTGTGGATGGCCGCTTTGCTTCCTTGCGAATGTCCATGCTACTCTGAGGTAAGTTCAAGTGTCCATTCTGTAATAGCTTAGTAGCCATGCTGCCAAATTCAAAGAGGAGAGGTTGGGGTGCACCATCTGGCCTCAGAACTTCGATAGTAGGTCTGATCTGCATGGAAGCCTGAGATATGGACGGATAGACCGGTGAAGGAGGTCCGTGAACCACCGTCGATGTGGCCACTCCGGGGCTATGAGTATCATTTTGGCACGTGACTGCGACAACTTGATGAGGACTGCCGGGATTAGGGGAACTGGAGGAAAGGCCTAGAAAAATCTGCCTGACCAGTTGATCCATAGGGCATTCCCCAGGGTTCCCGGTTGGTAGTACCTCGACGCGAAGCTTTGGTATTTGCTATTTTCTGCAGAGGCGAACATGTCTACCTCCGGAGTAGCCCATCTTCTGAAGATATCGTGGACCACGTCGTCGTTTAAGACTCACTCGTGGTTTTCCTGGAGGAGCCTGCTGAGAGAGTCGACCTGAGCATTCTGAACACCTGGGAGGTGAGTTGCTGTTATGGTCAAGTTTCTGGCCAGAAGCAACTTCCAGATCGTCTGGGCTTCCCAAGATAATGGTCTGGACCTCGAGCCTCCCTGCTTGTTGAGGTAGTACATTGTTGTTGTACTGTCTGTCTGGACAAGCAGGGAGTTGGAGCAGGATGATGGCTTAAAGGCTTTCAGCTCCAAATGAACTGCTCGTAGCTCTAGCAGATTGATGTGGTCAGTGGATTCTCTGTGTGACCATTTGCCCTGAATTTGAAGTTGACCTGTGTGGGCTCCCCGTTCTTGGAGAGAGGCATCTGTGACTATGGTCTGAGCAGGTATCTCCTTGTGGAAAGGGATCCCTCGTAGGAGATTGTCAAGATAGCACCGCCATTTGATGGACCGGAGGGCATGCTGCGACAATTGAATCTGGTCTTCCCAATCTCCTGCTCGCTGATCCCATTGGGTTTCCAGGCATTCCTGACGGGGGTCTCATGTGGAGACGTGCATTCGGTGTGAGGAATATACAGGATGCCATCGAGACCAGGAGCGAGGAGATCTTACTCGCAGTTGAGTGAGACATTGCCATGAGAGTCTGACCCTTCTGAAGGATCGATAAGCGTCTCTCCTCCGAAGGACACACGTTTGCCGTGCGAGTATCGATGGATGCTCAGAGATATTGCTGTACAGGAATCGAGGTTGACTTCGCCTGTTTGTCAAGCAGTCCCGACCGAAGTGCAGCTGAGCCTCCTGAGACGTGGATGCCTTGATTAACCAATTGTCTAGATAGGGATAGACAAACACTTTGAGTTTTCTTAGATGGGCAGCTACCACCAACATGCATTTGGAGAAAGTCCTGGGTGTTGATTTCAGGCCAAATGGAATTACACAGTACTGATAGTAGTTGTTCCCCACTGCAAACCTCAAGAACTTGCGATGCTTCCATACGATGGGAATGTGGAAGTATGCGTCTTGAAGGTAGATTGCGCATAACCAATCCCTCGATGTAGCAGAGGGTAAATTTAGTACAATTTTTCTCTCCAAATCCACTTGTTGGCTGCCCTTAGGTCGAGAATGAGTCTGAACTCGTTCTTGTCTTTCTTCTTGACGAGAAAGAATCTTGATTAGAAACCCGTGCCTCGTTGTAAAGGAGGAACGGGCTCCACCACCTGTTTCTGTAAGATAATGTTCCCTTCCAGGTGTAGTTGTTGCAGTTGGAATCTGGATTGTTTCGGAGGTATTGACGTTGGAGGGCTGATGAATCTGAGAGAATATCCATTGTGAACAATATTCAGCACCCAATTGTCTTGTGTGATTTTTTGCCACTCTGTTAGGTAATGTTGGATGCTTTCCCCCACCGGAGCGGGTAACGGAAGAGGGGGAAGACAGGATTCAGGATTTTGACCCAGCTGGCATCTTGCTTCCTTGAGCAGGTTGCTGTCCTGATCTTGCTCTTGCTTGTCTTTTCTGATAAGGCTGGTAGGAGCATTGGTACTGTTGTTGCGTACCAGACTGGCAACCCTGATACCACCGAGGGGTTTCGTGTATTATAGCAGCATTGAAAAGGTTTGAAAGATTTACACTGCTCCTTAGGTCTTTCCAGGCCAACAGCTTCTAGCTTCTCCATTTCTGCCTTCATCCTGGCCATCTTCTCCTCTGCGTGAGTGCTAAACAGAGTTGTTCCTGAAAACGGGAGATTCCGGATGAGCTGCTGTGATGTGCTGTGATTCAGGTTTAACAGACGTAAGGTGTAGCCATGAGTGCCGCCGCAGCAAGAAGGGATGTGTCCGCCGCTGCGCCTATGACTTGATTCGAGACCTTATGTCAAGATCTCATTAAAGTCTTCCCTTTTGTCTCTAGGGAGGTAGTCTGCAAACTGTTGGAGCGATTCCCACAATGCCCGGTCATATCTGCCTAGTAAGGCTGTGGCACTAACAGTTTTCATGGTAGTCGCTGCTGTGTTGCAATCCTTCCTCCCCACGGAGTCTATTTTTCGGCTCTTTATCTGGTGGCACTGTCAAAGTTGGGGCTGTGGCATGTTGCCATTATGTTGATATTATTGTCTCTCGATCTCTTAAGCGTCTTTGCAGGCCTTCCTGAAGAAAGGCGAAAAATCCCACTTAATAAGATATATCTAAAGAAGCCCTGTGAGGTAAGAAACTGTTATATATTACACTATTCGGGTAACAGCAATTACTGCCCGGCGCGAAGTATCCCAGTGACTGGTCCCCACCAGTATTTTTACAAACATAAAAGAACAACAAAGTACTGAGATATCAGCAACCGTACACAATACACCTTCTTGATAGGTTTCATAAGTAGTATTTATTTTTTCTTCAGATTCATTTTTCATGGAAATAAAACATCACCCTCAAAACAGCCAACACGTGTTTCGCGCTCCACTGAGCTTCTTCAGGGCTGTCATAAACATAGAATAACAGAAATTAAAATCTAACAATAATCTAAATTTAACATAAACATGATGCATCTATTTAACAACACACTTGACATTTGTGATAACACTTATTGATACACTTTATTTATAAATGTTTGCATTTTTTTTACTCTTTTTACTCTTTTACTGTGGTCATGCCTGCAACGGGTACTAAAACTTTACAATTTTTATCCCTCCTAAAAACATAATCAATACACAAATATCATAATCCAAAATGTTTTGTGGTTTTACTCCTTCAACAACTCTTATTTGATACATATCACAATCTCCATTGTATTCCAACCTTAATCACATGAGATGTACTTGAACCCTCAAATTCAATTCTACATATGGTCCTGTATAGTTCTTTACCTTTATTCTCATGTCTTGTGATCCGAATTTCACTCTTTCCCATCTTTCAAAAAGAAACTCTCGCTTCATCTGTTTAATCTGTGATAAAAAAACGAAATGATCACCTTCATGAAACTCTTTGCCCTTAGTCTTTCCTCTCTGTCAATCATCTAAAATTGTTAATTCTCTCACCTTTTTATTCCATATTTAGTGCTCTTATAATCCGAATGTCCGCTATAATTCTAATTTCCTCCTGTCATGCGTAGATGACGTCCCCCTTGATAGGGGTCTATAAAGTAAAAAAGCACTGACTTATTGAAATTGAATTTTCCTCTATTAAAGCACACATGGAGCTGTGCCCTTTACTTTTAAACTTATTCAAGTTACCCCTTAAATTCAAAACACTCAACACCTTTCAAAGGTCTCTAGTCTTGTACCTCCCACCAGGACACACAACCCATGCCTCACTACCTCCGCTTACCAAATGTTAGATAAACGCCTCCGATCCTTCACCTCACGATCCTGCACTCTCACTGAGCTCGTTAGTCACTCTGCGTATTTACTCTTCGCCATACTCGATTATCTTCACCTGTGTTGGCGCCAAAACCTCCGTTACCCAAAGGAACCGGAAGAATCACTCAAAATATGTTGAGATAATTTATCCACACCTCTTCAAATTCTGCCTTCAAAAACCACTTTATTCAATTAATAACACCAAAAATCCTAAACTGTCCTTACTTAAAATAATTTAACATTTTTCAAAATAATTGCGCGAAAACTAATTTGGTTTGGGTTCGAACCCATAACCTCAGCATTCCTATTCATAGCGCTTTGCCATTAGGCTACCTTGTGTTACTCCTCTCCATTCAAAAGTGTTCATACTCTTATCACTAGAAGACCGCTCAATCACTACTAACTTCCCTCTGCTATAAAGCTCTTGCGAATCCATAATAAAGTGCCGCGTTCTTCCCATCCAATATTCACCTCACAGGATGTATACAATACATTCCTTTTGCACCGACTCCTCTATTTAAAACAATAAATCAAAAATTTCAATGAAAAATAAAGCCAATGCGAAAAAATAAAAATAAAATTGCTTTCTCATTTGAATTCGTACCCTTACCTTGGCGTGTCTAATTATTGGGCTTCACCATTATACTACCTTCCATTGACCCTAGATGACCCGTCAATCACTATTCTCTCCCTTCAGCTATATAGCTTCTAAAGATGTAAAAGAGTTTTGTGGGTTAGTTAGTTCTTTACTTCAATGAAGTTGTAGTGAATTGTATCTTGTGTATTAGAAGGGATGAGTGGTGTGCTGAAAAGCATTGGGAGCCTTAGAGCCAAGGAAAGTTAATAGGAAGTGATCGATCTTCGAGGGACAATATTAGTAACACACCGTTTGGATATGAGTAAAAATGGTAGCATAATGGTTAAGCATTATCAATAGGAATCCTGAGGTGAAGTGTATGAATCTCAATGAAGTGATTTGCAATAAAAAACAAGACAATTTATATTTTTCATTTTATAATTTCAGAACCATTGTTGTAAACGTAGTAATTCGTGCAAGAGGAATAAAGGGTATATACTGTGTTTGGTCTTTGGATCCTTAGAAGCTATACAGCTGAAGGGAGAGAATAGTGATTGATGGGTCATCTAGGGACAAGAGCACAAATATAGTGGCTGACAAGGAATAATGGAAGGTAGTATAATGGTGAAGCCCAATAATTAGGCACCCCAAGGTAAGGGTACAAATTCAAACGAGAAAGCAATTTTATTTTTTATTTTTTATGCATTGGCTTTATTTTTCATTGACATTTTTGATTTATTGTTTTAAATAGAGGAGTCTGTGCAAAAGGAATGTATTATATACATCCTGTGAGGTGAATATTGGATGGGAAGAACGCAGCACTTTATTATGGATTCGCAAGAGCTTTATAGCAGAGGGAAGTTAGTAGTGATTGAGCGGTCTTCTAGTGATGAGTACGAACGCTTTTGAATGGAGAGGAGTAACACAAGGTAGCCTAATGGCAAAGCGCTATGAATAGGAACGCTGAGGTTATGGGTTCGAACCCAAACGAAATTAGTTTTCGTGCAATTATTTTGAAAAACGTTAAATTATTTTAAGTAAGGACAGTTTAGGATTTTTGGTGTTATTAATTGAATAAAGTGGTTTTTGAAGGCAGAATTTGAAGAGGTGTGGATAAATTATCGCAACATATTTTGAGTGATTCTTCCGGTTTCTTTGGGTAATGGAGGTTTTGGCGCCAAAACAGGTGATGATAATAGAGTATGGCGTAGAGTATATAAGCAGAAAGACTAACGAGCTCAGTGAGAGTGCAGGATTGTGAGGTGAAGGATCGGAGGAGTTTATCTAACATTTGGTAAGCGGAGGTAGTGAGGCATGGGTTGTGTGTTCCGGTGGGAGGTACAAGACTAGAGACCTTTGAAGGGTGTTGAGTGTTTTGAATTTAAGGGGTAACTTGAATACGTTTAAAAGTAAAGGGCACAGCTCCATGTGTGCTTTAATAGAGGAAAATTCAATTTCAATAAGTGAGTGCTTTTTTACTTTATAGACCCGTATCAAGGGGGACATCATCTATGCATGACAAGAGGAAATTAGAATCATAGCGGACATTCGAATTATAAGAGCACTAAATATGGAATAAAAAGGTGAGAGAATTAACAATTTTAGATGATTGACTTGGAGAGGAAAGACTGAGGGCAAAGAGTTTCATTAAGGTGATCACTTCGTTTTTTATCTCAGATTAAACAGATGAAGCGAGAGTTTCTTTTTGAAAGATGGGAAAGAGTGAAATTTAGATCACAAGACATGAGAATAAAGGTAAAGAACTATACAGGACCATATGTATAATTGAATTTGAGGGTTCAAGTACATCTCATGTGATTAAGGTTGGAATACAATGGAGATTGTGATATGTATGGAATAAGAGTTGTTGAAGGAGTAAAACCACAAAACATTTTGGATTGTGATGATATTTGTGTATTGATTATGTTCTTAGGAGGGATAAAAAGTGTAAAGTTTTAGTACCCGTTGCAGGCATGACCACAGTAAAAGAGTAAAAAGAGTAAAAAAATGCAAACATTTATAAATAAAGTGTATCAATAAGTGTTACCACAAATGTCAAGTGTGTTGTTAAATAGATACATCATGTTTATGTTAAATATAGATTATTGTTAGACTTTAATTTCTGTTATTCTATGTTTGACAGCCCTGAAGAAGTGTAGTGGAGTGCGAAGAGCGTGTTGGCTGTTTTGAGGCTGATGTGATGTTGTGTTTCCATGAAAAATGAATCTGAAGAAAGAATAAATACTACTTATGAAACCTATCAAGAAGGTGTATTGTGTACTGTTGCTGATATCTCGGTACTTTGTTGTTCATATATATATATATAACAATCAAAAGCGTCGGGAACGACGACAGCATAGTCGCCAACGAAAAGCGGAGCAACAAAAAACCTGCCAACAGGTGGAAGCACAATCAGGTGCCACGGTAGACAGTGGTGACTCACGGACTGTTATCAATTTGTCCAGCATGACACTAAACGAGGCAGAAAAGCAGATTTTGGCATTGGGGTTAACGTATAGCCCTGAAAGTAACTTTAGTTACGCGCAAACCCGCATTGATGTATTCAAATATATACGAAAATTAAAGTTGCGAAAGTACCACCTGGTGCAAGGTAAATCAAACAGACCTCAACTTGCTGAAATGTTACCCATGACTGCAAGTCCGTCCGCATTAACAGCGGGGGATGTGGAGCTCTTGTAAAATCTTCAGCAACTTCAAGATGAAAACATCGGTGTTGAGTCGAATGAAAGTCTTGACTCACCTAATACCAGTGGCACTGTGCGCACTCATTTTAAACCAAAGTCTGCCTTCCTGCCAATAATGCTAGATGATAATCTGGACACTTACAATGAACAAGTGACATGGGAACTTAAGAAAATATACAAGTCTACAACTCGTGCTCGTCACAAATACACACATCAGAACAACCGCTATTTTCAACTGATGAAAAAACTGCAAGCCAATGAGAACATTATTGTACGCCAATAAGATAAAGGCGGTAATGTCGTGCTATGGCCACGTCAACTGTACATGGAAGAAGCCCTTAAGCAGTTGGATGATAGGACATGTTATAGGAGAAGCAACATCCAAGTTGTTAAAAACTCATGGAACAGTTATTATGCCAAACTCTTGGCATGGAAAAGCGCCGGTCTTGTGAGCACAGAAGAATTCAAGTTCCTAAAAAATGAGCATCCTGTCATTCCCGCATTTTACCTTATACCCAAAATTCATAAAGACTCAATCACACCACCAGGCAGGCAGATTATATCGGCCTGCAAGAGTTTAATGGAGAACACCTCACGCTATGTGGATTACTTTCTTCAAGAACATGTAAAGAACTTACCATCCTATATTCAGGATACAGTGACTTTTTAAGAAAAATAAGCAGTCGCATGGGACCCTGAATGTATCTTGATTACACTTGACGTTACGTCACTTTATACAAGTATCCACCACCATGATGGACTTAAAGCTGTGGAATTCTATCTAAGCACTAAACCAATGTATCTGTATCACCATAATAAGATGCTATTGACTATGATTAAGACATGTTTAGAGAACAACTACTTCCTCTTCCAAAATCAGATATTCCAACAAGTCAGGGGTGTAGCTATGGGGCCTGTTTCTCCCCTAGCTACGCCTGCCTGCATATGGGGCTGTGGGAGAAACGGGTCCTTTAAACTCAATATGGGGAGATTTTGACAAAACATGTATCGTATTGGTATAGATACATTGACGATCTGTTTATGATCTGGAGAGGCACAGAGGAACAAGCGCTCCACTTCATAGAACAGATCAACAAGAATAACTTGAATTTACAATTCACTGCTCATCTCAGTAAAGACTTTGTGTGCTTTTTAGATGTAGAGGTGTTTGCAGTGGCAGGCAAACTTGAGACCAGATTGCATAGGAAGCCCACAGCGGGCAACACGGTGCTCCATGCAACTAGCCACCACACAAGACATCTTATTCACAGCATTCCTTTCGGGGAAATGCTGCGAATCTGGCGGATTTGTAGCACTGACTTTGACTGTGAACAGGCTCAAAAAGAGAGTAGGAATAGGTTCCTGGCTAGGGGCTACTCCACAATCAGTCGATAATGCAATTAACTAAACTCTTCAGATTCCAAGATCAGTTGCATTAGCCAGCAAAGCAAGTCCTATGACTGCTACTAGTGACCAGTCTGACCAACCTACAAGATTGATTTTGACATATAATCGTCAGCATCAAGCGTTACGTAGGATGATGAATACAAATTGGGTGTTGGTGCGTAATGACCCTATACTTGGGGAGAACCTTCCTAAGACTCCTAGTATCACCTTTAGAAAGGCTTGATCTATGAGCGACACATTAGTTAGAAGTAGTCCCGAGGTAACTAACATCAAAACCTGGTTAAACTCTAGAAGGGGGTTTGTTAGGTGCACATCTTGCAGAGCTTGTAAGTTTGGCACCAACAAAACCACTTACAAAACCCCCTTTAAAATAGATCCAGTACCTATCACTAAGTTACTCACTTTCAAGACTGAGTACGCGGTGTATGTGCTGGAGTGTTCATGTGGCCTGCAGTATGTAGGAAGTACAAAACTGCAGGTCCACAAGCGGATACTCCAGCACATCAGGGCGATCACGAATAACTATGCATCCTACCCGGTTGCAAGACATTTTAAGGAGTTCCATCATAACAATTTGGAACATCTGCGCTACTTTGTAGTGGATGCAGTCCTACCCCTCAGACGGAGGGGCAACCGAGAAGCTATTCTTCGCCAATTGGAAACCAGGTTCATCCTGGAGTTAGACACCAAGACGCCGCAGGGCATTAACTCCAGTGAGGACTTTTTCACCTGTCTTTGATATTTCTGCTGCACCTTGTATATAACTAGCTTTTAGCTGCTTTGCCTCAGTAAAATTTGCTTTTTAGTCTCTTAAATAGTTTTGCATTTTGCACAATATTAACCATTTGTGGTTCATTAGGGTGGCACTTCTTTTTAGCACTTGCACTTTGTTCATTATGGTATGAGATTAGATTCATGGCCCACTTGGGCAGAATTATCTAGCACCAGCACTTTATGTATTAGCAATAGGACCAACAAACGTTTTCTCTACCAAACGTTGGGGTCGGATATTGGCACATGGAGTTAAACATACTGACTGGCGACTTGTAACGTTTTTAGAATGTGTACAAACCAGGAAATGTACTGGTCGCAGCTCAGTAATATTTATTTCTCCGTTTTTTGCTTTTTAAAAAAACAACATAATTTTTTGAACTGCTTTGCCGATTTTTAGATATTTATACAATGGTAAATATTTAACTAAATTAGTGCTTTTACATTTAAGTGAAAATCATTACGATAATCAAGTGTTTATATGGTGCTTTGTGAAAAACTCTTCCATATCTATGAATATGTTTGTCACGTGTTATTGCACTTGCACTTTAAATATTGGGAGGCACTCCTCATGCGCGTCATGTGATCAAGGCCTTTGGAAGGCCGAAACGGGTCGTGGCGGTGGTGCAGGGCGCATAATAAAAATCCTTTGCACTGACTGGTCTACCTTCGTCTGTTCCTGTAAACATGGATTTTGGTTGGCGAAATCTCCAGCATATATATATATATATATATATATCCCACCATCCTCTAAGGGTACTTAAATCACCTACATTAGTGCTTGCTATTCTGATTCAAGCAAGTGAATCTATCAAAGATCCAAAACTGGATAAGAAAATAAGTTACCTCTAACTGCAGTTATCCAGTATTGGTATCTTTCATAGATTCACATGCGAACCACCGTCCTCCCCTGAGAGGCTCCCCTTATGACTAGGGATGTTATTCCCACTTGTGCTTGAAAATCTGAGGGACTCAGCCTCTCTTGGAAGTGTTATAAAGGGTGCTAGCATCTGATTGGTCATAGTTCAAGTTTGGTCCTATTTTTAAAAAGGACATAGGCTATTAAGCTGATGGCCTAGTGCCATTATAGCCTTTGATAGTTATACATACTGCTTTACTATGGTACCCTGGGGCACACACTTCGACGGGGAATGATTCAAGCATGTGAATCTATGAAAGATACCAGTACTGGATAACTGCAATTACAGGTAAGTCCTTTATTTTCTTCACGGGGATTCAGATTGTCTTAAGGTAGACCTTGATCCACATAGAGTGGCACACTTTGACTGGATCCTCCCACCGAGAAACTTCCTTTTGTGCTGTCTGGTGTCGGTATAGTACAGAAGTGTGGAGGGTTTATAGGTAGAAACTTGTGCTTAGGTGGAGAGTAGTGTGCCCCTCTGTCCATAAGCAATCTAACTCCTTTGCAGGAAAAAACGGGTACTCTAGGATGTGTATGATATAAGCTCATGTATAGCAGCTATGATCTACTGCGTTTCAGTTCTGTGGAGCCTCTGCCAGGGTCATATATATATATATATATATATATATATATATATATATGTATATAGAATGAATAAAAAGTTGAATAACCCAAGGAGAGTGCCACGTATTGTTTCAATTGTATATATGTCTCCAAACTCCTCCGACCTCCGTTCCCAAACACGACTCCAGCAAGGGAAACGGCGAAAGATCACAGCACCACGCACAGAAGGTGTATCTTCAGTGATAATTTATTAATCCATAAAAACCAAGTGCAAAAACAAAACGGTAGAGGACGGTCTACGTGTTTCGGCTCCCAGCCTTCTACTGGACCATAGAGTCCTGGGGCCTAGAAAGTCTCTTTTAAAGTGCCAGTGCAATTTTACATATCTTTTTTTCTTTCTTTTTTATATTTTCATAAGGAGAAATACTAGGCTATACACAATCCTTAAAGAGTAAAGTTTTTTTTAACAATTAATTGTTAACTTAGCTGATTTAAAAAAAAAAGAGATGATTTACAAAAATGTATACAATTAAAACCAAAGTTTTAAGGTGTATGTATGCAAATGTGCAAATCGAGCAGAGATTTTTGTGAAAGAAGGTGTAGTTTACAACCACAAGTGGGATTAATCATGGTATTTCATATTTACATTCATAATGGAATAAAAGCAACTAAATATCCGTAAAGTACATAAATGCAATGCATTCATTATAGACAGAATAAAGTCCATATTCATTATCAATTGATCAGTGCATAGGGGACATTTTTTGGGGGAAACTTTTTTAAAAACTTTTTCTAAACTTTTTCTATATATATAAAAAAGCAAGAGAAAAATAAAATTGTAAAGTACATTTTTTTCGTTAGTATGTTTTTCATATGATGCAAGGCAGTTGATTAAGAGATATGTAAAATGTGTATCCTTTCCTTCCAAATTTAACATTCCTAAAATGTGTATATGAATTCAAGTAGAGGATATTAATTTACATAAACTAAAGTGACTAGTGCATAACATGTTTCCATTAAAGTAAAGGCAATAATAAAGTGCATGCCACTTCAGTGCTCTCATTTCATCACGATCCTAACCACTCAGACCCCTAGAAGCTCTGATCATTATTTCAATAGGACAGAATTTCTGCTATAGATTTTAAAGTGCTAAATTTCCAAGTTAAAAATAGTATGATCCCATTGGTGTTTTATTCCTCTCGTTCTCTTCTTTCTTTTTCTTCCCTCCTTCTTTTCTTTTGTGTTTCCTACTCTTTTGGTGCAACAAGATCGAATGCAGGACATCATTGGGGTCAATATTTGTAAAATGCAGTCATTCATTTGTCCATTACATTTTCTGTGAATAACAGGTATCCACGACCAAGATGCTATCATTTTCTGAGACTATCAGGTGTCCATGACCATGATGCTATCATTATGCAACTCCAGTGTAGATTACATCCATGTTCTATTGTAGATGAACATATAGTTCTGCGTCCAAGTTATGGCCAAATGGACTCTCAGTACCAGTTGCTAAAATGAGTTTAGATTCCATCTTCCGCAACTCCAATGTTCTATTTCTACCTCTCTCTTTCTGTTTCACAATTTTGATACCACAATATTTGAGGTGTCGACAATCACTCTAGTGAGACTCATAGAAATGTTTGGCCATAGGATAAGTAAAGTCTTTGTTTTTAATAGCACGTAGATGTTGCAATATCCTTAGTTTTAGTTTGTTGATTGTGCTTCCTATACATCGTTTTTTGCAGGAGCATTCTAGTTGATATACAACAAACTTGGTTTCACATGAAATGTGGTCTATGATTAGTTCAGTTCGACCATTCTGCAATTTATAAGATGTTGTATTTTGGCCATGTTCACACGCCTTGCATTTGTAACATTTCCAGAAGCCAGGTTTATTAAGCCAGTGTGAGGTAGTGGATTTTAGAGGTTCAAGATGGCTTTTTGTGAGAATGTCCCCCAAGGATGCTGTCTTCCTATACGTGATGTTAGGATGAGGTGACAGGACTCTTCGTAATGTTTCATCTAGTAGTAGGACACCCCAGTTCTTTCTAACAATTTTCTTAAACTCCCCACTCTGATTATTGTAATCCACAATGAGGCGTATAGTTGTGTCCTCCTGGTGTCTATCCATCTGAGGTCGTTTTTGTGTTAGTAGTTCTGATCTAGTTTTATGAGTGACTCTTGTTCTCGCTGTTACAAGCACTTCCTCGGGGTATCCTCGTTCCAAGAAGCGGTTGCTCATTTCATTCATTTGACATTCAATATCCTCCACTTCAGAGCAGTTTCTCTTCGCCCGTAGCATCTCTCCATAGAGTATTGACCACTTGAGATTCTTTGGATGTCCACTATTTGCGTGCAAGATGCTGTTACACGAGGTGGGCTTTCTATACATTTTCGTACAAACCCTCTGGTCTTTTATGAACACTTCTACATCCAAAAAAATGATGTTCTCAGGACTTATTGTAGATGTAAAGGAGAGATTGTACTTGTTGACATTTAGAGAGTGAATGAAGTCTTGGAGGTCTGTCTGTTCACCCTCCCAGACTATAAAGAGGTCGTCAATAAATCTTGACCAAAATTTGATGTTCCGATAATTCCTTTTCTCCAATACTTCAGTCTCCCAGACTGCCATGAGTAAATTCGCGTACGTTGGAGCGAATGATGTACCCATGGCAGTCCCCTGTTTTTGCAGGAAGATGTCACCTTGAAACAGAAAGACATTGTGTCAAACAATATGTCAACATTCCAACCAGCATTTCGGAGTGTTCCAAAAAGCTAATTGATCTTGTTTGTAAAAACTGCTTCACAGCAGCTACGCCATCAGAATGGATGATTGATGTATAAAGCGATGAAACATCGATCGTTGCCATCAAGAAACCCTTCCTCCACTGGATCATTTGAATTTTGTTCAAAAAGTCCATTGTATCCCGCAGATATGAGGGAAGTGACACGACATAATCCATAAGAAAAACATCCAAGAAGCGGGAAGTGCATTCTAGCAGAGAACCGATGGCACTAACAATTGGTCTACCTGGTGGATTCGTAAGTGACTTATGGACCTTGGGAAGGAAATAAATTGTTGCCATTACTGGATGGTCTGTTTTCAGATATAAGAACTCCTCTAGATCAATAAGGTTTCTTTCTTTCCAGGCATGTAGCATTTGATGGTATTCTTTAGTCCAGCTCTCCATGGGATTTGAGGTCAATTTTTCATAGTGCTCTTTCATATTGAGTTGTCTTTCAGCTTCAGCTACGTAATCTTTGCGGTTTTGGATCACAATATTACCGCCTTTGTCAGAGGCTTTTATAATTATTGTCGTGTCCTCTCTTAGATCTTTGAGAGCTTGTTGTTCACCAGTTGTTAAATTCCACGATTTTGTAGTTTTTCTCTTTTCATTTCCATTCTCCATTGTATTAGGACACGATGTATTGTGAGTCATTTTGTTAATTTCATCCACAATGATCTCCTGAAATAGGTCGATTTTATTATCAGCTGGAAATTGTGGGCAAAAAGTGGACTGCTGTTTCAGGCCACTGTTGCCCCCCTTGTTGGTTTCAATCCCCATTCTGTGACTGAACTCCCTGTCTGTTTCCAAGTAAGGTTGCTGTTGCCCTGGTTTGAGTTCATCTTCATCTTGTAAGTCCACTAGTGCTCTGAGGGTGGATATGTCTTTTTGATTCAACTTTGATGGTGCCAGGTAGACAGTTGGTCTAGATTGTTGGATGGACGTTTTCTCTTCAAAATATTTTTTAGTTTGATTTTTCTACAAAATTTATATAAATCAATGCGCAAATTTGGGGTGTTCATATCTTTATTGGGGCAAAATGTGAGTCCCTTATTCAGTAATGATATTTGTGTTTCACTCAAGATCTTATCTGAGATGTTTATTACTAAATTGTTCTTGGTCAGATTTTTCTTCAGTTTTACTTTGTCTTTCCTCTTCCTTTTTAGTTTTTTGCCCCCTCTCCTTTTTCTTCTAGTTGTGTTCTGGTTTGATTTTTTCCCCACGTTGATCCTCTTCCTCTCCCTCTCTGCCGTGTTATCATTTGCATGAGTCTCATTTCCCTGGAAAAATCCAGGTTTGATGAGTTAGGTTCTTCATCCGCATCTATCTATCTCCTACTGGCAGTCGCCAGTGGGTAGTTATAGTTAGAACCTAGTTCCCATAGGAAAAGCATTTTTTGTCTTGGCTATAACTTTGGCGTCTTTTGGCCAATCTTCATGAAATTCTCCCCAAAAAGTGTCAAGGTAGGTTCTGGGTGTCATGGAAAGTTTGAGGGTGGTCGGTGCAGTAGGGACCGAGAATTTGGGCCGCGAAATAAGGGTGCGTTTGTAATGTTAATTACCAAAGGAACCTTTAGCCACACCTATAGCCTGAATCGCTGAACGGACTTACATTAAATTTGGCAGGGAGGTAGATGTTGGTTCAAGGAAGTGCCTTTTGCTTATTTGGCATGAATCTGTTGAGTAGCCTTTAGTTTTTGAGAAATTTAAGTTTAAAATTATAGTGAGCTCGTGCAGAGAAATGCACTGCTCTGATTGGCTGCCAACACTTTAACCAGGAAGTATTGGCAGTCATCTTGGGACTCTGCTTCAAGCCGAGTCCCCCCCCAAAAAAGTGAAAATAAATAAAAGGGGGCAGCATAGGAATACCCTGACACCCAAACCATGGTCTTGGGGTCCCCCTGGGATCCCGCCATGGCATAAAACCATTAAAAAAAAATATATATATATATATTTGCCCGGAATTTGCATTATTTGCGAAATCGTGACAAAAAAAGACACGCGGGCTCCCGGGCTTGCTTGACAATAACCCCCCGGTTGGTATGTAAGAGGGGAGCTCACGGGTCCCCCCTCCCAGGGCTTATTAAAGCTCCGGGGACCGCCACCTCCCTGGGTCTATTATTAAGGCGGGCGGGCCCACTGGACCCACCTGGGGGCCACCACCACCACGGGCTGATTTAAAGAATATGGGGGGGCTCGTGGACCCCCGCCGCTGCCCGGGGGCCGCCACCGCCCCAGGGCAATGCCATAATGCATGTGGGGGAACTCCCCTCCCCCCCCACGCAGCCCCGGGGACCTCAACCTCCCTGGGGCACACATACACTAATTAAGGGGGTCCCTTGCAGACCCCCGGCCCTGGGGACCACAACCTCACCGGGGCTATATACGAGATGGAAGGGGGGGCCACGCGGCCTCCCCTCCAGGAGCCCTGCATGTCCCTGTGTACTGCCACACCCCCCCTCCCCTGGGAGGGCTCCAGCTATGTACCGGGGTGCCCACACCTGGGACATTGCAGTTTGCTACGGCTTGGCAGTGGTATCCATGACTACTGAGATCCTGTTATAAATTAGAGAAATTTGATTTTCAAATTAAGTTAGTTTTATTTTTTTTAAAACACAACAAAATCCCTTTCCCTTAGGTGACAGATGGCAGAGATAAAAATAAATACTGCAATTGATGTTAAAAATGAATGTTTGACATCACATTTTATTAAAAATCATAATATATAAAACTGGTTTCTAAATCTGCATTCACTTTCTGATAAGGGTAGTTGCCATTTGACCCTGAGTAAGTCAATATCTGCAACTTGGATTTTATCCCGTTATTAATTTCATCTGTCGTGAGTGATTTTCAACCGAATTCTGTCTTGGAATATTATTCTTGAGATTGTTGACAATTAGTTTTTATGCCTTGGTTTTGTCGATTAATGGACCAGGGTTGTAACTCATCTTATTAGTTCCCTGGCCATCTGAGATGAATTATATTCAAGTGATTTAAAGAAAGCTTGACTGTCTGATACAAAATTGTTACCATCACGCCTTTATATCTTTACCTTGAGGTGCACAGCATTTTTCTTGCTTGGTAGAATGCAAACTGGACCACATGTCGTTATTTCTTTATCTTTTTTGTTATTCTATAGTGATGTGAACCGGATGAAGTATATCCCAGAGTTGGCCTATCGTGGGCTATGGCTGCTTTGCCTCCCAATCCACGGAGAAGTGGATCACGTAAGAGCATTTTCAATTTTCCCCATCCCTCCCTTCATTTCTTTTGGTGTTTGATATTCCTTTGTCAGGTCTACACTACATTATCCTTAATGCGCTAAAACTTAGGCTTTGCTGGTTAAAAAAACTGGAGAATTTCAATTTTTAGCCTGGTGCTGTTTGGATAAGCCTAATCCAGAGATATATGCAGAGGGTCCTTGTTTGCTCACTCCTTACAGTTATATACATGGTTTGTAGTGGTAAAGTTTCAACACATGCAGCCTCCATTGGGCAACTAGCAGTAACGGTAACTTTATTCCTTGGTTTTCTGCTCTTTCTAAAACGTCTTTTTCTGGGATACGTAAATTGAGGCAACATTGAGCTGGGATTCTTCATTGTGCCTAACTACTACAAAGGTTTTTATTTTACCCCTCGTACTACTGTAAGAGAATGGCACTTGTTGATTGTTGCGACTCCTGAGGGCAGTAGCAGGAGGCAGACTGTAAACCCTGGCCCCTTGATCCCATTCTGATCTGCTTTTGTGTACTTTGGGATGATGGTTTCTGCTAACAAACTGTAATTCTGTATCGGTGAATGATCAGAGGACAGAATGCTGTATGCCTTATTTTGTGAACTTCCTGCACATCTCTTCTAGACCTTACGCCGCCTGTTCCAGCGGATCCTCAGTGTGATTCTGATGATGCGCTGTGGGGAAGGATCCAATCCTGTGCTCCTCAACATTTCTGCTCAGGTGGCAAACTCCAGGGAACAGGCCATACGTTTTGTCAGGTAAAGTGTTTGCTACACAGAAAGAACCTGCATGTACTGTTATTTTGCTTAATCATTAAGGTCGAACAAAATATAATATCTTAGTAAATGACGTACAGTCATGGGGCAGGTTCATGCAGGAGAAAAGTATTTTGCTATTAATGCTCAGCAGCATAATAGATCATATTGAATACACATTCAAAGTTCTCCTTGGTACTAACACAAGTACCTTGCTTCAAATGTGGTATGTTTCCTCATTTGAACACCTGCTTTGCAGCTGAAAAGCTTCCCACTATCACCTCTTTATTAAGGAGTGTGAGCAGATATTCTGTGGGCATGATGCCACTTCTAATGCTTTGGAATGGTGATAGCCACCAGTTAGATGAAGAAGCACTACTCTGGGTTTAGTTCTTAGGAGTGCGATGGGGTGAATATAGCAATGCCTAAAAGCCTTTTCGTTTGTGTGCAACTAGACCAACTGTTGCTTAAAAAGTTTTATTGCAGAGAGGCACAATATTGAGTAAGTGTCCCGTCTATAACTTAGTTGGATTTAAGTGAACTATTGAGCATTGATTTTAAAATGTGTCCGGGTAGAAACCTTTCCGAAGTGGACAGCCATACCTAGCTAGAGTTTGAAAAACATTAGGAAGTTTGGCATCAGAGTTTAGCCTGAGCAGAGTTGTTTTTTCAACAGAAATCATGCATTGTTATTGAATGGGCACATACAGGAAGGAAAGGCGAAAACTAGTGTCTCTGCATCATGATTGATGTTTGTAGACTCAATTTATGTTTTTGTCTTTGATTTATGAATTGCAGCAAACCAAGAAAGTTTTATGTTTTTTGTAGTTTCTAAGTAGCACCTCTTAGAACAATTGATTTATGAATTGCAGCAAACCAAGAAAGTTTTATGTTTTTTGTAGTTTCTAAGTAGCACCTCTTAGAACAATTGTTTTGCTCATTCAGCCTGGGGAAGTAGAGTATCTATTTTGGAGTGAACTGAATCAGAGTCAATAAATCCTTCTTTGGAAGGCAGGGATTAAAGAACTTTATCTATTTTTTATTTGAGGCAATGCCAAACTCCTTGTACTCTGACCTATTAGATTTTAAGTTGTGTTCTTTTTTCAGTTTCCTGATTGATGAATTGAAGGAAGTCTCCTATCCTGCATATCGCATTTTATTGCAACATATCTGTGCCAAGGTACTGTTGTCTTTGCATTTTACACGTATGTTCAATAATATTTGTTTAAAGCATCAAGTAATACTGCCCCTGTGATTTAAAGAACACTTATAACACACAAGCGTATTTATGTAGAAACTTTGAATCCCGTTCTCTGACCTGTCTTGTGGGAATTGGGTAAGAATATTGATTCAAGAAAAGTTTTCTGGATCACAATAACCTAAAATATTGCTGAAATAGCTAACCAAAAATACCATAAGGATATTTTCTAAAACATTCACTTGCTTTAATTTCCTAAACTCTACACATTATTTACAATTTGTGATATAGGTTTTTAATTATAAAAAAGGGACAAAACTGAAGTATGCGGAGGATGTGGAGTACATGGTGTGTTATGTTTTAAGAATTGTGTTAGGTGTAATAGAGGTGAGAGGATTAGTAAAAAGGTGTGGATGGTTAACCGAGGGGATTCTTTGGGGGTTCAGCATTGAAAAGTAATGCTATGGTTTGTCAGTTGTAAATGAAGCCTTTGAGGCACATATGGAGTTATTTTTCTATGGCTGTTAAAGGAAGATGTGGCCAACTTAAGCTGGAATTCTTAAAGTTGGCTGTTGTACTGTGTAGTAGTGGATAACAAAGAAGTACAATACAGTAAAGGTAGCCAGGCTAATCAATACTTTTTCAAGCAGTAAATATTGTTCATTATACTAGTTATTTCATATTTAAAACATTTTGTTTCTCAAGGCTCTTGTTTTGGATTTATTAATGATGCAGTTTAATTTGATGTCATTGTAGACTATATATCGGAATTTGTTGGTTAATTGATGTTTAGAGACTCTAAGTTAAAGCTTAGATCCCTAGTATGTAAAGGAAAACGCATTTTTAGCAGCTAGTAAAGAGCTCTGATTACTTGTACAGCAATTTTCACACCGAACTAGAGATAAGTAATTGGATCATATCTTGAAATAATATGGTTGGTTTAACAAGAAACAGCTCTTTCATGTTTTATTCACTTCTCATTCCTGCCTCTGGAATAAGTCTCTAACTGTTCAATATTGTGATATTGTGATGCAGGTCTCCAAATACTTGACCTAACAACTTGTTTTATTCTTTAAAATTAGGACAGTACTTAAGCAAAAGACAGTAATGACACAAACAAGAAATAGTGGAAAACCACCATGCAAGGGTCTGCCCTTCATCTCATTGCTCTGCTAGATGGGTGCCATTCCATTACTGTGTCACAAGAAGGAACCATACTCTTCTTTCTCTTTGATGTGAAGAAGGCCTTTGAGGCATAAACACACATTTTATTTAACTGCTGAAATAGGCACAGAACTGGTTTGAATTTAGAGGAATTCCCTTTGTCAATCAAAATTATATTGCTATTTAGCTTAGAAATGCTCAATATCCATGAGAAATGCGTTTAACTCCCTGAAAGTGTCTTTTTGGGCTTGAATTTCAAATGTACAGAGGGATATACTTCAAACTCAAAATGTTAGATGGAGGTTTTTATGATGTTGGCAATAAAGTTGCCAACACATTGATGCTTGTAAACATGTGAATAAATGTACAGATCGCTTGTGAAGCACAAAGGGCATTTGCTTAACAATTATCAGCTCAACAGGTTTGGTTTGTTGTAGTACTGAGAGTACAGTTTCAGCATAGTCAGTTACAACACTTTTGTAAATAAATGTGACAGTGTTTTGTTGTTTCTGTTTTATGCATTTACAGGCCTTTGGCTAAATTTCCATGTCAGAAGTAGCTATTTATCCATAATAATGCTTCAAGATTTCAAGAAGTGTAATGAGGCTATGCTTGCTATCCCCTGTGGTTCTAGGGAGATCATTTGTTGCAAACAGTTCTTTGACCTGTTAATGTTGCAAACTCTAATGCTTAAGTCAGTAGCAGGAAGGGTAAGGCACAGTTAAGTGTGGGAAGACAGGAAATGCGTGGTTATTGTGTTCTTTCGCCTCCCCCCCCCTCCTGTTGTAAAAGATCTTGTATTAATGCTGGAATGGGACTTTACCCCTGTTGGCGTTTTCAAAGCTGTGGCTACCTCACTTCTATTATTTCTTTTCCAGTTTCCAGATAAATCGGAGCATCGATCATATGCTGCTGAAGCCTTGGTTAAGCTGCTCTGCAAGTTCCCCAATGCAGAGTACGGCACATTTATTCAGTGGCTGTACAGGTATTCTCGAAACAGCAAGGCAAGTTCCCCTCATTGTGTTTTCCCAACTCTTAGTTATTGCCATTCTGCTTACAGTTCATCTTCATACATATGTGTCTCTGACATTAATCATCTTCTTGCCCTTTGCCGCTCTTCCACAGATGTCATACAGAGTGTTTGCTCTAGAAGTGGCAGTGGCGCTTTTGGAGCTTCCAGAGAGACAAGTGGATAACACTGTTCCTTTGGAGGAGCAGAGATTTCTGCAGCACAAGTTTCTTGTGCAGGTGATGGTATTTGGTCGCTGCTCTGACAAGGCCCCAACAGTGCGCAGCAAAGCACTCTCCTGCCTGGCCCAGTGCCTTGAGACGAAAGTGGCCACGGCGGTAGAGGGTGTGCAAGAGCTACTACAAGGAAGTAAGTACAGTATTGCTGGTCAGTGCTATTTTGCAAGTGAAAAGTTGTCACTCGCCATATAAGAATCCAATCTAACATGGCTTTAGTCAAGTGATCTCTACCTTTCATATCATAAGAATTACTTAAGTTAAATAAAATCATCCTGAGCTTCTAACAGAAATTATCAGTGTTACAATAATGACCACTTCGGACAAGTTTCCATTAGTGGCTACTGCATTCAGAATTGCTACCAGCGACCGCCTCAGTGCATTAGGCATGGTCATCATCAAATATTTTTATTAATTTAAATATTGAATGTCTCTCCTTGTCACAGTAGTGCTATATGCAGTGCCCACTGGCACTTAAGAAAGAACATTAGCAATAAGACTCTCATTCGCAGACTGAATTACCCTTTAAAAAATAAAAAACACGCTCACACTCTTACTTCTTGCAAACATCAGCTTCACAATCATGAAAATATACAATTTTTCCTTGTAAATACATAATTTTCAATTTTGGAACCGTATCTAATTCAACCAAACAAAAGCTTTTCATTTATTTGGTTGACCACACACAGGAGCTACCCAGAGTGCTGGCAAGCTACTCATTGGGAGAACCCTGCTTTAGTCATTGTATCTCCTTTCTATTTTTTTTGCTGAATAGGATATTTCAAATATTCTGTTTGTTAACCAATTGTTGCCTGTTTGGGTGAAAGAAAATTTTCGTTCCACTTAAAACCCAATTAAAAGCATCTTTTGGTGTTGGTCTGTCCGCATATATGCTTTTTTTTAAAGCCTTCATCGTGTTAAAGAAGCCAATAAAATGGATGATAGCGAACATAGATTACATTATTTATTCTCTTTTAGCTGTAGTCCTTAAATCTCCTTATTTTGCTCAGGTAACCTGAATTGTTCCTCCTTTTTTAAATTTGTTTCTCCAGTATTGGGGTATCTTTCATAGATTCGCATGCTTGAATCATTCCCCGTCGTCGAAGTGGGAGTCCCACGGTACATAAAAAGCAGTAAGCACTACTCTAACATTAAAGTTAATAGAGAAAGAACCATTCACTTTAATATCTCGTCCTAGTCATTAGGATGGTCCAAGCTCCAGCCAATTTGACAACAGCACCCTCTAGAACCCTCTCCACAGAGGCTCCAGGCTCTCAGATTTTCTACCGCACGTCGTGTGAAGGGAGTTTCCCTGAGCTCTGCTCAGTACTTTCTCTTGGCCTTCTGGATTTCTCCAGATCTTCAATTCAACATGTCTTCTAAACGATCTCTCTTCAGGCATTGTGATTCTTGTGGGAAACTAAGACTTCATTCAGAGGATCCCCACAAGAAGTGTATCTACTGCCTTCACCCTGATCACCAGGTGAGAGACTGTAAAATCTGCAGGACTTTCTCTCAAAAAACCTTGAGAGATAGAGAATGACGTCGTCTTCTGTGGCTACAGAAGCTTAAAAATAAAGACAATCCATTATCTGACGAGGAAAGTGATTCCTCATTAAAGACCACAGCTTCTAATAAAAGAGCTAGTGAGGTGGAGCCGGTATCTCCTAAGGCTGCTAAGGTGTTAAAAAAGCATCACCACACCTCAAGACATGAAGACGAGCCTTCATCTTCTAAAAAAGAACTGGCCTCTCTTAAGGGTCAGTCTGTGCCCTCTACGCCTTCTAAATCTTCTTCAAAAATGAAGCAGGGGTCAAGGTTTCTTCCAGAGACAACTTTACCTCACACAAAAAATGCTCCGTCGACGAAGCCATTGACGACTCCTTCGTCGACGAGAACCTCTGTCGCCACGACGATGACGTCCACTTTCTCTTCACCTCAAACGAAGATGATCATGTCGTCGGCATCTTCTCCATCGACGTTAGTCTCTGTGAGGGTGAGACCGTCATAGACAACAACTTCGTCGAAAAATAAGGGACTCCTGTCAGGACCTTCGTCGACGGAAACTTCGTCGACGCCGTGGCTGTTGGCGGCTGTCAAAAACAAGTCTCTCGTCGACGGCAGCCTTGTTGACGGTAGCCTTGTCGACAGAGCCAAAGACTTTGGATCCAGATCTTTGTCGACGAACCACTTCAACATCAGGACCGTCGATGGAAGAAAAGTCGACAAACTTCATCTACAGCATACTCGTCGGTGGTTTGCTTGACATAGTCGTCGATGCAAGTTCCGTCGACGAATCTGACTGCATCCAAAGCTAATACAGAACTTCTACCTAAGAAAAAACCTTCTCAGGAAATATTGCCTATCCACACTTCCCCAAGTAAGGTGTCTCCCTGTCCTCCAGAGGAAATATTTGATTATGGAGCAGATGAGGAGGAATCTGAAAATGATGGGATGTTTGGGGTGGCTCGCAGTCCCTCTGACCTTCTCATTAAATGCCAGGAGGATGAAGATGAGGACTATGTGTATTACCCTGAGGTCATCAACCAGGAGAGGCAAATGGAACAAACAAACCAAATGCCTGTTTCTCTGGTCTCAAACTTACAGCATATGGTAGAGGATTACCACCGCAGATTCCCTCCCTCAGAGCCGGCATCTTCAGTTCCTCAGATGCCTATTACACAGCCTTCCTTGCTAACTAGGTCCTCCACTCCGGCTTCTCCGTTACCTGCAGCAATGCAGCAGCAGGATCAGGAGGTTCACACCACTGATTAGGATAGAGAAGAGGGAGAGTTAGATGAGATATCCCTTCCCAATGAATGGGATGACTATCAGATCCAGACACCATCGCCTTCCACTCCACCTCCAATAGATTTACCACCTGAGGACATTGGGGGTTTCCATACCCTTATGGAGAGAGCGACAAGGAGGTTTCAGCTTCCCTTGACAACTAAACAAGCTGATTGTTTCTTGTATGATTTCAAGGAACAGACAAAGAGACATGTTCGCTCTATTCCCATAGTAGACTTCATATGGCAAGAAGGCTTAAAAGTAATGAAGACACCAGCCTCAATTCCGGCAGTCTTGCCAAAGTTGGAGAAGAAATATAAGGATCCTGATAATTCGCCTGCCTGCCTTATCGGGCAACCTAAGCCGATTCTGTGATCTCCCAAGCGGCTCAACGTCGTGCCAGAAATCCTGCTTCTCCACTGTTGGCCCATGCGGATAGAGATGAGACGTCTCGACTCGTTCGGAAATAAATTTTCCACCATAGTAGCAACCACAGTTAGAGCGGCCGATTTGCTTGTCATTCTAGGCAGATACGACCGCCAAATGTGGTCAGACATTTCGCCCTTTATAGAAATGCTACCAAAAGAATTCAAAGCTAAGGCGCTCAAAATTCTGCAGGAGGGAGAAAGGATCTCGGCTGAGGTCATCGATTGCGCAGTGGATGTTTCCTCCACAGGATTCCACCAGCTAGCTGAGGCCGCGGTCTTGAGACGTCAGGGCTGGCTAAAAGCTACTTTTTTCAGACAAGAAGTTCAGATGAAGGTGATTGACATGCCTTACGATGGCGCATCCCTATTTGGACACCACATAGATGAAGCCCTTCAGACCATCAAAAAAGAAACAGATACTGCAAAGGCTCTTGGCACTCTACAATTCAAGAAGCAGCCCTTTCGTCGGGCTAGTGGACGTGGTTTGTCCTCCTTTCGGGGAGGTTACAGCCAGTACAAGCAATACCAGTCATATCCGGGTCAATCAAGGTACCCATCATCATAACAGCAACAGTCGTTTAAACAACCTCCTGCCGCTTCCTACAAGCACTACAGAGGAAAAACGGCCTTCAGAGGCAGGGATAACTCTAAGAAGCAGTGACAGACGCAAACTGCCAGCCACAGTTCCCATCAATTCTGGCAAAGTTGGTGGAAGAATTTCCCTTTTCCTTCGTGAATGGTCTACAATAACAACGGACAGATGGGTTTTAGATATAGTTTCCAACAGTCACACTTTGGAATTTCTAAAGATTCCTCCGAACTGCCCTCCCAGAGGTCCCCCTCCTGCTCATCTGAAAGAGCTTTTGTCTCAAAGATAATGTTGAGAAAGGGAGTGATCGAAGTGGTACCAGCTGTACAGCGAGGAACAGGGTTCTATTCAAGGTTTTTCCTCATAAGGAAGAAATCGGGAGAGTGGCTTCCCATCTTGGACCTTCGTTGTCTCAACAAATTTCTATAAAAGCAATCCTTCCGAATGTTGACACTTCAGGAGGTGCTTCAATTGATAAATCGGGAGGATTTCATGGCGACCCTGGACCTTCAGGACGCCTATTTACATATCCTAACCTCCCCAGGCACAGGAAATTCTTAAGCTTCAGAGTGGCTGGCATTGATTTCCAATTCTGAGTCCTACCATTTGGCCTTCGTTCAGCGCCCCGAGTGTTCACCAAGGTCCTAGCACCGGTGGCGGCTCACCTTCGCCAAGCAGGAATTCAAATCTTCCCTTATCTAGACGATTGCCTCATAAAGGCAAAATTCTTCGCAGTGGCAATCACTCATACTCAAAAATGTCTCTCTCTCTTCCAATCGTTGGGCCTTTCCATAAATTTCCCAAAGTCTCAGTTAATCCCCTCAAAGGCGAAAACATTCTTAGGGGCAACTTTGGGCACTCATCAGGCAAAGGCCTTTGCCTCACAGGAAAGACCACAAAAGATCCGCAAGCTGGCAACTTTACTTCTCACAAGAAAGTCCACTTCAGTCCGCAAGTGCAAATCGCTTCTGGGAATGTTGTCCTCCTGCATTCCCCTTGTTCCCAACTGTCGCTTGCGGATGAGACCCTTACAAGAGGAGCTGGCCAGTCAGTGGCTGCAAATTTCAGGGTCCTTCGACAATGTTATCATGATAACACCTCAAATGAAAGAAGCACTCCCATGGTGGACTCACATCCCGAACATAGCCGCACGCCTATCGTTCCTAGTGGATTGGCCAGGTTACATAATAACAACTGATGCATCCCTCGAGGGGTGGGGAGCACATCTAGAAGGACTAACAGTGAAAGGAAAATGAGACACACATCAACGGACATTACACATAAACCTTTTAGAGTTAAAAGCAATATTCCTAGCCCTGAAATCTTTCCTCTTGATAATATCAGGAGCTTCAGTATTAATTCGGACTGACGACACAACAAGCATGCACTATTTAAACAAACAAGGGGGGACAAGATCAACTATGCTATCTCTACAGGCCCAGCAGATTTGGGATTGGCCATTTCAGCACCAAATAACACTAACCGCAGAACATGTTCCAGGAGTAGTAAACATCCTAGCGGATTCCTTGATCAGGTCGATTACAACCAACCACGAATGGGAACCCACCAACCAACGCTGAATCACATCTTTCGGTTGTGTGGCAAACCGAGGTTAGACCTATTTACGACCAGTCTGAACTGCAAATGCCAATTCTTTGCCAGTTGGCTACCCCAATAGGGATCGTACGGTAATGCGTTTTCGATAAACTGGTCAAAGATTTATGCCTACGCTTTTCCTCCGATTCCTTTAGTCCCAAGGGTGCTTCGGAAGATGAGAAAGGAACCCTGCCGAATACTTCTCGTAGCTCCCAGGTGGCCTCGCCAGTTCTGGTTCACAGAGCTTCTGCTCCTATCGAAGTGCAGACCCAGGTTGTTACACCCATTACAGAACTTACTAACAATAAATTGCGGCCAGGTCTGCCATCCGGACCTAACATCTCTACGATTAGCAGCTTGGCTCCTGAACACTGAGTTTGCCGACTTAGTAATACCGGCTGACTATCGGGAGGTCCTGGCTAATGCTAGAGCTCCTTCCACTATTAAGACTTACAAACCCAAGTGGAAGAGATTCTGTCATTGGTGTGTAAGCTCTGAGGTGCACCCTATTCAGTCTTCACCAGAACAATTACTGCCTTTTTTCCTGCAGCTGGCCAAATCTGGCCTTTCTCATTCTACTATAAAGGTATTCCTTGGCGCGATTTCCAGGTTTCGGCGGCAGAATGGGTCACAGTCGCTTTGGTCATCAAGAATAATAAAACAATTTCTTAAAGGATTGTTTAGAATGTTTCCTTCAATTAGGCGTCCACCTCCGCCTTGGCATCTCAACATTGTTCTAACACAGCTTATGAAGGCCCCATTCAAGCATATTCATAGGGCTGACTTAAAATACATTACATGGAAAACGTCTCTTCTGCTGGCGCTTACAACAGCCAGACGGGTAAGCGACATACAGGCTTTCACTACTCGTCATCCTTTCCTCCAGTTCACTACAGACTCTGTTATACCCCGTACAAATCCTACCTTTATACCCAAGGTCCCATCGGATTTTCACCTAAACGAGCAAGTTGTATTGAAAGCCTTCTTCCCAAATCCACAGTCACCTGTAGAAAGATCTTTGCATTCCCTGGATCTAAAAAGGTGCATAAAATTCTACTTACAGAAAACAGCCAGCATACGTCAGGCTGATCAGCTTTTTGTGGCTTATGGAAAAATCAGAAAAGGGTATCCTATCACTAAACAGACTATAGCACGTTGGATATCTTCTCCGATCCAGTTTTGCCTTCAACAAGCAGGCAAACCTCTACCTTCAACAGTGAAAGCTCACTCTACGAGAGCAGTTTCCTCTTCAATGGCTCTCTTTGCCGGTGTGCCTATTCAACAGATTTGCAGAGCAGCGACCTGGTACAGCAGGCACACTTGACCAAGCATTACTGTCTGGAAGCTGCAAGTGATGCTGATACAGCTGTGGCACAGGTGGTGGTACGTAATCTTTTCCTTTGTGTTTCACAATTGTTGTGATGATAATTGATATTATTGTTATTCAAACATATGCATGGTCGGATACTAATATATGTACATAATATAAATATATATATAATATATATATATATATATATATATATATATATATATATATATATATATATAATCTACTGGCGGTCGCCAGTAGATAGTTATAGTTAGGACCTTTATCCATTGGCAATCCGCAACATTCTATTCCCAATAAGTTTGGCGTCGCTTGACGAATCATCGCGAAATTTTCAAAACTAGTGGGGCGCTCTAGTCCGCTCCTGTCTTGAAAGTTTCGGGGTGATTCATTAAGCGGCGGCCGAGAAAAAAGGGGGGTCCCAAAACGTGTTTTCTCCGTTTTCTCCATGTTAATTCCCATAGGAAATTTTAGCCACGGCTACAGCCCGAACTGCTGAACGGAATTACACCAAATTTTGCAAAAAGGTAGCGCCTGGTTCAGAAAGCGACCTTTTTTTTAAATGGTGTAAATCCGTTCAGTAGTTGCGGAGAAATTCAAAAAATAAGAGTGAAATAATCGATTTCCCATAGGAAACTTTATGCAAGGCTACAGCAAAAACTGCTGAACGGAATTACACCAAATTTGGCAAAAAGGTAGTGTTTGGTTCAGAAAGCACCCTTTTTTTAAAAATGGTGTAAATCCGTTCAGTAGTTGCTGAGAAAATCCAAAATAAAAGTTTCGATATTTAGAGGCACGGAGGATCCGCGCACCCTCCCGACCACGAGCTGCATGCTAATTGGCTGTCAACACTCCAAACCATGAAGTGTTGGCAGCCATCTTGTTCCTCGGTAGAACCGAGGGACAAGAAAAGACAAAAACAAGGGCGCAAAACGCAAAAGGGGGCAGGGTAGAAACACCCTGACCCCTAGCCCTGCTCAGGGGTCCTACAAGGACCCCCAGAGCCAAAAAATCGGCAGAAAACGCGCTGGGTGCGCGGATCCTGCCGATTATTAAAAAAAAAAAAACGAAGCGCGGCCTCCCGCGCTTCGTGGTTAATTGGCCCCCGGGTGGGCCAAGTCCCGGGGGCATACGGGGCTTTATTATTAATTATATGGGGGGGCCTCTAAGGCCACCCCCAAGCCCCGGGGACCGCCACCCCCCCGGGGCTTTAAACAAAATGGTGCGGGAGGTCTCTTAGCCCTCCCGCAGCCCCGGGGACCGCCACAACCCGGGGCTTCTTTTTTTTAAATTAAATCACCTGTGTGGGGGGGCTCCAGCCCCCCCACACGTCCCGAGACCGCCACCTCCCCGGGCACTAACAAATTTAAAATGGGGGTCCGTTTTGGACCCCCGAAGCCCCGAGGACCACCACCTCCCCGGGGCTTTGCAGATGTGGGGAGGGGGCCGCGCGGCCCCCTCCTGGAGCCATTGATGGCCCTGGGGACCGCCACCCCCAGGGCCGGCTCCTGCAGTGTCCCGGGGTGCTCACCCCCAGGACACTGTAGTTTGCAATGACAGGACGGGAGCCTCGCGGCTCCCGTCCGGTCATTGCAAACTGCTTTGCTTCATTGAAGCGAGAGCAGGAAACCTGCTCTCGCTTCAATGAAGCAAAGCAGATTGCTTTCCACATGGGGAGCTGCATGTCAGCAGCTCCCCATGTGGAAAGCAATGCCGGCTCCCGAGGACGCGGGGAGCCGGCTGGGGCGTGGGGGATTGGGGACCCCCACGGTCCCCAAAGGAGAGGGCCAGCCCCGGGGGATGGGGTCCCCGGGGCAAGTAGTGGCCCGGGAGGGGGGCCACGCGGCCCCCCTCCCCCCCCAAAAAAAGAAAATACAAATAAATAAATAAAGGCCTGCCCCGGGGATGGGGTCCCCGGGGCAAAAGGAGGCCTGAGGAGGGGAGCCACGCAGCCCCCCTCCTTAAAAAAATAATAATAAAGAGTGGCCATGCCCCGGGGATGGGGTCCCCGGGGCCGGAATCGGCCACGGGAGGGAGCCACGCGGCCCCTTCCCGTTTAAAAAAAAAAAAAAAGAGAGAGAAAGAAAAAAAAGGGGTAAGGCCCTGGGGGATTGGGTCCCCAGGGCCCAAAAGAAGGAAAAAGGAAGGGGGGCCACACAGCCCCCCTTCGGAGAAGAAAAAAACCCAAAAACGATCGGGCCGCAGGCCCCGCCCCCTTCCTTTACCACTCTGCAAACGCGCCCCCTGGCGTGTTTGCAGAGGGGGAACGAATTCCCCTTGAATACTGGGGGTCCCTGGGGGCCAACTAGCCCACCAGGAACCTCCAGTATGCGCCAGGGGGTTGCGTTGCAGAGAGGTGTACAGAGGCCACACCCTTTTTTACACCTCTCTGCATCGCAGCTCTGTGGCGCTTACTTGGAGGTACCTGGTGGGATAGTTGGACCCCAGGGACCTCAGGATTCAAGGGACTTAATCCCCAACTTAAAACGCGCCACGGGGTGCGTTTGCACAGTGGTGAAGGGAGGGGCGGGGCTTCAGGTGACATGTGTGCAAACAGGCCCCGTGGCGCGTTTTAAGATGGGGAATTAAATCCCCTTCAATCCTGAGGGTCCCTGGGGGCCAACTAGCCCACCAGGTACCTTCAGTAAGCGCCACGGAGCTGCGTTGCAGAGTGTTGTAAAAAGGGGCGTGGCCTCTGAACACCTCTCTGCAACGCAGCTCTCTGGCGCATACTGGAGGTATCTGGTGGGCCAGTTGGCCCCTAGGGACCCTCGGGATTGAGGAGGAATTAATTCTCCAACTTAAAACGCGCCACAGGGCGTGTTTGCAGACATGTCACCTCAGGCCCCACCCCTTCCTTCACCATTGTGCAAATATTCCTCTAAAATCAGCCGAACTACGAATTCCGATTTACTCACCTGTTATCAGGAGAGACCTCAGTGCTGCATCTTTGAGCCCAGTACTGATCCTGAAAAGTAATTTTAACCGTACTTACCAGTAACTTGAATTTCCTTCCATAGGATATCATTGCCTGCTTTTTGCTGAAAAAGTTTCTAAGTGTCGATTTTTGAAACATACAAATATTCCTCTAAAATCAGCAGAACTACGAATTCCGATTTACTCACCTGTTATCAGGAGAGACCTCAGTGCTGCATCTTTCAGCCCAGTACAGATCCTGAAAAGTAATTCTAACAGTACTTACCAGTAACTTGAATTTCCTTCCATAGGCTAACATTGACTAGTTTCACTTGGAAATTCTTTTAAGTGTTGAGTTTTGAAACTTTATAATATTCCTCTAAAATCAGCTGAACTACGAATTCCGATTTACTCACCTGTTATCAGGAGAGAACCCAGTGCTGCATCTTTTAGCCCAGCACTGACCCTGAAAAGTAATTCTAACCGTACTTACCAGTAACTTGTATTTCCTTCCATTAGAATCCATTGTCTGGTTTTCCGCAGAAAAGTTTCAAAGTGCCGTTTTTCACAAACTACAAATATTCCTTAAAAATCGCCTGTATGACTTAAACGCATTCTTTCAACTGTTTACAGGAGATGCACCAGTGCTGGATCCAGGATCCACCACTGAGTAAGAAAAAGTAACGATAACACTACTTATCAATGCCGGTAAAACTGAGGTTTTGATATTTGGGAATAATGTCAACCTCTGGTCACCTGATTGGTGGCCAGAGGAAATGGGTATACCTCCAGCCCACTCCACGAAAGCAAAGAACCTGGGTGTGGTGATGGATAACAAACTGACTTTTGGTGATCATGTTAGCGGCGTGGTCTCTACCAGCTTCTTTCTTCTCAGAAAGTTGAGAAAAATAAAAACAAAATTCTTCTTAAAGATAACTTTAGGACAGCAGTCACGGCGCTCGTCCTGTCACGACTGGACTATTGCAACAGTCTGTACTTGAGTTTACATAAGAAACATCTTAATAGACTCCAGATTGTGCAAAATGCGGCAGCAAGACTGCTAACGGGCACTCCCAGGTTCGTCTCAGTGGGAAAGGGTCTTCGAGATCTCCACTGGCTTCCAGTGAAACAACGGGCACGGTTTAAAGCACTGTGCATGGTCTTTAAAGCCTTGGTGGGCAGTGGCCCAGTCTACCTGAGAAACCGACTACTCTGGTATGTTCCTGGCAGAATGTTACGTTCCTCGGAAGCAAAGCTAGTGACTATTCCCGAGTTAAGAAAGCCAGTTGGGGTGGCAGGAGTTTCATTTACTGTGCCGCCAGGGCTTGGAATGATCTTCCTGTGCATCTGAGAAAGGCCATGGATCTCCTTTCATTTAGGAAGGGGTTGAAAACCTGGCTTTTCTCTGTATAATCTTCCTTCTAGGACACCCACCAGGTAGTGCTTAGCGCCAGGACGCCTTTGGGCAGCAGTTGCGCTTTACAAGTTTCATTAACATAACATAACATACTTACCTGCTAAGTGAATTTCCTCCCATAGGATAACATTGGTGATTCTATGT
The DNA here is from genome assembly GCA_963921515.1 of Calotriton arnoldi. Lineage (NCBI taxonomy): Eukaryota > Metazoa > Chordata > Amphibia > Caudata > Salamandridae > Calotriton > Calotriton arnoldi. The sequence continues at coordinate 1,492,369 of CAWUFW010002679.1, read as the reverse complement.
GAAAAAGTTTCTAAGTGTCAACTTTTAAAATGCAATAATATTCCTTAAAAATCACTACTGTAACCAAAACGCTTTTACTCAACTGTTTACATGAGATGTCCCAGGACTGAATCTAGGATCCAGTCCTGTGGTTAGAAAAGTAATCCATAAAGTAACTAATTGCATTTAACTAGAAATTCACATTGAGCTCAATGTTGCATTGTGTCTGAAATTGTGTTGCCCATTGCAACAACTGTAACTACTGTACTTAACCCCTTCGCTGCTAGGCCTTCCCCCCCCCCGGTGCTAAGCCTTTTTTTGGCTATTTGGGGTAGTGCGCGCTTAGGCCCCTGTAACGTTTTGACCACATAAGGTATCCATGCCAAATTTGCGTCCTTTTTTTCTAACATCATGGGGATTGTAAAGGTACCCAGGGTTTGTGGATTCCCCTGGAGGGGACCCAGAAATTAGTCAAAATACAGCTAAATTTTGTTTTTTTTGGGAAAAATGCGAAAAAAGGGCTACAGATGAAAGCGTCTTGATTTTTCCCTGCAAATGGCATCAAAAAGGGGATGTGGTGCTGAAATCACCATCTTCCCAGCTTTCAGGGACAAGCAGACTTTTGTCAGAAAACCAACTTTTTTACACAGTTTTGGCATTTTTCTGGGACATAGCCTATTTTTGCTATTTTTGTGCTTTCAACCTCCTTCCAGTTAATGGTAGAAATGGGTATGAAACCAATAATGGATCCTGGAAAGCCATACATTTCTGAAAAGTAGACAAAATTCTGAATTCAGCAAGGGGTCATTTGTGTAGATCCTTAAAGTTTTCCTTATAGAAACTAACAGTTAAATAAAGGAAAAATTGAAAATTAGTTGAAAAAAACAGCCATTTGTGTCAACGTTTTCACCTGTAACTTCTTCTAATTATGACAGCTATTTGAAGGCAATATACCGTTATATCCGCTGGACCTTTCTGGTTGTGGGGATATATAGGACTTGTAGGTTCACCAAGAACCCGACGAACCCAGAGCCAATAATTGAGCAGCATCTTGCAATGGTTTTTTATTATGTACCGGGTATATAGCAATTATTTTGGGAAAATGTATACATGAAAAAATTGTTATGAAAGACACCTATGTATTTCTGAAATGGGAACAAAATGTAGATTTTAGAAACAGTAGATATTTGCACATTTCCGAAATTGGGAGTACCCATACTAGCATGAGAATTATAGGTCATTTTTCAAAATGACTTATTTTTTACACATTGTCTTTCATTTGGAAGGCAGAAATGCATCGAAAGTCAATAGGTAATAACAGTTGCTCTACAATTCTGTGTTACCCAAAGTCTTCTGAGAAAATTGGTACCTCACTTGTGTGGGTCGGCCTAGTGCCCGCGACAGGAAACGGCGCAAAACGCAACGTGGTCACACCTCAATTTCGCAGTGAAAAATGACCCTTTTTTGGCAAAGTGCCTAGCTGTAGTTTTTGAACCCTACCTCTGCCGGCACCTAGGGAAACCTAGCAAACCTATACATTTTTGAAAACTAGACACCCAGGGGAATCCAGGATGGGGTGACTGGACTGCCTCCCACCAGGTTCTGTTACCCAGAATCCCTTGCAAACATAAAAAATTGTCAAAAAAACCACATTTTCCCCACATTTCTGTGGTGGAAAGTTCTGGAATCTGCGTGGATCCACAAATTTCCACCCACCCCGCGTTCCCCAAAGTCTTACGAGAAAAATGGTACCTCACTTGTGTGGGTCGGCCTAGTGCCTGCGACAGGCAACGGCGCAAAACGCAACGTGGTCACACCTCAATTTCGCAGTGAAAAATGACCCTTTTTTGGCAAAGTGCCTAGCTGTAGTTTTTGAACCCTAGCTCTGCCGGCACCTAGGGAAACCTACCAAACACACACATTTCTGAAAAGTAGACACCCGGGGCTTCCAGGGAGGTATGGCTTGCGTGGATCCCCCAACGTTTCCTACCCAGAATCCCTGCAAACCTCAATTTTAGCTGAAAAAATCACTTTTTCACACATTTTTGTGTGGGAAAGTGTGGCATCATTGGCCTCACACAAATTTCCTACCACCCAGCGTTCCCCCAGGTCTCCCGATAAAAATGGTGCCTCACTTGTGTGGGAGGCCCAAGTACCCGCGACAGGCAAGGGCCCACAACATAGTGAGGCGACCTCAAAATGGCCTTTCACAAAACGACCTGGTTTTGCAAGGGGGTCACCTGGGTTTTGGCCCCGTGCTCGGTGGCCATCTAGGAAACCTACCAAACCCACACATGTCTGAAAAGTAGACACCCGGGGCTTCCAGGGAGGTATGGCTTGCGTGGATCCCCCAACGTTTCCTACCCAGAATCCCCTGCAAACCTCAATTTTAGCTGAAAAATCACTTTTTCACACATTTTTGTGTGGGAAAGTGTGGCATCACTGGCCTCACACAAATTTCCTACCACCAGCGTTCCCCCAGGTCTCCCGATAAAAATGGTGCCTCACTTGTGTGGGAGGCCCAAGTACCAGCGACAGGCAAGGGCCCACAACGTAGTGAGGCGACCTCAAAATGGCCTTTCACAAAGCGACCTGGTTTTGCAAGGGGGTCACCTGGGTTTTGGTCCCGTGCTCGGCGGCCATCTAGGAAACCTACCAAACCCACACATTTCTGAAAAGTAGACACCGGGGGCTTCCAGGGAGGTATGGCTTACGTGGATCCCCCAACGTTTCCTACCCAGAATCCCCTGCAAACCTCAATTTTAGCTGAAAAAATCACTTTTTTCACACATTTTTGTGTGGGAAAGTGTGGCATCACTGGCCTCACACAAATTTCCTACCACCCAGCGTTCCCCAGGTCTCCCGATAAAAATGGTGCCTCACTTGTGTGGGAGGCCCAAGTACCCGCGACAGGCAAGGGCCCAAAACATTTTTGATAGGCAATGTTGATGTTGCCTCAAAACGTTTTGTGTCCTTGCATGTCGCGGGTACTTGGGCCTCCCACACAAGTGAGGCACCATTTTATCGGAGACCTGGAGCTGGTAGGAAATTTGTGTGAGGCCAGTGATGCCACACTTTCCCACACAAAAATTTGTGAAAAAAGTGATTTTTTCAGCTAAAATTGAGGTTTGCAGGAGATTCTGGGTAAGGAAGCGTTGGGGATCCACGCAAGCCATGCCTCCTGGAAGCCCCGGTGTCTACTTTTCAGAAATGTGTGGGTTTGGTAGGTTTCCCTAGATGGCCGCCGAGCACAGAGCCAAAACCCAGGTGACCCCTTGCAAAACCAGGTGGTTTTGTGAAGGCCATTTTGAGGTCGCCTCAATACGTTGTGGGCCCTTGCCTGTCGCGGTATTTGGGCCTCCCGCACAAGTGAGGCACCATTTTTATCGGGAGACCTGGGAGAACGCTGGGTGGTAGGAAATTTGTGTGAGGCCAGTGATGCCACACTTTCCCACACAAAAATGTGTGAAAAAGTGATTTTTCAGCTAAAATTGAGGTTTGCAGGGGATTCTGGGTAAGGAAGCGTTGGGGATCCACGCAGCCATACCTCCTGGAAGCCCGAGTGTCTACTTTTCAGAAATGTGTGGGTTTGGTAGATTTCCCTAGATGGCCGCCGAGCACGGGGCCAAAATCCAGGTGACCTCCTGCAAAACCAGGTGGTTTTGTGAAAGGCCATTTTGAGGTCGCTCAATACGTTGTGGGCCCTTGCCTGTCGCAGGTACTTGGGCCTCCCACACAAGTGAGGCACCATTTTTCTCGGGAGACCTGGAGGAACGCTGGTGTAGGAAATTTGTGTGAGGCCAGTGATGCCACACTTCCCACACAAAAATGTGTGAAAAAGTGATTTTTCAGCTAAAATTGAGGTTTGCAGGGGATTCTGGGTAGAAACGTTGGAGATCCACGCAAGCCATACCTCCTGGAAGCCCCCGGGTGTCTACTTTTCAGAAATGTGGGTTTGGTAGGTTTCCTAGATGGCCGCCGAGCACGGGGCCAAAACCCAGGTGACCCCGCTTGCAAAACCAGGTGGTTTTGTGAAAGGCCATTTTGAGGTCGCCTCAATACGTTGTGGGCCCTTGCCTGTCGCGGGTACTTGGGCCTCCCACACAAGTGAGGCACCATTTTTATCGGGAGACCTGGGGGAACGCTGGGTGGTAGGAAATTTGTGTGAGGCCAGTGATGCCACACTTTCCCACACAAAAATGTGTGAAAAAAGTGATTTTTTTCAGCTAAAATTGAGGTTTGCAGGGGATTCTGGGTAAGGAAACGTTGGGGGATCCACGCAAGCCATACCTCCCTGGAAGCCCCCGGGTGTCTACTTTTCAGAAATGTGTGGGTTTGGTAGGTTTCCCTAGATGGCCGCCGAGCACAGGGCCAAAAACCCAGGTGACCCCCTTGCAAAACCAGGTGGTTTTGTGAAAGGCCATTTTGAGGTCGCCTCAATACGTTGTGGGCCCTTGCCTGTCGCGGGTACTTGGGCCTCCCACACAAGTGAGGCACCATTTTTATCGGGAGACCTGGGGGAACGCTGGGTGGTAGGAAATTTGTGTGAGGCCAGTGATGCCACACTTTCCCACACAAAAATGTGTGAAAAAAGTGATTTTTTCAGCTAAAATTGAGGTTTGCAGGGGATTCTGGGTAAGGAAACGTTGGGGGATCCACGCAAGCCATACCTCCCTGGAAGCCCCCGGGTGTCTACTTTTCAGAAATGTGTGGGTTTGGTAGGTTTCCCTATGTGGCCGCCGAGCCCGGGCCAAAAACCCAGGTGACCCCCTTGCAAAACCAGGTCATTTTGAGAGAATGTGTTGTTTATTTCTGCAGCGTGAAAATTTTGGCACAATATTGCAAGGAAAATGTGACAGACATTTTGAGGTTTGCAGGACATTGTGGGTACCATAACTTGTTGGGATCCACAAGAGAGATATCACCATGTACTCCCATGGGTGTTTCGTTTACGACAATATCTACAGTTGGTAGGTTATTCTTAGACGGAATGTACACCTTGGCAGACAGACTAAAAAGACAAAGATTACTGCCCAGCCATCTATTCCTCAAGCACACACACATACTGGTTGGATTTGGCACGAGGGCAAGTGATGGTTCAGTATATACAATTTTATTAACAAGAGATTTCACAAAAATGAAATGCACTGTCAATAATTGAAAGGACAAAAACGGAACCAGTGACTCGCAGCTCGTGAGCTGTAAAGCCACGTCAAGGCCCCAACCGCTTTACAGGCCATTCACACACCTTTCATACGTGATACACACAAGACCATTCACACCCCCAGGCACGAAACAAACACATTACAACATTCACAAAAAGGGACAAGGTACACCCTGCTTGAGAAAGACAAAAAAAAATATTACTGCACAGCCATCTAATCCTCAAGCACACACACACACATACTGGTTGGATTTGGCACGAGGGTGAGTGATGGTTCAGTATATACAATTGTATTAACAAGTGATTTCACAAAAATAAAATGCACTGTTAATAATTGAAAGGACGAGAAACTGAACCATTGACTCACCGCTCGTGAGCTGTAAAGCCACGACAAGGCACCAACCTCTTTACAGGCCATTCATACACCTTTCATACGTGTGACAAATACAAAACCATTCACACCACCAGCCGCGGGCCCATCACATTACAACACTCACACCAGCAGACAGCGCCATTCAAGGGCCCATCACTTTCACACGCCCACATTCCTAACACAGCAACCACACAAGCTGATGGATTGCGTGGAGTGTCGCTCGGCTAGCAGTGTGTGTAGTGAGCAGCAGCAAGTCACTACTCACACACTGCCAGCCGAGCACCAGTCCACGCACACCGCCAGCCAAGCGCCACTCCACGCACACCGCCAGCCAAGCGCCACTCCACGCACACCGCCAGCCAAGCGCCACTCCACGCACACCGCCAGCCAAGCGCCACTCCACGCACACCGCCAGCCTAGCGCCACTCCACGCACACCGCCAGCCTAGCGCCACTCCACGCACACCGCCAGCCTAGCGCCACTCCACGCACACCGCCAGCCTAGCGCCACTCCACGCACACCGCCAGCCTAGCGCCACTCCACGCACACCGCCAGCCTAGCGCCACTCCACGCACACCGCCAGCCAAGCGCCACTCCACGCACACCGCCAGCCTAGCGCCACTCCACGCACACCGCCAGCCAAGCGCCACTCCACGCACACCGCCAGCCAAGAGCCACTCCCCGCACACCGCCAGCCAAGCGCCACTCCACGCACACCGCCAGCCAAGCACCAGCCTACACACACCACCATCACATTTAGGATTTTTATACAAAAAAGAAAACACAAACAAATTGCAAATAGATACAAATCTACTAACACAAAATCAGAAACTAAATACATTGCACTAATGCCAATCTTGAAACAGAACAACAATTCTTAAACATTACAGACCAGGCAGTTCACTTTACCACTCATGGTTGCTCCCAATAATTCTTTTGCTTGTGGTACGCTCTATAACAAGCAGGCACACACAGCCCAGGGTTAGAAGGACACTCAGGGCAGTACATAAGAGTCTCCTTCCGCGTACCTCTTCGCCAACAGACTCTACATCTCCTAGTGGGAAAGTCTTTTGAGGGTGTAGGAGGAATGTGATCAGGAAAGTGGCGATCTTTCAATCGAGCCACATCCTCCACCACTCCAACTCTAGGAACACTTGCCTGTTCCACAACAACAAGGCTGCCTATGACAGACTCCTGAAACTGAACAAAAGTCAACTTTGACGCAGGAGAACACTCCTTGAACACAACAAAAGCATTGAAAGTTGCTAAATTGAAGAGATGGATGGCCAACTTCTTATACCAAATGTAAGACTTACGAATAGCAGTGTAAGGTTCCAACCTCTGATCTACTCTATCAACACCACCCATGTGCTTATTGTAGTCTAAAATGCACACAGGTTTGCGCACTTCAGCAATCTGACCCCAAACAGCCACAGGTGAAGTACTCTCATCATGGATGGTAGTCAGCATGTACACATCCCTCCTGTCCACAAATTTCACAGCTAGCAGTTCCTCACTACGCAAGGCACTGCACTGTCCCCTCTGAAGTTTTTGCAAACAAGCTCTTTTGGATAACCTTTACGGTTAGAGCGGATTGTGCCACAAGCAAAAGTGTCCACTTTGAACAATTCCTTAAACAATTGCACAGCAGTGTAGAAGTTATCAAGGTACAAATGGTGGCCTCTGTTAAACAGTCCTCTAGCAAGATCCCACACAATTTTCTCTGAAACTCCAAAAGTGGACGGACAACCAGGGGGTCAATAGTGGAATCCCTACCAGTGTACACACGCAAATTAAAAACATATCCTGTCCTACTCTCAGACAACATATACAGCTTAATTCCATAGCGTGCCCTCTTGCTAGGAATGTACTGCCTAAAAACCAAACGGCCCTTGAACAGGACCAAAGACTCATCAATAGATATTTCTTTCCCTGGAGTATAGATCTCTGAAAATCGATCTACAAAGTGATCAAGAACAGGCCGAATCTTAAAAAGACGGTCACATTCAGGGTGATCTCGTGGCAACGCCAAACCATTATCAACAAAATGCAGCATCCGAAGCAAAAGTAAATACCGATCACGAGTCATAACTGCAGGAAATATGGCCGTTGCCATCAAGGGACTGGTAGACCAATATGAACCCATGGACGGCTTCCTTATCAAACCCATCAAAAAAGTCAAACCCAAAAACTTCTTCATCTGAAAGAGACACGTTAGTGACAGATTCCTTACCTTAGAATATCCCCAGGCGTCAGGCTGGATCCGGAAAGTTTTGCGTAGCAGTACCCTTGCGCGTCGGTAGGCGGCGTCGTGCGGCTCCGCGTCCGTCGTCGGCGTCGTGATCGCCGGGATGACGTCGCGGGCAGTACTTAGGCGCCGCCCCTGCGCGATGACGTCAGTTCTTCTTTTTCCGCGCCAGCAAGCGCAGATCCGGGAAGAGCAGTGCCCTGGTCATTTTTTGACCATACTTTTTGGTGATTTTTTCACTGTTTTTCCATCTTTCAAGGTGTCGTAGGGATGCCCGGCTTCAAGCGATGCGGCGCCTGTGCGCGGATGATGTCCGTCACCGAACCGCATTGGGAGTGTCTCTTCTGCCTCGGCCGAGGCCACGACACGGCGTCTTGTACCGACTGCCAGGCCCTCCACCCGAAAGCTTTGCGAGAGCGGTCTCGAAAGCTCCTCGAGGCCCGGCATTCGGCTCCGCGGAAGCCCCGGTCGCGTGAGAGGTCCAGGGGTCGATCGCGGAGTCCACACCGGTCGTCGGCGTCGAAGTCTTCTTCGTCCGGTAAGTCGAAGCACAAAAAGTCCAAAAAGCATCATCGCTCTAGGACTTCGCCTCGCCGGTCTCGCGACTCGGCTGAGGCCCCTCCCGGCACCGTCTCCGCCCCCGCGGCCCCGGACATGCCTGTGGAGTCGCCCCCGCCATACCCGCCCTTCCCGGGTTCGGGGGCGGATCCGGCCAAAGTACAGGAATTCCTGTCGGCCATGGCCCGCCTCTTCGGGCCTTCAGGCCCCTCCGGTGCGCCTTCGGGCCCCGCGGGCCCTGATGGGGTTGCTCCGTCGCCGACGGCTCCGGCCCCGGCGTCGCCCGTGCCTCCAGCCTCGATCCCGGCTCCGGCCCCGGCCTCGATCCCGGCTCCACAACCCCCATCGACGCCGGTCGACCTAACGACACCTCCGCCGGCGCCGATGTCTCCGGTGCCGTTCTCGACGCCGCCCTGGGCTCCGGGCGGCGTCGTCCCCCAGTTCCTTCCGGCTCCGGACATGGACCCGGAGCGACGTCGCTCGACGCCGGCTCCGGCGCCGATGGGACCTTGGGTCCCAAATGTCCCTCCTCCTCCTTATTTTGAACCAGAGGAGGACCAGTTGGACTGGGAGGGGTCTGATGACCCTCTGACACGACACTGTCAGTACGATCAGGACTGGACAGAGAGTCTAGGGAGGCCAGTGGTCTGGATACTTCCCCTGACACTGGCATGCTGTCTCCTCCCGTGGCTACGGAGGAGGGAGCCAATTTTGGTACGGTGTTGCGTAGGGCAGCTGGGGCCTTACGTCTCCAACTTCCTACCTTGACGGTCAAGCCTAACATCTTGACAGAGGTGCTTCAGCCGGCAGCCTCCTCTGCAGAGACTGTGCTGCCGTTTAACGACGCCCTCACTGACGTTCTTTTGGGCGCCTGGTCCAAGCCCAACACAGGGGCTCCTGTGGATCGGAACGTGTCACGACGCCATCGCCCAGCTCCGGGCGACCCCTGTTTCTCTCTGTCCACCCCACTCCTGAGAGCTTGGTTGTCCAAGCCTCCGCTTCCCAAACCGCCTTCCCTACCGCCCCTCCGGATAGGGAATCCAAACGCCTGGATCAGTTTGGGAAGAAGGGTTTTCTTCCTCCAGTGCTGGCTTGCGGTCCGTTAACACCGCTTGTCTTTTGGGCCGATATACCCACTCCTGTGGGATTCGGTGGCGGATGTTTTGCCCCAGTGTCCTGAGGAGGTCCAGACACTGCTTTCCCGCGCCATTGCGGAAGGAAGGGATGCGGCTAAATTCACCATTCGTTGTGGCCTTGACACCGCCGACTCGCTGGGCAGGTCTATTGCAACGACGGTGGCGCTCAGACGCCACGCCTGGCTGAGAACCACTGGTTTTTCAGGGGATGTCCAGAATACTCTCATGGACATGCCCTTTGATGGAGTCGGTCTTTTTGGGTCCAAAGCAGACCATGCGTTGGAGCGCTTTAAGGACTCACGGGCTACTGCCAAGTCCCTGGGCCTTTCTGCTACACGCCCTCCGCTGACTTCTGCTTTTCGCCCCTATCGTGGCCACGGTAGGGGCGCCCCTTCACGTCAGCAGCCCAGCCACCGGCCCGCGCAGCAGGCGTCTTCGCGTGGCCGAGGGCGTGGATTCCGCCGTGGCGGATCGGGCAACCAGCGTGCGGGTCAGGCCACCACCTCCAACCCGTCCGCGGCCTCCAAGCCCTCCTAGTCCCTCCTTTCAGGTGCACGGCACACCAGTAGGGGCAGGGTCCGCCATCACCTTCCCCACTGGCGCACCATCACCTCGGACAGGTGGGTCTTGGACATTGTCCGAAGGGGCTACTCCCTCCCCTTCGAGACCACCCCCCAGCCATGCCACCTCAATTCCACCGCATGTCAGGGGATCACTTGGTGCTTCTACAGAAGGAAGTCACGGCCCTCTTGACCAAGAGGGCCATCGAGCATGTTCCGACCCCAGAAGTAGGGCGTGGTTGCTACTCCCACTACTTTCTGGTGCCCAAAAGGACAAGGAGGACATGCGTCCTATCTTGGACCTCCGGAACGTCAATCGCTTCCTCCGGAAGGAGAAGTTCAAGATGCTCACCCTAGCTCAGGTCTTGACTGCCCTCGACCCTGGAGACTGGTTGGTAGCGTTGGACTTGCAGGACGCATATTTCCACATCCCCGTCCTGCCGGCCCACCGGCGTTACCTTCGGTTCACGGTAGGCCCCGAGCATTTTCAGTTCACCGTGCTCCCCTTTGGCCTTACCAGTGCCCCTCGGGTGTTCACGAAAGTGATGGCGGTGGTCGCAGCTCATCTGCGCCGGGCAGGGGTTTCAGTCTTCCCCTACCTCGACGACTGGTTGCTGAAGGCGGGCTCGTCCCAGGCAGTCGTCTCCCACCTCCAGACTACGGCCGAACTCCTGCACTCGCTGGGGTTCTCCATCAATGTGCCGAAGTCGCATCTGATTCCTTCTCCACAGCTCCTTTTCATCGGAGCAGTTCTGGACACGACGCAGTTTCGGGCCTATCCTCCCGAACGGCGAGTCCGGGATATTCAGGCTATGATTCCGATCTTTCAGCCTTTATCCTGGGTTTCGGTACGGATGACCCTGAGGCTGCTGGGCCTCATGGCCTCCTGCATCCTGCTGGTCAATCATGCCAGATGGCATATGCGGGCTCTGCAGTGGGACCTGAAGTTCCAGTGGGCGCAGCACCAGGGCAACCTGTCCGATCACGTCCAGATCTCGGAGGGGACTGCAAGACAGTTGCAGTGGTGGCTCTCGAACCGGCAATGGGTCATGGGCAGATCCCTCTCCCTTCCCCAGCCAGAGCACACAGTTGTGACGGACGCGTCCCTTCTGGGATGGGGCGGTCACATGGGAGAGGCGGAGATCAGAGGCCTCTGGTCTCCGGCGGAGTCCCGGCTCCATATCAACCTTCTGGAGCTCCGGGCGATCCGGCTTGCACTCAAGGCATTCCTTCCCTCTGTCAAAGGGAAGGTAGTGCAGGTGTTCACAGACAACACCACCGCCATGTGGTACTGCAACAAACAAGGCGGGTGGGGTCTTGGACCCTTTGTCAGGAGGCTCTGCGCCTCTGGACATGGCTGGAACATCAGGGCATGTTCCTGATGGTTCAACACCTGGCAGGTTCCCTGAACGCCAGGGCGGACGAACTCAGCCGCAGGTGCATGATGGATCACGAATGGCGTCTTCACTCGGAAGTGGCGCAAGGACTCTTTCTACAATGGGGAGAGCCTTGGTTAGATCTATTCGCCACCGAAGAGAACGCGCAATGTCATCAGTTCTGCGCGTTGGAATTTCCAAGGCGGCACTCGCTCGGCGACGCTTTTCGTCACGAGTGGAGTTGCGGTCTGTTGTACGCCTTTCCGCCTATACCACTTCTACCCAGAGTGTTGAAGAAGACTCGGCACGACCGGGCCCAAGTCATTCTTGTGGCTCCGGACTGGGCTCGAAGAGTTTGGTATCCCGAGCTACTCAATATGAGCATAGATCCCCCGATCCGTCTGCCTCTTCGGGAGGATCTTCTGTCGCAGCAGCAGGGGACGGTCCTCCACCCGAACCTGTCCAGTCTACACCTGCTTGCGTGGAGATTGAGCGGCGGCAGTTGATTCCTTTCGACTTGCCTCCCGAAGTTTGTGATGTGATTCTGGCAGCCAGGCGTCCCTCCACTAAGGTGGTATACGCCTGCAGGTGGAACAAATTTGTGGCATGGTGCACAGCAAAGGCTGTGAATCCCTTTCTGCCCCTCTTTCTGAGGTCCTTCTGTTCCTTCTCTCTCTGGCCCAACAGGGTTCTGCCCTGGGTACCATCAAGGGTTATCTCTGTGCTATCTCGGCCTTCCTCAGGCTCCCTGATCAGCCCTCCCTTTTCAAGTCCCCTGTTGTTAACAGGTTTCTTAAAGGCATTACACACCTTTTCCCTCCTGTTCCGTTTGTGATGCCTCAGTGGGACTTGAACTTGGTTCTTACCTTTTTAATGTGCGCTCCCTTTGAGCCTCTGCATAACTGTCCTCTTCGTCTTTTGACTCTAAAGACAGCCTTTCTGGTGGCCATCACCTCCGCTCGGCGGGTGAGTGAGCTCCAGGCTTTATCTTGCAAACCTCCCTTTCTGTCTGTTCATCCAGACAAGGTTGTTCTTCGGACGCGTCCGTCCTTCTTGCCAAAGGTGGTTACTGCCTTTCACATTGGGCAGACCATCACTTTGCCTACCTTCTTTCCGCCTCCGCATCCTTCCAGAGAGGAAGAGCGGCTCCACCGTCTGGACCCAAAACGTGCGCTCTCCTTCTATATCGACCGCACAAAACACTTCCGGGTGGATGACCAGCTCTTTGTTGGCTACGTGGGCGCCAAAAAGGTCGGGCGGTGCACAAACGAACCATCTCCCGCTGGGTTACCTTGTGCATCAAGACCTGCTATTCTTTGGCTAAGAAGGAGCCTCCTGTTGGGCTGCGTGCCCATTCCACCAGGGCAACAGCTGCTACCACGGCCTTGGGCCGCGGTGTTCCGCTGCCGGTTATCTGTCAGGCAGCTACGTGGGCCTCGCTGCACACGTTTACAAAGCATTACTGCCTTGACAGTCAGGTCCGGAGGGACGGCTTCTTTGGCCGTTCTGTCCTCCAGGACTTCCTTGTCTGATCTTTGTTCGCAGACCCACCACCGGGGTTGGTATTGCTGGGGTATCTATTCTAAGGTAAGGAATCTGTCACTAACGTGTCTCTTTCAGATGCACAAGTTACTAACTTGTGTAACGATATATCTGTAAGAGACAGTAGTTAGTGACAGATTCCTTACCGCCCACCCATCCTCCCCGTTCTGCGAACTGATTTCTAGGGTTAAGGACATCCCTTTCAGGGCCCTAGTATTTTTCAGACACCTATGTCAGCTTCTTGCATGGCTCTGCGTTCCTGGCGCGGAAAGTCGTGTACAGAACTGACGTCAGCGCGCAGGGGCGGCGCCTAAGTACTGCCCGCGACGTCATCCCGGCGATCACGACGCCGACGACGGACGCGGAGCCGCACGACGCCGCCTACCGACGCGCAAGGGTACTGCTACGCAAAACTTTCCGGATCCAGCCTGACGCCTGGGGATATTCTAAGGTAAGGAATCTGTCACTAACTACTGTCTCTTACAGATATATCGTTACACAAGTTAGTAACTTGTGCATCTCTTCCAGATTTGTGGGACTCCACCGGGTAGCTCTAGAATGGGGCCTAAGTCTGGCACTGTTGTCCCTCAAAAACTGTTCAGCATACAAATTAGTCTGCTCAACATTCTCACCCAAAAATACATCATCCATAAACAACTGAAAATACTGTATAGGCAAATAATGTTCACAATCCACTCTACACCCTGCATAACCACGAAAGGCAGGCAACACCGGCTGCACCATGTTTGGATCAACCCAGAGTCCAGCACTTCCAGTAGGAAGCCTAGCAGCCCCAGGCTGCAATCCAGATGCCTCTTGCACCATCGGCACAGTAGTATCCTCCTCTAAATCAGGCACTTCATCTGCACTGAGAGTACCTTCATCATCCGATGATTCCATGTGGAGAGAAAACTCACTGCCTGAATCTTCCCCTCCCTCCTCTCCCTCAGACGCACTGTCAGTCTCATAATCCTGCTCAGAGGAAGATTCAAGAAGCAAACCAACCACCTGCTGAGCAGTAATTCTACGGCTAGCCATAATGCTTATTAATAAAGGTTACTTGTCAAACAAGTCAACAACAACAAACCCTTTGTAAAAAAAAGAAATAAACAAAATGTAGCTTTATCACAAAGACCTATATACTCCAACACTATACCACTCACGTGACAGAAGCAGCTAGACTCACCACCACCTACTCTGCACAGACACAGTAAGGATCAACAATATCCCACTAAAAAAGAAGAAGAAAAAAATTACACATAAGACAATGCAAAACATCGCAAAGAATTTCATGCTCTGAACACTAACAAATATGCTGCCATTATGACACCACTTACAAATAAATTCATTCATGCATGACAATAATACTCATTTGGAGTACACACAACAAAAATATTTTTCTTACCAAATAAATGCAATTACGCAAAACTGCAGAACAACCACTGCCGAAACCGCAAACAGGAATCAAAAGCTTTACACTAGAATAAAAAAGAGAAAAAACATTACAATCACATATGCAAATAATGCACCAGTCCACACACAATCCACCAGCCAAGCTAAGGGGTAGGTGGGCCAAAGAGTATAAATAAAATATTCACCCCCGTAAAAGGGGAGCAACCCTTGCCCTTTTGGCCACTCCCCAACACAAAAATTTAAAAAAACCTGGTGTCTAGTGGCTTCTGCCCTCCTTGGGGCAGATGGGCCTAAAAACATACTGCTATTCTGCCACCCAAGGGGTCACTCTCCACAAATAAATGCCTGGTGGACTAGTGGGAAGATACCTTTATCTTCCGCACACGATCTCTCACTACTCAAATCTACTCTCAACTCTATTCACAACTGGATGTTAGCTCACCAACTCATTCTGAATCCCGCCAAAACTGAATTCCTCCTCCTCTCTACCTCTCTCTCACCTCCTCCTGTTCAATCTTGGATGGATCAGCTGAACCTACTCAACAACAAACCCATCATTGTCGACAGCGCTAAATACCTTGGTGTCATTCTTGACAAAAGACTCAACCTAATCTCCCACATCAACTCTATTGCTAAGAACGCACGTTACCAGTTGCGCCTTCTATGGGGGATCCGTCGGTTCTTCCCGGAGAAAGACTTAAAAACCTTAGTACAATCTCTGGTTCTCTCAAGACTGGATTATTGCAATTCTCTTCTGAAGGGCCTACCCAAATCCCACCCAGTGGCGTAGCAAGGGGGGGGCGGAGGGGGCGGTGCGCCCCGGGCGGCACGGGTTTTGGGGGCGGCGGCGGCCGCAAAAATGATCTCCAGCACCCCCCCCCCTCACTCTCAGCGCGGCGGCGGCAAAAGGCAGGGACCGCCACGGGCGGCAGAGTGCCTAGCTACGCCACTGATCCCGCCTCTCCCCTCTCAAATCCATCCTCCATTCAGCAGCTCGCTTCATTTCAGGGTCTAAACGAAGCGACCACGTCACTCCTATTCTGTCCTCTCTTCGATGGCTTCCGATCGAGGCAAGATCTATTTACAAAACTGCCTGAATCACACACAAAGCCTTACACACGTCCTCCCCTCGTTACCTGGCGAATAAATTGAAATTGTCCGGTGGCTCGCAATGCGGAAAAGCTTCTGCTTGCGCACCCCCCTCTTCAAAAGGGAAAGATCGATGGCGCAATCCGGTGAGAATCGCTTCCCCCATTGCTCCGTGCCACCTCCTCTACCCGGATCTTCAAAGCTGACCTCAAATCTCTTCTCTTCCAAACACACTATACTTTCACTCTCAGCCCCCTCTAGTTCGCTCTACATTGTGTTCTGAGTGCCACTTATTGCAGTATACCTCTATATCATGCACATGTGTGTGTGCCCGGAAGCTGTTTCAGCCCGGGCTGCCACACACGGGGGGGGGTGGTGTATGCACTGCCAGCAACCTGCCAGGCCAGTGCACAATACTTGCCCGATTCAAGACCCCAGGGGGGGCAGAGCACCAAAAGCATATGGCCCCCAAAAGGGTATTTAGACAGGAATGCACATAAGAGGCCTCTTTTGTTTCACACGGGGGGGGTGGTGTATGCACTGCCATTCTCCCTATTGTGAAGCGCTCTGACACCTTCGGGTAAAGTCTGCGCTATATAAGAACGCATTGCATAAAATAAATAAATAAAATAGTGGGCACTATATCATTTGGTCGATCTGCCACAATGCCCCCAAAGGCCACTCCCCACCGTTTCTCCCTGGTGGTCTAGTGGGCTACAATAGGAAAAACTGCCCCCCCCCCAGGGGGGCAGAGCACCAAATATATATGGCCCAACAAAGGGGGAGCGACCCTTGCCCAAGGGGCCGCTCCCCGAAACAGTATTTATACATTTAAAGAAAAAAAAAAGAAATTCCCTGGTGTCTAGTGGGCATTCCTGCTGCACGATCGCATGATCGTGCAGCAGGAATGCACAAAAGAGGCATCGAGGGAAAGGAAAGGGTTTTCCTTTCCCTCGATGCCTCTTTTCTTTCAAACCCCCCCTCCCCGAGCCGAAACTTACCTTATTCCCTGACGCGCTGGAAGCAAATGGCTTCCAGCGCGTCGGGAAACGAGGAAACCCCCAATGACGTCAGCGCGCCTCGCGCGCTGGCGTCATTGAAGGGAGGCGGGGTGAGGCAGGGAAGCCCTTCCCCTGCCTTCCCCCAAAAAACCCAACGATCGGATCCCCACGGGGAGCGCCAGCGCTTCCCCGTGGGTGGGTCTTATGACGAGCTGGACTCGTCATGAGCACACGAGCACTGTGTGCCATGACGAGTCCAGCTCGTCATGAGCACCGAAGGGATTAAAAGTCTTGCCTATTTGCAAAGTATTTAAACTAAAGTAATTCATTCTGAGAAAGTATATTTTGTAATGTATAATGTAATTACAATGTAATTTAAAAAATAAAATATCTAAAAATAAATAGTTTAAAAAATGTAGTAAATCAGTATCAAAAAAATAAATATAACAATACATTTAAAAATTGTCATTTACAAAACCTTTGAAATTCACTGGAAAAAACCATAGGTTTCAGACATGTTATAGTTAGGAATTAGCATTTAAAAACCTTTGAAATTCACTGAAAAAACCATAGGTTTCAGGCACGTTATAGTTAGAAATTAGCATTTAAAAAACCTTTGAAATTCACTGAAAAAACCATAGGTTTCAGACACGTTATAGTTAGAAATTAGCATTTAAAAAACCTTTGAAATTCACTGAAAAAACCATAGGTTTCAGACACGTTATAGTTAGAAATTAGCATTTAAAAAACCTTACAAATTCACTGAAAAAACCATAGGTTTTAGGGACAGTTATAGTTAGTTGGACATTGCACTCGTACAAAACCCGTGAAATTCCCCGTTATAGTTAGTTCAGCTAACTATAACTCGCGCCCCGCAATGCACTGCTGATGACGTCACATATTACATCACTCATGACATGGTCAGTGACATCACTGATGACATCTCAAATGACATCACTGATGACATCATCCACGTGATAATCTGATGCACCTCCTCACACCCTAATATAACCTTTGATACACCCACTCTAAATTACAGACTGCCATTCGCAAAACCATAGACACTCCAACACCAATAACTACATACCCACTCACTGATTCTTAGGTCTACACACACACATCCACTCACTCACCTGTACAGTCACTCATACTTACGGTCACTCAGTACAGGACTATCATATGCACTCATACTCCTATATAGACACTCAAACACCGCCACTCATCCATAGAGGTACTCACACACCTAGTCAGTCATGCAAATAATTAAACACACTGCCATTTACTCACCTTTACAGTTATACACACACCAGCTCACTTACTCATACAAATACTAGCACATTCTTACGCTCTTATACAATCACTGATGCAAGCACACACTCATCCATACAGTCACTCTCACAATCACACTCTCGCGTATAGCTATTTATATACTCCAACACACATATATACTGCCTTTCACATATGTAGTTACTCACACATGTACCACTGGGACATACATTCACTCACTAATACACTCTTACACACACTTACCCACCCATACAGTCTATCACAGATGCACTCTTGAAACCATCCACCCAGTGAATCACCCACTCACACATCTATGCACAGTCGCACCCACCCCACCCACACAAACACTCAGGCACCCATACAGATACTCAGACAACCAATCAATAACTCATATAGACACTCATGTAGCTATTCACAAACCCATGCAGCCACTTACACAGCAAAAGACAGACGGATACAGACATTCACCCAGTTTAGTCACTAACCCATGCATTCAGTAAGATACGTTTAATCACTCACTTATAGAGTTAGTCACGCACCTACTAAATCATCCATACAGACACTTATACACCCACTCATTCTTCAATACGCCTTTCCCTATATATATATTAAACATATTTAAACTTTACAGAAACACAGTCACTGGATGATGTCATCAGTGATGTCATTTGAGATGTCATCAGTGATGTCATCAGTGATGTCACTGACCATGTCATGAGTGATGTAATATGTGACGTCATCAGCAGTGCATTGCGGGGGCGCGAGTTATAGTTAGCTGAACTAACTATAACGGGGGAATTTCACGGGTTTTGTACGAGTGCAATGTCCAACTAACTATAACTGTCCCTAAAACGTATGGTTTTTTCAGTGAATATATATATATATATATATATATATATATATATATATATATATATATATATATATATACACTCACTGAAAAAACCATAGGTTTCAGGCACGTTATAGTTAGAAATTAACATTTAAAAAACCTTACAAATTCACTGAAAAACCATAGGTTTTAGGGACAGTTATAGTTAGTTGGACATTGCACTCGTACAAAACCCGTGAAATTCCCCCGTTATAGTTAGTTCAACTAACTAGAACTCGCGCCCCCGCAATGCACTGCTGATGACGTCACATATTACATCACTCATGACATGGTCAGTGACATCCGCAAAGTCAGATTGACCTGCTATGCACCTTGGGCCGATCGGCGAGCAGGTAGGTCCCGGTCTCCTCTCAGTTCTCATAGCACGTTTTGGCAGATCATTTTCTAAGTCCCAAGTTTTGGATTTGGGCTGGCAGGGCAGCCCTCTGAGGGCACAAGGCAGACTTTTGGCAGCAGGGCATTCCTCTTAAGTACACAGGCAGCAGGGCAGTCCTCATTCCACAGATCCAGTAGTGAACTGAAGAGTTGGTCTGAAGATCCCAGTTTTATACCTGGTGCCAGCTTTGAAGTGGAAGAAACATCTACAGTTACCACACAGAAGTGTCTGGAATTTCCTACCTCCCTGCCCTGGTCCCAGTATGTCTGGGGGCACAATAGACTAGTGCAGGTTTTTGCAATGAGTAGCTCGTAAGCTACTGGTAGCACTCCAGCTACATATAAGTAGCTGTCCTTTGTGCAGTCAAGACTACTAAATTAGAAGCTTTGCTTGATTGAATTAATATATGTATACCAAAACTGAAAACCATGTATCTGATAGACATCTAGCCGCAGATTCCTCACCTTTTGAATTTCCCAGGCGTCAGACTGGATCTGGAAGATTTTTCTTCAAGCATTACCCCTGCACGCTGGTAGTTCTAGGCATCCGTCGGTTCTGCGTGACGTCTGTGTCGTCCGTGCCGGAAGTGACCACATCACCTATATAGGCGCCACCTCGGCGCACTGACGTCAGTTCTTTTCTTACCATACCAGTCAAGTGCTGATCCGTGAAGAGAGCAACCCTCTGTCACTTTTTGGCAGGCTTTTTTCGACGTTTTTTTGCCCCCCCCCCCCCCACCCCTCCCTTTTTGGTGTGTAGACTTTTTCCATCATGTCTAGGAAGACTTCTGGGATTTAAACTGTGCGGCGCCTGTCACTGCGCCATGTCTGTAAGGGATCCACACCTGGTTTGCCTCTGGTGCCTGCACGACCACAACTCGAAGTCATGCACCGATTGCCGGGCCATGGCTCCGAAAGCTTTGAGGGAGTGGTCCCTGAGCTACTTGCGGCCCGGCACTCGACACCATGTCGCCCGACTCCTAGGAGGTCTTGTTCACGGTTCCGGTGGAGAAGGTGCTCCGGGCACCACTCCTGGAGTCCCAAGTCCTCGTCCTCCCACTCGAAGTCGTCCCATGGGTCAGGTAAGAAGCCTAAGAAACACAAGAAGTCGAAGCATGCTTCAAATTCTCCTCATCCGCCAGCTGACGCGAAGGAGGAGCCTCTGCGTTCGAGGCCTCGTTCTTCAGAACTTGCGCCTGGGTCAGCTCCGCGCTTCTTTGCCTTTCCGGGAGCCAGAGCGATCCCCGCCCAACTTAAAGGATTTTATGACACCATGCGCCTCATATTTGGGCGGCCTGACCCTACCGGTGCGCCTTTGGGCCCGTAGGCTTAGAGTGGGCTCCATCGTGTTCCGCACTGGCGGCTCCAATGTTCCCCCATGGATCCGGTCCGGCTCCGGTTGTGCCATTGCAACCTTCCCCCGGCGTCGGCCCCAACGCCGATGCTCCGTCGTCGCTGGTGCCCCCCTCAGCGGCGCCAGCCCCATTCTGATTCCTGACAGCCCTGAGCCAGCACTGCATCGACTGACGCCGATACTGGTACCTACAGAATCTCCAGTTCTTAGGTCATTTCCTGAGCCCCATTCCGAAGGACTAGTAGTGGAAGAAGTTTGGGAGGGGGTCACTGGACCCTTTAGAAGACTAGCCTTATCATGAAATGGACTGGTGTGACGAGTTGAGTGAGGCCAGTGGACTGGACACCTCTCCAGATTCTGGTATGTTTTCTCCCCCTACCATGGCTATTGAGGAGGAAGCGTCATTTGCTATGGTGGTGTGAAGGGTGGCTAAGGTCCTGGACCTTCAGCCCCCTTCGGTGACGGTCAAGACTAATATCTCTACTCTAGGTCTTGCAACATGGTGTCTCTTCTTCAGAACCCTTGCTACTCTTTAATGAGGCCCTTACATATGTCCTAAGTAGTACCTGGTCCAAACCCAGCACAGGGGCTCCTGTGAATAGTATAATCACCCTGCTCCAGGCGACCCAAGCTTCCTCACCAACCACCCTACCCCAGAGAGCTTGGTGGTCCAAGCCTCTACCTCCCATGGTGCGTTTCCCTTCTGCTCCCCTGGACAGAGAATCAAAGTTGCTGGATAGTTGGGGTAAGAACATATTTTCTTACACCAGCCTTGCATTGCGTTCGGTGAACACTGTATGCTTATTGGGCAGTTATTACCTCTCCCTGTGGGAAATGGTTGCGCAATTGTGACAGGTCCCGGAGGAGGCCCGGGCCGCCCTCTCCCAATCGATGTCAGACGGGACAGATGCAGCACAGTTCGCCATCTTTTGTGGTCTTGACACAGCTGACTCACTGAGCAATTTCATCGATGGTGGCTATTCAACACCACCCTAATTGTGGAACTTCCGGCTTTTCGAAGGATGTTCAGGCCTCTCTCATGGTCATGCCCTTTGATGGCACCCGTCTCTTTGGAGACAAGGCAGATATCGCTCTGGAGCTCTTTAAGGACTCACGGGCTACGGCCAAGTCCTTTGGCATCTTAGTGGCCACATGTCCCCAGTTTGCCTTTCGCCACGGATGGGGCTTTCAGCCGTGTCAGCCAAACCCCAGCCACAGGACCTCTGAAGTTCCACAACCTCCGAGCATCATTTGATTTTACTCCGGAAGAAAGTCATGGCTCTCTTGGTCAAAGGAACCATAGAGAGGGTTCCGGAGCAAGAAGTAGGCTCTGGTTGCTGTTCCCGCTCCTTTAGGGTGCCGAAAAAGTACAACAGCCTTTGTCCTATCCTAGACCTACGAGCCCTCAACTACTCCCTCAAAAAGAAAAAATTGAAGATGCTCACTGTAGCTCAAGTCCTGTGACCCAGGAGACGGATGGTAGCGTCGGACTTGCTGGACGCCCATTTTCACATTCCCGTCCAGCCTGCCCATCGGCTCTACTTGCGGTTTACGGTAGGTCATGAACATTTTCAGTTCACTCTGCTCCCCCTTTGGCCTTACCAGCGCCCCTCGGGTGGTCACGAAGGTGATGGCGGCGGTCGCAGCTCAACTGCGCAGATCAAGGATGCCAGTCCCCCCCCACCCCCCATCCTATCTCGACAACTGGCTATTAAATGCTTGGTCGCACCTCCAGACTACGGCGAACCTCCTGCATTCGCTTGGGTTCAATATCAACTCCCCGAAGTCACACCTAACTGCCTCTCAGATGCTCCTTTTCATCAGAGCTGTTCTGGACACAGTGCAGTTTCAAGCCTATCCTCCCGAATGGTGAGTCCAAGATATTCAGTCTATGATACCGATGTTTCACCCTCTATCTTGGATTTCAGTGAGAATGACTGAGGCTGCTGGTCCTCATGGCCTCCTGCATGTGACCCATACCAGATGGCATATGCGAGCTCTGCAGTGGGACCCTAAGTTCTAGTGGGCGCAGCGTCAGGGAATCTCTCTGACCTGGTCAAGATCTTGATGGGAACTGTGCGAGACCAGCAGTGATGGCTAACGAACCACAGTGGGGTCAGAAGCAGACCCATCACCCTTTTCCAACCAGATCTCACAGTAGAGACAGACGCATCACTTCTGGGATGGGGTGCCCATCTGAGAGGTGGATATCAGAAGACTCAGGGCTTCGGCGAAATCCGGACTCCACATCAACCTGCTGGAACTCCGAGCAATCCGACTGACATTGAAAGCCTTTCTACCCTCCATCAAAGTAAGGCTAGTACAAGTGTTCAGACAACACCACCTGCATGCGGTACTGCAACAAACGGGGCGGAGTGGGGTTGTGGACTTTGTCAGAGGCCCTGGGTCTCTGGACATGGCTGGAACAGTTGGGCATATCCCTGTTGGTTCAACACCTGGCAGATTCCCTGATTGCCAGGGCTGACTAACTCAGCCATCAATGCCTAGTGGATCACGAATGACGTCTCCACCCGGAGGTGGCGCAAGGTATCTTTCAACAGTGGAGAGATCCTTGGTTAGATCGGTTTGCCTCGGCAGAGAACCCTCAATGTCACACGCTGGAGTTTCCATGGCGGCTCACGCTCGGACACGCTTTTAATCTCGAGTCGAGATTAAAAGCTGTATGCCTCCCGTTAGCCTTTCCGCCCATACCAATTCTGCCTAAAGTTCTCAAGAAGATCAGGAACGACCGGGCCCAAGTCATTGTTGTGGCTCCGGACTGGGCACAGAGTGTGTGGTATCCCAAGCTTCTTAGCATGAACATCGATCCTCTGATCAGGCTGTTCCTCTGGAGTATCTTCTGTCACAGCAGGAGGGTAGGGTCCTCCACCCAAACCTGTCAACTCTACGCCTTCTTGTGGGGAGATTGAGCAGTGGCAGTTGACAGCATTCGATCTTCCTCCTGAAGTCTGTAATGTTATTTTGGCAGGCAGGCGTCCCTCCTCCAAGTCGATATACACCTACCGATGGAACAAATTTGTACCATATTGTACAGAAAAGTGTATTGACCCTTTCTGCTTCCCTTTCTGATATTTTGTGTGTGTTTTTTTAACCCTTTCACTGCAAGGCTCTACTCTGGGCACTTTAAAAGAGTACTTTTCAGCATTTTCTGCGGCTGCCAGACCAACCCTCATTATTTAAATCCCCCACTGTAAACAGATTCCCCTTTCATTATACCTCATTGGGACCTTAATTTGGTTCTCACCTTCCTGATGTGCTCCATTTGAACCTCTGCACAATTGCCCCCTCTGGCCTCTTACCATCAAAACAGCCTTTTTAGTGGGAATCACATCTGCAAGGAGGGTGAGTGAATTGCAGTCTTTGCCATCCAAGCCTCCTTACCTGACAATATTCCGTGATAACTTGGTGCTTTGCACCAGATTCTCTTTCCTTCCTAAAGTGGTAACACCTTCCACGTGGAGCAAACAGCGAAATAGGACGATAGTTCAGGAAGAGTTTTGGATCGGCTGTGGATTTTTTTAGGATGGGCCTGACCCTGGCAGCTTTCTATAGTTTCGGGAACTTGGCTTCCGATAGTGATTTGTTAAATAAGTCGGTTAGACTTTCCAACAGTACCGGTGCGATGGTTGGGAGAAATTTTGGTGGCACAGGATCAGTGGGAGAACCTGATTTTATTTTCTGCATGACGGTTGCCACTGCCTCGATGTTACATTTGGCAAATTCATCCAAGATATAAGGGAGGTCTGGAGATGTACTAGACGCATTTTCTGAATGCACGTTATTTATTTGGGACGGAAAGGAGTGATGTATTGCGGTAATTTTATCTTCGAAGAATTTGGAGAGAGAGTCAGTCCATTCTTGAGAATTAGGGATTAATGACTGAGTGGGAGGTGTTGTGAATTCTTTTAAGATTTGGTAGAGTTCCTTACAGGAGTTCGCTGCCTCGCCTATCCGGTTTAAGAGGAACAATTTTTTTTGCTTGTTTGATGTCCACGATGTAGCAGTGGTGGATATTTTTATATTTTTGCGATCGGTCAGATCTTTACTCTTTCTCTGTCATCTTGCCCACTTTCTATGCTCTGCCGCATCCCTCTAAGGAAGAAGAGTGACTCCACCATCTGGATCTAAAAAGAGCATTATCCCTCTTCATTGACTGCAGTAAAGAGTTGCGGGTGGACGACCAACTCTTCGTGGCGTACGTTGGATCAAAGAAAGGTCATGCGGTGCAGAGGAGGACTACCTCGCTATGGATCGTCGTCTACATCAAAACTTGCTACGCTCTGGCCAAAAAGCAGCCTCTTGAAGGCTTAAGGCCTCATTCCGCCAGAGCTAAGGCTACTACCACAGCATTGCAACGTGGAGTTCCAGTCCTCAACATTTGTCAGGCAGCAACGTGGGCATCCCTGCACACGTTTACCAAACACTACTTCCTGGACAGTCAAGTCCGAAGGGACGGCTTTTTTGGCCCCTCTGTCCTGCCGGACTTCCTGGTCTAAAGTTGTCTGCAGTCCCTCCTCCGGGCATGGTATTGCTTGGGCATCTATTCAAAGGTAAGGAAACTGCAGCTAGATGTCTCTATCTGATAAACAAGTTACTTACCTTTGGTAACGCCTTATCTGGTAGAGACGTGATCTAACCGCAGATTCCTTACCCACCCACCCATCCTCTCAACCCTGCGGACAAATTTGTAGGGTCAGGGCTGTTCTCTTTCAGGGCCCTAGTTGTTAAAACACACCAATGTCAGTGCACTTCATGGCTCTGCGCTTCTGGCATGTAAAGTATTGAAAAGTAACTGACATCAGTACACCGAGGTTGTGCCTATATAGGAGACGGGACGTCACTTCTGGCGCGAACGACATCACACGTAGGCGACCTAGGCCACATACCGGCGCACAAGGGTATTGCTTGAAGAAAAATCTTCCTGATTGTAGGAAAGTAGGATCTGCTTTCATGGTTACCCTCACTTTTTGCTTGGTGGCAGTGTGTTTTTGACCTAGTCTGACTGGGATACTGCTAATCAGGACCCCAGTCACTCAAATCAAATCAAATCAGGGACATTTGTACAGCGCACATATCACTCGGAAGTCTCATGGCACTTGTAGACGGCTCTGATAGAGTACTCATTTAGTTGTCAAATAGCCATGACTTCAGCTTCTTGCGAAAGCAGTTGTGATCTGTGATAGTACGTAGGTTTAAGGGGAGTTTGTTCCATGAAGCAGGGGCAAGAAAGGAAAAAGACCTTCCTCCATTTCTCACGGTACGAATTCTGAGCGGTGTGAGAAATGATTCGTTGCTCGATCTTAGCACCCTACAAGGCTGGTACCAACGTAGTTTTTTGGACCAGTACCCCGGGCCTTTTCCATACATATTTTTGTGTGTTAGAGAATTTTAAATAGGATTCGCTGTCTAACTGGGAGCCAGTGTAGAGATCTCAGACAGGGGGCAGAAGGGGATCTGGGCGGAAGATTCAGAACCAGCCTGGCCGCAGTGTTCTGCAAGTTCTGAAGTCTTGTAAGAAGGCCTTCGTTGATTGAGGACAACAGGGCATTTCCGTAGTCCATGCGATTTATTATTAGTCCCTGGACTAATGGTTTCTTGGCCTCGATCGGAATCCATTTGAAGACCTTTCGTAAGCTACGCAACACTCCAAAGCAAGAGCCAATTATATGATTAGTCTGACTTTTCATTGACAATTGACTATCCATATAAAAACCTAGGTTCCGTACCGTCGGTTTGGGTGTTGGACAAGGGCCAAGGTTCAGGGGCCACCAGTCATGAGACCAATGTTCCTGAGACTTGCCAAAGAGCATGATCTCAGACTTGCCTCCATTTAGTTGAAGGTGATTTGTACTCATCCACCTATCAACGTGGGACATGCATTCTTTGAAACGCTGCTTTGTTTCTAATGGGTCTGGTCCAAGAGTGACCAAGATCTGCGTGTCATCTGCATATGACACAACATCAAAACCATAAGATCTGATCACCTTGGCCAACGGCGTCATGT
Source organism: Calotriton arnoldi (assembly GCA_963921515.1). Lineage (NCBI taxonomy): Eukaryota > Metazoa > Chordata > Amphibia > Caudata > Salamandridae > Calotriton > Calotriton arnoldi. Next base: position 1,465,997 of record CAWUFW010002679.1, on the reverse strand, counting down.
AAAGATTAAAGAGAGTCGGGCTCAGGATGGATCCCTGTGGCACTCCCATCTTGACCGGTCTGTTACATGACACAGTGTTGCCCACCTGTACCGTTGTAACTCGGTCTGTTAGGTAACTCTTAAGCCATTTTAGGGCATTCCCCCTGACCCCAATCTCCCAAAGCCGATGTTCTAAAATGCTATGGGAGATGGTGTCAAAGGCGGCGGATAGGTCAAGCAGGACAAGGATTGTTGACTGTCGTCTGTCCAAAGCTAGCCTAATGTTGTCTGTTACCTCTACCAGTGCTGTCTCGGTACTGTGGGCCGCCCTGAAACCTGACTGTGAGGGATCCAGTAGTCCATGGCTCTCGAGATGACTAACGAGCTGTTGATTTACTAGTGATTCCAGCATCTTCCCAAAATAGGGAAACAGCGAAATAGGACGATAGTTCAGGAAGAGTTTTGGATCGGCTGTGGATTTTTTTAGGATGGGCCTGACCCTGGCAGCTTTCCATAGTTTCGGGAACTTGGCTTCCGATAGTGATTTGTTAAATAAGTCGGTTAGACTTTCCAACAGTACCGGTGCGATGGTTGGGAGAAATTTTGGTGGCACAGGATCAGTGGGAGAACCTGATTTTATTTTCTGCATGACGGTTGCCACTGCCTCGATGTTACATTTGGCAAATTCATCCAAGATATAAGGGAGGTCTGGAGATGTACTAGACGCATTTTCTGAATGGACGTTATTTATTTGGGACGGAAAGGAGTGATGGATTGCGGTAATTTTATCTTCGAAGAATTTGGAGAGAGAGTCAGTCCATTCTTGAGAATTAGGGATTAATGACTGAGTGGGAGGTGTTGTGAATTCTTTTAAGATTTGGTAGAGTTCCTTACAGGAGTTCGCTGCCTTGTCTATCCGGTTTAAGAGGAACAATTTTTTTTGCTTGTTTGATGTCCACGATGTAGCAGTGGTGGATATTTTTATATTTTTGCGATCGGTCAGATCTTTACTCTTTCTCCATTTCCGCTCTGCTGTCCTGCACGAGAGCTTCACTGTCTTTAGTTGCTCCGTGAACCAGGGAGCGGCCCTAGATTTAACTTTGACCTTGGTGAGAGGGGCGATTTTGTCTAGTGCAGCCGTAATAGCTTTATCAAAAACAGTTGCCGCAAGGTTGATGTTGTCCTCCTGGCATGAGTGGCAAAGGCTAAAATATTTTGAAGAAAGAGATGGATTAACTTTGCGCCATGACCTTCGCCATATTAGTTCATTTCTAGGGTCATCTTTGATCATATGGACTGGGATAACAAATTTTAATAGATAATGATCTGACCATAACCGTGGGGAGGGAGATTCTACTGTGATATCTGGAGAATTAGTAAAAAGGAGATCAAGTGTATGACCTGCGCTGTGGGTAGGACCTGGTACCAATTGGGCAAGTCCTAATGTATTCATGTTTGCGATCAACTGATCTGTGTCCGGGTTCGACAGTATCTCAGCATGATAGTTAAAGTCTCCTATTAGGAAAAAAAAGTCAGAGGCCAATACTTGCGGCGCGATAGTCTCAAGTAATTTGTCTGAGAAGTCGCTTTTTGGACCGGGAGGTCGGTATATTAGAGCTCCCCTCCAAGTGCCCCCAAATAGGCCTTCTATCCTGAAGACGCATAATTCTAATTGGCCTGAGCTCATAGTTTCTAGAGAAGTAATAGTCACGCCAGAGATAGTGGCTATGAGTAGACCTCCTCCTCTTGTCTCTTTCCTATCCACTCTGGTTACATTATATTGAGGTGGAAAGGCGATTTGTACATCGGTGGAGGCGTGCTCGTGTAGTCAGGTTTCCGTGACAAGACAGATGTCTGGTGCCTCCATGTCTATGAGGCTCCATATCTCCACTGAATGTTTCGGAATGGAGCGTGCGTTGAAGTAGATGGCACTTAGTGGTTTGGGAATTCTGGAATGATTTGAGTCCCGGGGTGTTTGGACTTTGTTCGGTAAAGAGGGTCCTATTGAGCGAGATATACCTTGAATTCTACTTATTTTCCCTTCTAATGTGTCTGAGGGTCTAAGATATGACTTGTTTAGATCTTTTAGCTCTTTGCTAGAGTATTTTAACGGTGCCATGGTAGCTACTCACAAATTAGAGACACCAGGTCAGGGGCTAAGACAGAGTGGAAAAAGAAAAAAGATGTAAGGGTCGTGGCAGCTGTGGGGCGCAGACGGACTTGCCCGTCCGCGCCCTGTCCCACTTTATGTAGGGTAGAGATTGATAGAGGGAGCTAGAACGCGGACTGCAGCTTCCGGTCGGCAAACCGGAAGTTGTATCGTTGCCTTAACGTCCCTCCGTGCAATCGACACAAGCTGTGACGGACCGGGGACTTTGGCAGCCGATTTGTACAAGTAAGTGAGTTAAAAATGCAAGGAGTGTATACGGCGCAATTTAAAATGCATAAAAATACATTTGTCGTAATAGCGACTGTCTGCGACTAGCAAGGGATAGAATGAGTTTAGTCAGTTATACAGCGTTCCTAATTTCGAGGCTAACAAATGTAAACTGGCGAGTATCAACAAATCAAAGTAGCCAGCAGCATGTACTCACAGAGCGCCGCTGCGCGCGTCCGCGCCCTGCCCCGCTTTATGTAGGGTAGAGATTGATAGCGGGAGCTAGAACGCTGACTGTGCTTTCTCCCTGAATTGACCATGATAAGTACTTTTGTGCATCCACAATTGGATACTGGTATACCCATGTAAGTCCCTAGGATATGGTACTAAGGTATATAAACAGCAAAACACAAACAATAGCTTCTCCTATAGATTTGAAAAGAGGAACATTCCTTAATGATTGTTTGTTGTGCAAATCTGTTCTATTACTGTTGTTTTTGACTCATAATTTTCAGGGTCAATTGACATGTATTGTGTTGATATCTATGGGTTAGGTAAGGAATCTGCAGCTAGATAGAGTCTTTACCAGATAATGCGTTACCGAAGGTAAGTAACTTGTTCATTAGTGAGTGTTGTGTAATAAATAGAAGTATTTTTATATAAACACAGTGTGGTTCTTTTTCATTTAACGTACACTACAGATTAAACTGGTAAAACAAGCTGCTTTATACTACTTCAAGATAAGCCTGAAGGCTGCTATCCGCAGCTACCACTTTGAGAGCTTTCTATGTTTATCAAAGACCACTAAAATCACCATAAAGGTTGCTTGGATTAGTGCAAGGTGCATCACTTAAATAAGTGTGCACCATATTCTAAGCCAGCCTCCTACAGCCACCCTAAGGCTTACAGGTCTAACAATTGGTTTCTCTTTCAAGTAGGTAACAAAGTTGATGGTAATGCGTACTTTAGTTGTGTATTCCAATACTTTTTATGGAGACCTTTCATTTCCTTTCGCTAATGTGGGTCTTATGTCGGCGGGTAATGTGTCTGCATAGTTAAGAGAGATACCTCTTCAACCTTTTTCTCTCCTCATTGGTAGCTGGTTCTACCTTCATGTTGAGGCTATTTGTCCCTCTGGCAGAATTGTCCAGTGTTAGATACCTAAACATGGACACCTATGATTTTTTCTTCATATTGTGCTACATCTAAGGCCTCTTGAGTTGTTAAGGAGAGTTTCATGCACCCCTTACTCTCATCTGTTGTTGGTAACTAATTCACCAGCATTTTCTTGCAATTTCCCTTTGAGTAGGCCATAAGTAGCTTTCTAGTTAGAGGAGTTCAAACCACGTATATCTTGTCAGACACTTAGAGCCTCCAATCTGCTCTACCAAGTTTTGTCTAGTTTGGTTTCAGAGTAAAGGTTTTTGAATTAACTTACTAAGCTAGATGAGGGTGGTCAATTTCGATAAGCAGGGCACCCTATGTATTAGTTCCTCATGCATCAGCTATCATAGCCAGAAAGCTTAGAATTTCTGCACCGTGCATTTGGAAGAACACTTATGCAGGCTATCTCCAGCTTCTCAAATTAGTCCGAGGTGCAGTAATTAACTATTAAGCAGAGACCTGAATGGCCACTGTTTTGCTTCAGAAAGTGGTTGGAAAATAATGCTGGGTTGCGGGTCTGATGAGTGTCTGGGTGTCTGCCAGATGTCTGAACCACAACACATCAGGAATTTGAGGTGCCAACCCTAAGTAATTCTGATGTCTTTCAAGAGTTTAAGTTTACAGTTTGTTTCTGCGAATATTCCTGTTTTTCCTGTGAAGTATAGTTTTTGGATCGTAGGTATGATTGCTCACAAACAAGCATTGCCTTCCCCAGTTTTGAAAGGTCGCCCATTGTAACTGTTGTGGCCCACCTCTTTAGATGAAACACACATTTGCTCACATTTCAGGTGTGCTGCCAGAGTAAGTGTTAAGCCTCCTGTGAAAAATAAAAAGACGCATATAAGGTCTTTTGAGTACCCAAGTTGATTGCCCGTGGAAAGTGTGACTACTCTTAGTGCCCATGGTGCCATCCTGCACAGAATTATATACAAGAATGTCATGTGTCTACATAAGAGTGTCCCAGTTAGGAGAAAAAAAGTGTTAAAAAACCCTTCTTGGCAGGCTTCTAGCTATTGATTGGAAATAAAGAGAAACACTGCAGTGATCAGCAAAGCACCGCCAGAATATAATAAAGTAGAAACATGGCAGGCATAAATCCAGAAAAAAATCAAAACTACTAGAAGGATAATAAACGACCGCAATAGTAGAAAAAGGGGAGAAGAATGCAAGGAAAAATCTGGGAATTAATGTGTTAAACCACATCCTCCTCTTGTTGTTGCCTCCCTTACACATACTTCGAACAGGTACTGACGTCACAGGAAAAGATTCTACTACGTCTTGGATTTGAACTTCAGAGACCACCATCTTTCAAAGGGCTTTTAGGAAGCTTTGTCCGTGGCTCTTTCATGCAACTTATGGCGTTTGTTTGAGAAATGAAGAATCAACTTATACATCCTTGTTGCCACACTGAATTATGCAGTCCTGCCGCTTCCTTTAATCTTCTCTGCTCACAGTGGCTCTCAGAGCGCTCTTCCCAGGCGACCGCAAGTGTGAAGATACCAGAACAATCAAGCAGTGAGGGCCCCCAGCCATAAGCTGAACGTGGTGTCCAACAATTTGCTTTTGGACAACACTTGGAGCACTGCTTACTCCCATGAATGCATAAAGTCTTTGGTAGGCTCTTTGACCTGTTGTCGGCCCAGAGCCACAGATCTCTGCACAGATGTAACAGCATCTCACCCTCTTGTAGCTCCCAGTATTTCATGGTACTGTTTAAAGAAACCGCGAACTAACAAGGGAGCACGGAACAACATATCTTCCCAAGAACACTCTCTAGATTAATCCAATTCAAAGAAAATCAAAGCAGATTTCAAACCTTCGGAGAATTACAATTTTCTATTTTTATAAATTACTTTATTTGGATTTAGAGAATTATGCAAAAGGAAAGTTCATTTTCATCACTTTGCTGAGACAGACGCATCCAAACATCATTAATAAAATAAACTTTAAAGTACACTCATTAGCAGTGTAGGTACTGTAAGAGTATGAGCTACATTGGATAGATGGTCAGTGGTGTGCCTGGGTGCAGATGTTAAGATTCTGGTGATATCTTAGTTCTGTACCAAAGTGTTTTTACCGAGCACCCCAAACACTCATGGTGGCACATACAAAGCCCACAGGTTCATTTAATAATAAATGCACCCTTGAAAGGATTGGGAGGGGGCTCATCTTTAGAAACTCGCAGCAAGCGCACTCTGTAATCAGTAGGAACAGTCTCTCCAAATAAACATTTTGAAACTGAGACAGCAAGGCTGGTGTAAGGATCCTTCATACCACTTGTTCAAAATCTGGAAGTGTTGTTGCGAACAGACGTGACGATTTTGCATTACATCCGTATGTAAGGCGGAACAAAGTTACAATCTCCATTAAACAAAACACAACATCTATGGGATGAGGTGCTGCAGAATGGGATCACTTTGACAGTGGAAGATCTAGCTGTCTTACTAATGTGTGTGTATAAACTGTCTCAGGAGAAATGACACATTGTTACAGGGGGGATACAAATTTCATGCTACTGATCCAGCGCGATATTAGCAAACAGCATTCATACACCAAATACTCACTTGGGCCCATACATTCATACTACGCTAATACTTACGCTGGTGAGTCAGTTGTACTCTTTATCAAAATCCCTGCTACCAATTACCTTCTGATTGAAGAGTAATGACTTACCAATGAATCCTTTGCTAATTGGGAAGTTTAAAATGAGTGACATTCATTAAAGTACATAATCCTGAAAATAACCACTGAGTCAGGAAGTTTTAAAATGTTTATCTAAAGATTTTTAGCAGAGTAAATTACAGAACCACATGGTACTTAATCGCATCTCAAGGACGAAGCACAGAATAATAGTTATTGATTAATGACGGTCCCTCAGAAAGGAGAAGATAGAGACAGCAGCGCAACTAAAGGTTGCAAGTATATTTACCTAAGTGCGAGAACCAAACCCCTTGGCCAAGGAGTTGGAAAAGAATAAGACCCAGGAAGGATGAAGAGCAAAGACCTCCTCCAGGTTCAGGACAGGACCGGTGACCTCTCTTCAATGACGCCTGCGTCGTTCCCCTCTCTGATACTCTGCTTCTCCTCGATTCTCCCTTCTAATGAACTCCGCCGCCCCCTCCTCAGGACCTCTTCTGGACAGGGATTCAGTCTGCAATCGATCAGCTTGGCGGTCTGGAGCTCTTCTGCCTGACAGCATGAACGCCTGTTCTGTTGCAGCATCTCCTTCTAAACTAATTAGCTAATTCTATATCTATTATACCCTTCTACGCCCATGTACCTCCCCTTAATGTTGCCAAAATATGGGACCACTACCTCTGATTGGACAGGGACAGGGGGTGGATTCTCACACCATATGATTTTGGTTCATTTTCTGTAGGCCATTGTTTTTAAATACCGCCCCTCAAATTTAATACATTTGCTTTATTTCCCACCCGTCTCACGACAAATGTTATATATTCTTCATAAACATAGTTGCAAAGACAACAGGAACAACATGAATACATCGATGTTGGTCATTAGGTCGCGGCCTTGGACGACGTCCAGGTTGACTTCATCTTTATTCTTTGGCAGGCAGGACACATGCGCAGAATCATCTATCGAGTTTCAGTTCACCAACCCCAGGCCCAAGTTTACGAACTAATAAAAGTACAAGAAGAAAATATTAAAATCACAAATAAAATGTTTCACTGTATACCCACTCTTTCTACTCTATCCCCATTTACTTATAAATTCTAATCCCGCATTAGTAGCGTTAAGAAACGACAAATTAATAATAACATGAGAGCAAGCTGAAGCATGTGAAAACATCAAGCAGCCATTTTTATGCACACTGCGCAGAAGCAGGAGTTTCCCACCAAGCAAAGAGAGACGTCACACCATGTGATATGGATGAGACATGCGCAGTAAGGTTCCCGCGCTTTAGCGGCCATTTTAGATTATAGACAAGCGTTATTTGTTAGTTAAACACATAGGCAAGCATCCTTACTATTCGTGTAGTGTATGCAAGGATTAATATAAACAATACAAGATTAATAAATTAATACTGTGAGGAGATTGTATTCGAGCAAGTCTCATTTGTGAGTCCTTGCTCCATCACTACATTAACTCATGTTCCACGAATGGCTAATTTCGTATCCACAGAACACACATTCTGCGCATACAGGTGTTGCTCTTTAGGACCCAGTAAGAAGCAGTTTTGATTCTATGGTCGGGGATGTTTGCAAATGCCTTCTCTTCAGTGTTAGCCCTCAGGAGTTTGTGGAAAGACAAATAAGAGCCTTGTCTCATTCTAGTCAAATAGTCCTTCAGAGTGTCCAAGTGTCTTTTGTGCGGCAAGGGCTTTTTGTATGAATAAAGTCCACTCTCTGAAGTGGAATACATCTTGTATATGGGCAGAAATATGCAATTCTAAATCTACAGTGAATTAGATCTTAAGAATTCCTACCTTACTTTCTTCCGTTAACTAAGCCAGATCTATCATCCTCTTCAGAAAGAGTCCACCAGGTTGCAACATCAGTATATTAAAGTGTGTGTGTGTGTGTATACATATATATATATATATATATATATATATATATATCAAAAAAGAAGGGAGGGGTAAGAGGATACACTGGGTTTGGCCTCCTCTACACACAGGTAGTTCCAATAAAAAGAAACCCAGTACAGTTATGTGCAAAATAACTCTCCACTGAAGAAAAACAAAGGTTTTTCTTGTAAAACCCTCACTCACCAGGGTTACCCCTTGGTGGCATGCTTCATCATTGGGACCATCCCTTTCTGCTGCAGATCGGGGCGTCCTACGACCTACGTGGGAGTACTTACTGATGTTATATACAATGATAAAGATGTTGTTCTAAAAAGAAATGGAGCGGGGGTAGATGGTGTGTGGTTTAAAAATACCTGGCTAGTAGGTGTCCTTTAATTTATTTTAACTTCTAGTCGGTATGATTAAAATAGGCGGTGTTTTTAGGATAAGAGATTTTAATGGATCTATTCTCCTAAATGGTCGACATGTTTCGAGCCGTGCCCCTTATTGGCTCTTTTTCAGGACCTGAGGAAGCTAGTTCCCTGGTACCGCTCCTGTTAAATCACACTGGAAGCACACTAATGCATGCAGGAAAAATGGAAAAGTATACATTTACCAACTATAAGGCGTTCATAGTTTGATAATCTGTGGGAATTTAAAAGGAGAGTTAGGTGTACCAGCCTTTGCGCTGTGTACATATTTAATCTTTTGATATTCTCTTTTTCGAATGTTAGAACACTTCTAGGTGAAAGAAATCATTCCAGCATACGTGATTGGTGAGCATAACTAGTGCCCTGAAGAAAATAAGGAATAATCACACTGTTTTGCGGCACACGTACATATATATATGCATACCATGCAAAATGTAATGAGAATGAAATAAAAAAATCCACATACATATACGATGCTGTAATGTTGCATCATGGTACCTCTGGAGGAGAGGGTGGCCTGTTGTCACACTCATGATGCGGGAGAGATAAATACGACAGTCATTACTTGGGGGTTTGCGGAAGACAAACCCTCTGTTCTCTACGAAATGCATGGCCTTTAGAGAGGATTGCAACGAAAGTATTTTGAAAAGAAACGGAGGCTCTCTGGAAACAAGGATTGTTCCATTGTGGTACTCGTCGCTAGAAAAAAAATGAGCCGTTTACGGTCTCGCGACGATAGTAATTAAACACGGGGCGCACTTACCGCTTCAAGGCGACACCTCTGCTTCGTTATCTATTCGGATAAATCTCCATGGACCGCAAATTGTCGGTGAGATGTCCTCCTGAGGTTTTAGTAGATTGCAGAGCGTTGGGGATGTTGTGTCCTCGTGTGCTGAGAAAATAGTCTAGACTGCTAACCGTACCAAAATGGAGGTGTACAGTGGTACCGCGACTCGGTACCATTGGGCTTTGTGGAAAAAACCTCATTGAGCAGATGAGGGGGTCCTCTGCTCCGTTTTAGTATGAACTTGTCACAGACACTGAAAACTAAATATTATTTCTATTGAACGTGTGTTTACTCTACCCTGTGTGAAAATGGGAAAAAAACTGGTACTGGTGGTCCCTTGCTAATTTCCAGTGCTGGGACGTGTAATATTTGATGATGGTGTTAAGCAGTTGGAAAACATAGGATGCAACGTAATGTACTAATTTATGTAAAGTTACATGTAAAGTAAATAATACATGTAAAGTAAAAATAAAAATACAGGCAGGTTGTTTACATAGCCAATTACGCCATATGATGCATCTTGCTGGGGTTGGTTATCTTGTGTCGTTAATTATACATATGAAAGATGTTGCTGCATTTCACCTTGTAAATTGGCCCCATGGAATATTGTCGTCGAAGCCGTGGGTATGCGTTTTTAGTTTGAACACCCATCTTTGTTCCCTTTCAACAAGATAACCAAACCCAGCAAGACCCATCATACAGCGTAATTGGCTATGTAAACAACCCTCCTGTATTTTTAGTTTTACTTTACATGTATTATTTACTTTACATGTACTTTGCATAAATTAGTACATTGCGCTGTTAATTTCCATAGGAAACTTTAGACACGGCTACAACCCGAACTGCTGAACGGAATTGAATTACACCAAATTTGGCAGGACGGTAGCTCTTGGTCCAGAAAGCACTCTTTTTGTTAAATGGTGTAAATCTGTACAGTAGTTTTTGAGAAATTTAAAGATTCTCAGATATACAACTATGGCCGCGGTGGATCCGTGAATCCTCCCGATCTCGTGCCTGAGATCTGATTAAACCGAGTCACAAGAAAAAAACATTTTAAAAAAAGATAAGGGGGCAGGGTAGAAACACCCTGACTCCCTAGGCCTGTTCAGGGGGGGTCCCACAGGGACCCACAGGGACCCCCAGGGCCCAAAAAACCCATAAAAAAAAAAAAATTGGCGGGATTGTGGTGGATCTGCAAAACGGGCTGAAAATAAATTTAAAAAAAAAGTTTGGGCTCCCGTGCTTTTACTTTAGGCCTCCGGGTGGGCCAGGTCCCGGGGGCAATTAAAAATAAAGATGCGGGGGCCCACGCAGGTCCCTCAGCCCTGCGGACCGCCACCTCCACAGGGCTAGTATACTAAAATGCAGGGGCCCAGGCGTCCCCCCGCTGCCCCGGGGACCACTACCTCCCCAGGGCTATTTTCAAAATTGTAGGGGGGGCCATGTGACCCCCCTCCTCCTGGAGCCGTAAATGGCCCTGGGGAAAGCCACCCCCCAGGGCCGGCTCCAGCAATGTCCCGAGGTGCCCACCCCCGGGAAATTGCAGTTTGCTATGGGATGGCAGGAGCAGTTTCCCCGCCATCTCTTAGCAAGCAGCGTGCTTCATTTTGAACAAGCGAGAGCATTATGCTCTCGCTGGGTCAGGGCGGAGCACACTTTGCTTTTTTTACACCCAGGGAGCTGCATTTTAGCAGCTTTCTGGGTGTAAAAAGCAATGCTGGCCCCCCGGAGGAGGCGGGAGCCTGCCAGTACAGCAGGGGTTTTAGGCACCCCCTGCGGACCCCAAGGAGATGGCCATGCCCCAGGGGATGAGGTCCCCAGGGCTGAAAATGGCCCGGTAGGGAGGCCGCTGTACTGGTGAGCAAGGTGGTTTTATCCACCGAAACGAGTCAGGAGCCTTCTGTCAAATAAAACTCTATATATTCTCATCCAGCGTGTCGGTGCCTGTGCTCATGGATGTTGAGAAGCAGGATTGGAACTGATATATGTGTATGTATATAGATATATGTATATATGTATGTGTGTGAATGTGTGTGTGTATATATATATTCACTGAAAAAACCATAGGTTTTAGGGACAGTTTTAGTTACTTGGACATTGCACTCGTACAAAACCCGTGAAATTCCCCCGTTATAGTTAGTTCAGCTAACTATAACTCGCGCCCCGCAATGCACTGCTGATGACGTCACATATTACATCACTCATGACATGGTCAGTGACATCACTGATGACATCTCAAATGACATCACTGATGACATCATCCAGTGACTGTGTGTTTCTGTAAAGTTTAAATATTTTTAATATATATAGGAAAAGACGTATTGAAGAATGAGTGGGTGTGTAAGTGTCTGTATGGATGATTTAGTAGGTGCGTGACTGACTATAAGTGAGTGATTTAACGTATCTTACTGAATGCATGGGTTAGTGACTAAACTGGGTGAATGTCTGTATCCGTCTGTCTGTTGCTGTGTAAGTGGCTGCATGTGTTTGTGAATAGCTTAATGAGTGTCTATATGAGTTATTGAATGCTTGTCTGAGTATCTGTATGGGTGCCTGAGTGTTTGTGTGGGAGGGGTGTGTGCAACTCTGTGCATAGATGTGTGAGTGGGTGATTCACTGGGTGGATGGTTTCAAGAGTGCATCTGTGATAGACTGTATGGGTGGGTAAGTGTGTGTAAGAGTGTGTTAGTGAGTGAATGTATGTCCCAGTGGTACATGTGTGAGTAAGTACATATGTGAAAGGCAGTATATATGTGTGTTGGAGTATATAAATAGCTATAAGCAAGAGTGAGTGATTGTGATAGTGGCTGTATGGATGAGTGTGTGCTTGTATCTGTGATTGTATAAGAGCGTAACAATGTGCTACTATTTGTATGAGTAAGTGAGCTGGTGTGTGTATAACTGTATAGGTGAGTAAATGGCAGTGTGTTTAATTATTTGCATGACTGACTAGGTGTGTGAGTATCTCTATGGATGAGTGGCGTTGTTTGAGTGTCTATATAGGAGTAAGAGTGCATATGATAGTCCTGTACTGAGTGACCGTAAGTATGAGTGACTGTACGGGTGAGTGAGTGGATGTGTGTGTGTAGACCTAAGAATCAGTGAGTGGGTATGTAGTTATTGGTGTTGGAGTGTCTATGGTTTTGCGAATGGCAGTCTGTAATTTAGAGTGGGTGTATCAAAAGTTATATTAGGGTGTGAGGAGGTGCATCAGATTATCACGTGGATGATGTCATCAGTGATGTCATTTGAGATGTCATCAGTGATGTCATCAGTGATGTCACTGACCATGTCATGAGTGATGTAATATGTGACGTCATCAGCAGTGCATTGCGGGCGCGAGTTATAGTTAGCTGAACTAACTATAACGGGGGAATTTCACGGGTTTTGTACGAGTGCAATGTCCAAGTAACTATAACTGTCCCTAAAACCTATGGTTTTTTCAGTGAATTTCAAAGGTTTTTAAATGCTAATTTGTAACTATAACGTGTCTGAAACCTATGGTTTTTTCAGTGAATTTCAAAGGTTTTTTAAATGCTAATTTGTAACTATAACGTGTCTGAAACCTATGGTTTTTTCAGTGAATTTCAAAGGTTTTTTAAATGCTAATTTCTAACTATAACGTGCCTGAAACCTACGGTTTTTTCAGTGAATTTCAAAGGTTTTGTAAATGACAATTTTTAAATGTATTAATTGTTATATTAATTTTTTTCATACTGATTTACTACATTTTTAGAAACAATTTTTTTTTACATATTTTATTTTTAAATTACATTGTAATTACATTATACATTACATTACAAAAAATACTTTCTCAGAATGAATTACTTTAGTTTAAATACTTTGCAGATAGGCAATAGACTTTTAAGTACAGTAGTTACAGTTGTTGCAATGGGCAACACATTTTCAAACACAATGCAACATTCAGCTCAATGTGAATTTCTAGTTAAATGCAATTAGTTACTTTATGGATTACTTTTGTAACCACAGGACTGGATCCTAGATTCAGTCCTGCTACATCTCCTGTAAACAGTTGAGTAAAAGCGTTTTGGTTACAGTCGTGATTTTTAAGGAATATTATTGTATTTTAAAAGTTGACACTTAGAAACTTTTTCTCATAGAATCACCAATGTTATCCTATGGAAGGAAATTCACTTAGCAGGTAAAAACTGTTATCGTTACTTTTTCTTACTCAGTGTTGGATCCTGGATCCAGCACTGGTGCATCTCCT